>CM042434.1:7231629-7554129 GCA_023631565.1 Gymnocephalus cernua | reverse complement strand
TCGATATCGATAATTATTGATATTTTTTATGACCTATTTAAAATAAGGACCAGGAGAAAAAAATGTATTCAATTTAAACGTTTTTATTTTAAGCTTAACCTTCCTCCTCAGTTATAAAAGCAGAAATGTCAAGACAACCATGGAAAACACTCAAATAATTCAAATATAAACATAAGTCTAAAATCACAATGAACACTTCTGGTGAATGAAGTGTTTTAAAATATGTGCAGTGTTTTGTAAACGTAGGAGAAATTGAAATAAAACTGAGGTAGACTTTACATCTGTAACATAAAAAACAAACCTGATACAGTACAGTAACAGTTATTATTTTTCTCCGTCTAACAGTCACGCTACAGCCTAAACCGTACATGGTGGGGGGGTGGTAACCTGGCTTCTCAACAGTGCTCAGCGGAAGCATGTCTTTGCCTATATGGTATGCCACTGCCTCCGTTATTTATTTGTACCGTTTATCTTTTACCGTCATAAGGCACTGATGCAGAGTACCTCTCCGTGGTGCTCTGCTGCTTGTGCGGGGTTCCAGCTGCAGATGTTGATGGACGTTGCTGGCGAATACGGCTGTGCTCCAAAGGGTGAGCGCGGCTAAGGTGGTAAAACAGGTTTGCGCTGGGGACGATGGTCTTGCATAATTTGCAGATGACATTGGTCTGACTACGGTCAGACTTATAAAATCCAAAAAACTGCTATACTGGCGAGCTGACGTTTCCCGTTTCATCAAGAACTTCCACGCTCGCTGCAGCACTCATTTTCCACTTATCACTCCACGCCGGTTCTGTTATTGAAGAATCCAACACGAGACAACGATATGGCGCAACCAAACACAATACTGTTACATGATTGGCTGTTAGCGTGTCACTCCCTACGTTGCTAGGCTACCAGAGATTGAGTGCCTTTGTTCATGCAACCAAACTTGCTTTGAAACCTCTGGTTTCTTCCGACGAAGAAAAAAAATTATCGAACTTTTATCGAACGCATTTTTTATTGATATTGATTACATGTCTATCGCGATACATATCGTTATCGTTTTATCGCCCAGCCCTAATGCAGCCTATTGCCCAGCTATATAGAAAGTACTCCACTATTTAGCGTTGCGCTCCTATAACATTATCGGACTTACAATGGACAGTTTAAAAGAACAGGATCATAATCTTTGCAGCAGAGATATCATCATTTTTATTCCATGCATTCTTCTTCTTTGTCCAAACCTCACACCTACATTGCCCATAATGCAACTTGACCTCTGACAGTTTGGAAATTCAAGTGTGTAATGCTAGTACCAGCTAATGTAGCCTTGAGGCGCTAGCCTCAATCAGAGATCAGGAGCAGGCTACAGAGGTCTGGTAAATTCAATTCTTTCTGACTTCACACTCCAGATTTGTTTTCATTTTCAGACATATCTCAGTGACATAACTTGAGATAATAGGTCCAATGTCATGCAGCTCTCTCTTGAGTCACAAAGGCTTTATACAACTTTTTCTTACATAGTATAGTAGTAGTAAGTAGTAGTACTTCCCAAGATCTACAAACATACTTACTATGTGTAAAGCGGTGGAGTTCTGCTTTAATCCTGCCTATAAAGCTGTAGTTGGTCAATTGCTTGTCAGGCAAACAGCCATCAGTGGGCACGGCAACAGATTCAGAAGTCTGAAACCAGGTTACCCTTTACTACCAGATAATCGTCTACTAAAAAAGGCCAATGTACAACCCCAAATCAGAAAAAGTTGGGACAGTATTAAAAACACAAATAAAAAAAGAAAGTAGTGATTTCTAAATGTACTTTGACTTGTATTTCATTGCAGACAATACAACAGCACATAATGCAATGTGTTCCTCATGATTTGTATTGTTTTTGTTTAAAAAAAACTAAATTCCTATGTTGGTTCTTGCAACACATTTCAAAAAAAGTTGGAACAGTAAAGAATTTACCACTTTGTAATGTTGCCATTCCTTTTCACAACACTTAAAAGACGTTTAGGGACTGAAGACACCAAGTGATGAAGTGTTTCAGTGTAATTTTGTCCCATTCTTGCTACAAACAAGTCTTAAGGTGGGCAACAGTACGGGGCCTTCGTTGTTACATTTTGCGCTTCAAAATGCGCCACACATTCTCTATTGGAGACAGGTCGGGAATGCAAGCAGGCCAGTCAAGTACCCGCATCCTCTTCCTCCGCAGCCAGGACTTTGTAAGGTGTGCAGAATGTGGTTTTGCATTATCTTGTTGAAATATGCATGGACGTCCCTGGAAAAGATGTCTTCTTGAAGGCAGCATATTGTGCTCCACAATCTCTATGAACTTTTCAGCATTAATGGTGCCATCACAGAAGTGCAAGTTACCTTTGCCAAGGGCACTGACACAACCCCATACCATGACAGACCCTGGCTTTTGGACTTGTTGCTGGTACTTGTTGGTCTGGATGATCCTTTTCTTCTTTGGTGCGGAGCACACGGCGTCCATTTCTCCCAAAAAATACCTGAAATACTGATTCATCTGACCACAGTACACGTTTCCACTGTGTGCTGGTCCATCCCAGATGCCTCCGAGCCCAGAGAAGTCAACGGCGCTTCTGGACACTGTTAACATAGGGCTTCCTTTTGGCACAGTACAGTTTAACTGCCATTTGTGGCTGTAACTACGTATTGTGGTAGCCTACTTGACAAAGGTTTGCCAAAGTAGTCCATGTGGTGATATCGCTTATAGATGAATGCCGATTTTTGATGCAGCCTAAGGGATCGGAGATCACGGTTGTTCAGCTTAGGCTTGCGCCCTTGTCCTTTACGCACTGAAATTCCTCCTCATTCCTTGAATCTTTTAATTATGTTATGCACTGTTGAAGGTGAAATAAGCAAATGTCTTCCTATCTTTCTTTGAGGAACATTGTTTTTAAACATTTCAATAATTTTCTCACTTATTTGTTGGAAAACTGGCGATCCTCGGCCCATCTTTGCTCCTAAAGGACTAGACCTTTCTTGGATGCTGCTTTTGTACCAAATCATAATTACAATCACCTGTTGACATCACCTGTTTCAAATCACATCATTATTTAACCAATTTACCTGATTACTAGCCCTAAATTGCTCCTGTCCCAACCTTTTTTTGGAATGTGTTGCAGGTCTGACAGGAAAGAATGTATATTTACAAATGAAATTAAGTTGACCAGACAAAACATGAAATATTTTGTGTTCACATTGTCTGCAATGAAATACAAGTCAAAGTACATTTAGAAATCACTACTTTATTTTTTTATTTGTGTTTTTCATACTGTCCCAACTTTTTCTAATTTGGGGTTGTATTATTAAAACATCTGAAAGCTAATAATCAGTTTAATGTATGTTTTGTTTTTGTATTTTGTCTTGTTTTTGTTCACTTTTATATCAAATACTTTGGGCCTGATGAACAATGCGTATGTAACACAGGAACTCTTCGGTCAATTCACAAATATAAATCAAACAGCTCAGTAAATCAGTATCTTCACACAACCAAGAATGCAGAGTATGTCCTCTGTTGAATAAACCAGTTTGGTTAGATGCCCGTTGCTACCTCTAATGCAGACAGGTGACCCTTATATCAGAACCAGAGATGGAAATGTCAGGGTTGAGTAATTCAAAGTATTTTTTTTCACTTGGATTTAAATACCATAATAGGTTTAGAGAAAATAGGGTATTTACTCAGCTAACTTTCAAATATGTTCCAGCGATAGTCTTATGCCAGACAACAACACAGTTATCTAATATTTCTGACATTCACTTTACTATGTGTCAAACTCCACACCAGTTGCAACTGCACAGCTTAAACCAGACCATATAAAGCCAGTACAGGCAGATGTTTGATCTGGTTTCCTTGGAGGTGGAAGTTGTTGGTCCTTACCTCATTTTCCACCTCAAACAGCGTCTGTCGTACTGCGTTTCTCATTTTAAATAGAGTGGATGATGAAAAGAATAGCTGACAGACTCTATGTGCATGGGATTGTTGGGTTGTGTGTGTTTGTGTGTGTGTGTGTGTGTGTGCGTGTGCGTGTGTGTCGTAAAGGGTTTATTCACACCGTTATGTGTGTTTTTGCCACTGAGGTCGGCCGTCTGCGATGTGTCGTGCCCAGAGGCTGAGCAGTCGCTCGTTCTGGCCTTGATGGACACAGGAAGTGAGGGCAGCCATTTAGCTGCAGCCTCCTCTCTGGCCCACCAGCCCTGCTCTCCACCCTCCAACCCTCCTCCAACCCCTTGGCTCTGGCTCTGCTGGCGCTGGGGGAATCACTCACTGATGATTTATGACCACACCTGAAGCCAGCCGTTTGTGAAGTTTGTGTGTGTGTGTGTGTGTGTGTGTGTGTGTGTGTGTGTGTGTGTGTGTGTGTGTGTGTGTGTGTGTGTGTGTGTGTGTGTGTGTGTGTGTGTGTGTGTGTGTGTGTTGTGTGTTGCGGGGAAGGAGAAAAAATAAAAAGACAAGTAACAAAGACTACTGTACTGTCTGTGTGTGTGTGTGTGTGTGTGTGTGTGTGTGTGTGTGTGTGTGTGTGTGTGTGTGCGTGTGTGTGTGTGTGTGTGCGTGTGTGTGTGTGTGTGTATGTCTTTAAACAAAATGCATCAGGGGGTTTTCAGCTTCAAGCATATATATTATATATTTGATTTAGAGCTTTTTATGCACTCATAGAAGGGAGTAGCGTATAGTATGTTTTAAACAAAAGGGTGTGTTCCTCATGTGCAGGGCCACCATTATTTCTCGCCTGGCCTTTAAGACTTGGCCTCTCGCTCTCTCTCTGCTCTCACTCTTCCGTGAACCTTGACTCTGCCAGCCTTCTGAAATGCAATCTCCTATAAAACCCATCAAATAAAAAATTCATATTGATACTCTCTGCTTCTGCTTTCTCCACCTTTTCCCTTTCTCTCACCATCAGCGGTCCATGATGATAAACGACCCACTGTCAGATATTAAAGTCTGGAACACCATAAAAGACTGATTCTCTCCTCTTTCCACACCTCTACATCCATGCAATTTTTTTTTCTCAGTTTTGACAAATTTCTTTTTTTTTTTTAAATATACAGTAGGTGCATTACATCTGAATTGTTGGCATTCAGCCAAGCTTCTCATCCACAGTGAGATAATAAAAGTGCAATTCACTATTAAACTTTACAGCCTTTATGTTAAACATCCATTCTGTGATTCTCAATCAGAGTTTAAATCGTAGTATTTTTATCATTGAGTAATCCTCATTATTTTTTTAGAGCAAAACATTCTCTGTTTCCAGCTTCTCAAATGAGCAGATTTGTGGTTTTCTGTGTCATATATGATAGTGAGTTACAGAACTTTGGGTTTTAGATTGTTAGTCAGACAAAACAGGTCATTTGATCACCTTGGGCTCTGAGAGATTATGATGGAATTTATCACTATTTTTTAATGTTTTATGGGGGTATAAGTATAAGATTAATATAGAAAATAATAAAAAGATTAGCTGGCAATCAAAATCATTGTTAGTTGCAGCCCTTCTTTCAATTAATTGCAGGTGGCATACAAGTTGCGTTGGGGTTTTGTATTTTCATTGTAGGACACTTTCTGTAAGATAAATCACACACTCCAAGGCTAAATCCGAGCAGTGTACCTCTGAATTAGCTGTGCCGTAGGGGCTCAAGGAATAGTCTGTGTGAGGGCAGTGCCCATTTTTTTCATCTTAACCCCCAGCTGAGCCTCTGTACTGGTCCATTACCCAGCAAGACCCGGCGTTCTACTGCAAACCTCAGTACCACCCCAGAGAGCCAGCCAGCAGACCAAGTGGTCAGTTAAGCAGACTGTTGCCTGAGCAAGTCATCTGCAGCAAATGACCAAGGACTTGATGCTGTGGATGTGATGACTGGCACTTTGCGTCTTTAAGTGGAGCATTTTCACTTTTTAATGATATCAATACAGCTTTTTCATGAGCTTAGTTTTTATTTTAAGAGTTCTAACATAAAACGGTACACTCCAAAAAATAAAAGATATGTTTGGTAAATGTTAGTTGAAATAGGCTTTGATACACATTTCAAAAACTTGAATTAATTAGTCATTACATTATTAGTTTGTTATAAACCATTTATTACCTGTCTATATTACCTGTAAGGGGACATAACGTAAAGTGGGACCAGTGGGATAAATGTCAAAGTATTCATCGATGCTTGATGACGCAAATTCTATGTCACCCCCCCTCTCTCGCTTCACACATTTCCTGTCTTCCTGATTAAATAAATAAATAATTGGATAAAATAAATCCTAAAAAGAAAAGGTTGGGGTTGGTGTCACTGGCTCTGTTCAAGGACACTTCGCAGTTAAGGGATTGCAAATTTGCAGAAAATGACAATACAGTTAAAGACAAATTAAGTAAATAAATTGGTGAAATGATTGAGCATTTTGAAAAGGCATTTCCTTTCATAGTAGTCAAAGTAAGGTTTGAAAGGTAAAAGCTAAAAAGCTTTTACTTCATTACATCTAACATGCTTTCTTTATATGAAATCTTCATTGGTTATTCATTCACAAGGCTTCTGTCCCCAACTACCTTATTTTGAAAATGATGTATTATTAAAATTTGGTATTACAACAAAGGTCAGCTATGCTGAATATGCCAACCTTGTCCCGTGCTTTTCAGTTTGTTTGACTTTGCGGAGTTAGTTGACAAAGCTAAATGAGTGAATTATGAAAAAGGTTTTTTCTTCCAATCCGAATCCAAATCCGCTTCAATGTGTGTGAAAATATAGAAGGCATTTGACAGACAAGTAGTCAGAAAATCATTAAGGTCAAAAATGACTCTAGGCAACAATACCCGGGAATTCCCGGGAATGAGGGAGTTTGGGTTTTGGTTTCTTTCAGCAGCATGGAGAGGAACATTAAGATCACAGAGATAAATATGTACATGGCTGTATTTGTGCAACGATGCATGCTTTGCTTTTTTCTCTATGCCTGTTTTTGACAGGAGCTAAGCGGGAGCTGTTTTTAGAGCCTGTCTCGGTCCTGTCAACACAGCAGCATGTCAGGCTTCTGAAAGTTTGAAGGAGGAGGCTGTTGTCTTTTATAATATGCTGTTAATGTAGTCTGGGTGACAGTAGTAGGTTCCCTCGCTGGGCCCAAACATTAGGTGGTGTCACTGACGCTCCCTGCGGACTGAAAAATGATAGGAGGCAGGAAATGCTGAATGAATTGCAAGAAAAGTAATTCCATCCAAAACGTTACGTGCAAGTGGTTTATTTTCATTAGAGTTGAGTATAATGAGTCGGCTGGGCATTTTATATTTAAGGCCTTTTCTTTTGTTACAAGCTCTCCCCCCCCCCCCTTTTGTTTTCTTCCCCCTCGGCGCTTTTCTCTCAGGTGCTCCTGACCTGCTCACTACTGTAGTGGGTGGCTCCTCATGACGTGCAGCCATAGTCCTACGGCCCTTTCTGGGTTGGCCCAGGCTCCTTCCAGTCCTCCAGACTCTCTTAGTTTAGGTCAACATATTGTGTTTGTTTGGCAATAAACAAATTTACTTAAAAACCAAACTGCCATGGTGTCCTTTCTAATATGTTTCTTGTTACAAGGTTGAGCCAAATTCTTGTGGCCGTAACATGTTAAAACAGGTTTGTTTTCAAAGGCAGTGGACCCTGCATAGCTTGAGTGAAATGGGAAAGACCAAAGTGAAAGTAAAGATAAGTGTTTTCAAAGCCCGAGTGCCTTCCCCAGTGTCTGTATAATCACACCAAAGAGCAAACCTTTTACATTAGATGACACTAGAAACTGGAGTTTGCAGTCAGGCCAATCACAGGCTATCATCTTGTCAAGGGACCAATTAGACGCCATTATTCAATCGGAGGGAAAATTGCCATGTTATCACTGATACAAATTACAACTGTGTTGACTTGTGTCCCTTTTGGTAGTATTGCCTGCTATATCTGAAATGCCATCCATCCATCCATCCATCCATCCATATGCTATATCTGAAATACATTGTCTTTTTTTAAATGTTTGCATTACAGAGTTGCCTAAGCTATTGTTTGCATGTATACAGGAAGTTGACCCAACTACAGTCAATGCTCACATGCTGGCAGGTGCATTATGTGCTCGAGTTTTCACAATTACATATAAATAATATTGGTGAGAATTGGATACCATTTCTCTGCATTATAGACAAGTTTAAACCTAAAACTCTTCTCTTCAGCAAAGAAAATTGCCAAACATAAGTGGTAGCTGCGCTGCTAAGGAAAACAACCACTTTCAACCACTTTAGCTAAAAACATGACCCTGGCGGAGATTTTTGCCATGCTGAAAACAATACACTGCCTGTTGGAAATCAGGCGCAACACTCAATCATGTCGTCCAAACTTCATTTTTTTTTTCCGTTTCATTAGTAGGATACGTGTGCTATAGACTGAGGCTTACTAAAGGTAAATACAGACAATGCAACAAGTAAGCTGGGCAGAGAGGGGGGGCAGCGCAAAGTCCGACCCAAGTGTCTTTGCTAGTATAAAACCGACCCAGTTGTCAATTTCCCGTCCAGCGCCCACGTCGTTTAAATAACAAATGCACATTCGGCCATCTTTGCGCCCATGGTGTGCTGGTCAGGTGAATTCTTGCCGTATTGCTATCTTGAGGCAGCGGAAAGTGATAACATTATTTACCCACAAAAACCTGGTCTGAAGTCACTAACGCAGCATTTCATTGTTATTTTACCAGCGCATTAGTAAAATGTGCCTAGGCGCGTGCACAGCGTGCGCACACTATGCTTGTTACACACACAGGGATGTGCAGCAGCACACAAACATGCAGATTAAAAATATTACAATGTTCCTGCTCAGAAAATCCGTAATAGCAATGCGCCAAGGTACAAACATGCCTGGCTTTTAAAGGTAATGGGAGATGACACTCTTATTGGTTTATTGCACGTTACGGCCAAAACACACCTTTTTTAACCATGCGCCTGGCGCACGGACCCTTTTTTCCGCTGTTAAACTAGCAAAAGTGGATTTGTACACACCCTAAACGCACCTGCGCCATGCACTAAGATCGTTAAAATAGGGCCCATGGTGTGTCAAAAATGTGGAATATAAAAAATGGAAAAGTTAAGAGGTGGCTCAAGGAATAATAAACAAAAGCGGAAAAACCCACTGTCAGACGAAAATAGTGCCACTAAGCGTGTTATTGAAGAACATGAGCCAGAGTTAGGGATGTTCAGAATACACTGAGCGAACATGGTTCACTGAGGATGATAAGTTAGTTGACACTGAGATAGATAAAGAGAGAATAAACACATTGGAAAAAACTGTGACACACAACATGTTACACATGTTATACAGCAGAAGAACACATCTTAGGCTACGAATTCAAGGACAGTTTAAAGCTATTCAGTGTTATGAAAGCCAGAACACTAAACTACCAGTGACAGTATCAGGAGGTAATGCACCAGTCTGGAGTGGATGAAACCGGCTTCACAAATTAAGGCTGACTGGCCACCAAATAAAAAGGCTGAATGTAGAAAAAAACCTAGAATCTGAAGCAATACCAGAGACTAAAAAGAGGCACTCAGTGTTATTCAGAGTTAAGGTATGCACTCTGTGAAAGCTACCCTCCTTGTCAAGGCAGATCCATGTCTCAAGCTTTTTAAGAGCTGTCTCTTACCATTTGCAGTGAAAAGTCAGGTAAATGTGCTTCAGAGACTAGAAAAAGCAGGTATTACCTTATGAGTAAAGCGCAGTGAGCATCCCAAATAACTATATCATGACAGTGAGCGAGGCATATAACATGGAATTAAAAGATTACGTTGCTTAAGTTGCTTATGATCTTCATGTTGTGGGCGTTTAGGTAGCTCACCTGGTAGAGCGTGCGCCCATATATAGAGGTTTACTCCTCGACGCAGCGGCCGCGGGTTCGACGAGAACTCCTTCAGTAATCAGGGTATTCCTTCATGTATACACCTTAACCGGGCTATGATCGGGTTAAACGTCTGCGCATGTTTCAACTGCCCTCCCCACTCCACTGGAGTGGTTTTTGAATCAGAAATAATCCGTCAGCGCTGTGAGTCGTAGTCATTGCTATGATACCACACAACAAAGCAGCGATGCCCGAATCAGCGGGGCATCGGCAGCAAAGAATCTGCGGTCCATCTGTTTTATGTCCCAGCCGAGGCAGCAGCAGATATCAGGAGATGGCTAAACCGTCCATCTTACTTATTACAGATATAATGAGCTGAACAGGTTGTCAGTTGTCTGGCGAGAGCACTGTGCTTTACTACGCTGTGGCAACAGTGTGTGAATGAAACGTTAAGTTGTTAAATTTTACTAATTTAGTGGCCGCCGGCCGATGTAATTTTGACATAGGTCAACCGGAAGAAAAAGCCAGTTGTGTGTTGGCAAAGCGCCACCAACTGTACCGGAGGTAGAGTTACTCCTGTCATTTTTCCAATTCTTCCCTGCTCATGTATACAGGGAGAACTGGCATAACCCAGTTATTCACTTAACCGGGGTAAGACCAACCCTGGTTACTGCTCTGCATGTAAATGCACTGAGAGAATGCGTTCTGTGGGAACTCAGCAAGAGCTACAGTTCTAATGGTCAGTCTTTGCACCAATGGACCTTTCAACTCAATGTATTTCTTTGCTTTGTGCTCCATTCGCATGACAGGTTACCTTTTAGGTTTTTGCTTAGAACTCGTAACAATCCGGTTGCAGAGGGAGCAGTTTTATTTATATATATTTTTATTTATTAAGGGATTAGCCCTTCATCCATTCATTTTTTTTCTATAAGGTCTGCAGTTGGTCTGGAATGATATTGAGATTTGAGAATCTTGCGTCCTACACTAGCTTTCATAGGCAGTTTGTTTTAGACAGTCTGAACCCCACGGCCTGCCAAGGGCAGACCTTTCCATCGCCTTCTGTTTTAGAGGAGATAATGATTCTCTTTCACTTGGAATAAGATTGCATTTTCTATCTCTCTCATCCTCTATTCTTCCCTCACCTTTACCTTTCCATCCCTCGCTCCACCCCACCCCCGCCCCACCTCCTCCCGCCAGTTGCCCGCTGCTGGTGGTGGCGATACTCTATCGCTCCGTCACAGCGCAAGCGAGGGATGAGAGACAAATCAAAACCACCTTATTTCCCCTCAGTCCCTCTCACCGTGCCAGATTGAATTTGAGGTTTTTCATCTTCTTTCTCATCTTTCTCCTTTCCCTGCCTCCCTTGGTGTCCACTCAGATTTACCTGGAACCAAGCTGTCTCACAACTTGATGATGCAGTATCATTTGTGCATGTGTGGAGGGAGATAGTCGTCAGCGCTCACCGGTGATTCTTGTGACTCACTTTTAAATCCACTGCTTCAGTTGTGTGCATTAAAAAAATGGTCAGTACCAAAATCTTTTAAGGATCCTGTTGTATAACTCTCCATGCATGCAAATGTCCAAATTAGTTTTGCAGGCTTTAATGGCCAAAATTGTCTGATCTTTAATGAAAAATGCTGGAGCGAGTTCAGAAAATGTCCATCTTTAATGCTCCATTTCCCGCTTTTCTTAAGCAATTGTGTTGCCTCATGGTTTAAATGTCTTCTATATCGCCTTATTGCCAAGTGTAGACCACCCACGAGATGCATGTAGATGATATGTGTTTGATAGCACAACATATTTTCATCAGTGGCAAGTTGCTGTCATTCCTGAATATTCAAAGTGCATAGGTTCCATTTTGCTACGACTAATACTGGAGAGATTTACTTCAGACATTGCAGACATTCCTAACTAACATCAGTAGTAGAATACATACCTTGGTTCCAAAAAGTATATGCATACCTCAACTCAATGATTCTGAAATCATTTTCATTTCAACAAAGCAGATTATATACCTGTGAATATTTTTGATGGCCATATTACAAATCTTAAAATAATACCTCGGGCAATCAGGCAATCCAAAATATTTGCAGAATATTTCACAGAATCTGTATTACATTTTCCACTACAATGTCTTTCCAATTTTAAGAACTAGAACTATACTGATTTTCTCATTGACCCTGGTGTATTTACAAAAATATAGAATGATGTTAATAGGGAGCATGAATCTCATGCAGCACATAAATATGAGCTTTCACTTTTAGTAACAGAATGCAGTGACCAGGTTTTTTTTTCTTTTTCTAAAGCACAGTGCCCTTTAGGACTGCGTATCCATTTTACCTCCAGAATTACTTCTCAGGACACGCACATACACAAACACGCACACTCATACACTCATTTTACAAATCCTTTGTGGGACTCTCCCTGCTGATTGCACCTGATTTCAGGAATAGTTACAGATTTATGACCAAGGCGGTCTCATCTAAAAAATCAAAACTGACATCCACATTTGCATTGCGTGCTGATGAGACTACACAGCAGTGTGTATTGGAGGAAGTGAAGGAGGAGGAAGGAGTATGCAGACAAAAGCAGTCTTGTTTTATATTTTGTTTTACACTTAGATATGTTGAATATAATTCTTTTATCCACAATTGCCCACATCTGACCACAACCATTAACATAAAGAGACAATATGCTTTATTTGACAGTGAAAGACCAATGAAAGACCAATTTAAGATGTTCAAACTATTCATTACCAACAACTTAAATCCAATAATTTAACATAAAATCATCCAGAAACATGAACTGCAGAAGTCGTAAGTAGTGTGACTAGTCATGTGTGCAGTGCTAGGGGTTGTGAGTTACTAGATGAGTGTGTGCGGGGGCCGGGGGCACCTACCTCCTGCTACCTGAGTTTTTCTCAGACTCTCATCTTCCACTCTGTTGGACCTACTCCCACCCATCCTCCCTTCACCCCACCTTTTCATTTTCAATTATGGGTTGGAATATGAATCTTTAATAGGGTGATAATTGTGCTAGCATATTTGCTGTCACCCACCATTAGCCCAGATTAATTAGCCCATTTAGTTTAGCTTAAGAAAGTGTCTGGCTGAGGAATGGGGGCACTGATGGAAGACGGGTGGAGAGAGGAGTAGAATCAGCACAATCTGTTCTATATCATAATGCCATCTTTCTCCTGCTTTCTCTCTGTCTCTTTGCGTCAATCGCTTCTGTGCCTTTTCCCTTTTTGCTGCTTTAACCCTCTCTTTCTCTCATCTAACTTACTCTGTTAGTCTGTTTCATCAGTCAGCACTCATCTGCCCTGCTCTCAGCAGTATGTTTTTGTCGCACCATGACTTTTCAAGTGGTTGGTGGGGGAGCACAATGGGGGAAGTCGTGCGGTTGAAACTTTCTTACAGCTATTAATTCTGTAATTAGCAGTGTAGGATGATCCAGTGGTGCAACTTTTCCAAGTAAGCCCCTTCTCTAAAGGGATCATTTTGGAGATCATTAAGTTCAGGCCCAAGACTTTCAGTGACGACTGTTTCTGCATTTCCTATGCATAAGATAATTAAATTAAAATAAAAAATTTAATTTGAAACTTGATAACCAGCAGGCTGTAATGATTATCAAAAGTAGCCTAAACCTTATGGTTGACGCAAACTTGAACACTTTGTTATAGGTTAAATGGATGGTAAATGGACTACATTTATATAGTGCTTACTGCCGCTCACTACCTGCCCAGCACCAAACAACAGACAGACACAGTTAGCAACTAGCTGGTGAACACAGGGGAGAATTTAGCAGCTAAAGAGCCAGATATTTCCATCAGAAGTTGGTACCAAAAACAGAGCTAAGAGGGAATATCAGACTTAAATTCATGAAGTGGCCAAAAACAAGACTCAAAAAATATATGTTGCTCTACCTCTGCTGGATGTGGGAATTGGCAACTGAGTGTTCCCTTATTGCCATCAAATGGCCAAAAATGAATGAAACAAAATGAATGTTTTAAAAGTTCAGCCTTGACGGATGTGGTTTTGACCCCCTGGCATTTCCCATCTGGAGAGTGATGACCAAGTTGACATTCCTATCCTCCAATCATTGTTGGCTTATACCATGGCAAACACTGACCAATAGCTTCAAGAAGGCTAGAGGATGTATGTTTTGGATGTTTTAATGAGCCACTCATTTGCTGCTTTGGATTCAACAAATAGATGTAAAATGGCAAACAAAAACAACATATATGGCCTCAGAGTTGGGTGTTCATTATCAGTGCAATTGGCAGTATGAGTGAACATTTCAGATTGCAGGAAATCATTTGATTCTGTGTTGGTGTGAAAAATATTGCTTAATGGAGCTTTAATCACACTCTCCACCTTGGGATAAGTCATGTGTGTATGTGTTTGCGGTAATGGAGTAACTTGGCCATGTCACTAGCTGTATATCTCTCAGCAGGCAGTGGGAAATTAGGTCTAATCGGAGGGATATTAAAGTCACAATAGACTGCTCCTGCTATTAAGGCCTGTCAGCCCTGGCCTCCTCTCTCACCTTGATATCTCTGAGTCTCTGAATATTTATAAGCCTACATCAATGCCTACTTACACAGTGCAATATGTGCAATTTTCTTTGTGCGTGCGTGCTGGTGCATCAAGATATGTATCACCGCTGTAGCCACTCAAGGTCTTTGATTGTGTTTATGTGTGTCACTTTGCTGCACCCTGCTTACGCAGTCCACCTTTATGTCCTCTGCTCCCCAGGTGCAGTGGGGGCAAGCCTGCTCTCAGGTCAGAACAAACCTGTGGCCATGGATGTGGATGAGGAGGAGAATATGAGTGAGTTGACTCTGCTTTTTCTCATTTTTCTGTCTGTCTTCCTGTCCGAGCAATAGCTGGTCTCTACTTTTAAATGTCTGCCTGTGTTTTAGTTTCCCTCCTTTCTGTGCACCTGCATGTCTTCCCTTGTATGGCCTCCTGTCCTTCTCTGATGTGTAATCAGTGTGAACACATTTTGCTCACCTATGTTACACAAGTATTAGCGTAGTGTCTGCCTAGCCCACATTTCATAGAATAAAGTAATATGCAATACAACACAAAGCGTAATGCAAATCTAACCTGTACATAAAAATATGTTTCCAAAAGGTATGTCTGAATAATAAAAACTACCGTTTATATCTGTTGTGTTGTCGCTAATTAAATTCCAATAGTTGCCCCTCCATGAGCATGATGCCAGCCATCATATGCCCTTACCTGAACCAAGACACAGAACAGAGCATACACACACAAATACACACAGCTGATTTTACAGAAACTTTTTAAGGAAGAACTAATCATTACATCTGAGAGTTTTCAGGTCATATTACAGATTCCCTCTACCTCCATTTCTCTCTGAAGAAAATCCTCTTCACTCCAGCTTATTGAACTTTAATTAGACATTTTGGTTTGAACTCAGTAACTGAGCTTCAGAAGGCACGGAACGACAGGATTGAATTTGTTTCCTCCACACCTTAGCGATTATTTACTCACAATCAAAGAAAGCTGTCATCCTCGCAGTGCCCTAACCCGCAATACAAATGAACAGTTTCTATTGTAGTGTCATGCTGAGTGTTTATGCTCTGTTTTTGTTGTGTTAAGTCAAATAAGCAGAGTTACAAAATGGTCTCTGTTGTCTTTCAAAGCCTCTGAAGCATCTTTCTTACATTTCTACTGCCAGTCAAAGTATATATTTTAAGATTAAACACAGCCCAAGCTCACACAATTTCTTTAATACCAAGGGAAGACCAGAGGAAAACATGAAACAATTTTTTAACTTTTATGTGACAACCTTTGCCATGAAATTCTTTAATCACATGAATCATTCCATATCAAAAGCCCAACAAACAAGTTTAAATGAAGTTGTATTAAAAGATTTTTTGTTGTTGTTTGCGTTATGTGGTTCAAGCAACCCTCACAGGGAAATTAAACTGACAGATCCAACCATATGGGATGTTTTGTCTTTGCATAAATAATGGGTGCTGATTACACAGACACTAGCATGATAACAACCACAACTGCATGTGTGTGCAATAATTCAGTGCATGGTGTCGTGGCTGTTGCTCTATGGCTTTTGAACTGGTCTTAGGCTCTGGCGTACTACTGGATATCCATCATCCTGCAAAAAAGCTATTATACTAGAAAATGAATAGTATCAGTTGTATCCCAGTAGAGAACATTTCATTGTGTTGAATGATATATTTTGTAAAAGACAAAGGGAACTCCAGTTTTTTTCCTGTTTGCCATTCTATTCACTGTATTTGTCTGAGCAGCATGCTAGGGTTCTTTAGTGTGTGTGATAAAACAATTTTGATTGGCTTATTGGTCCCTTACCCCACAAATATGACTGTTTTAGGAGAGGTATTGATCGCTTGCTCAACATGTGTATTTAAGACTATTATGCATTTAATTTAATGGACTCCCCAATTTGCAGTAACTGAAAGTTCTATGAATTCTATCCTTTGCAGATAAATGTAATGAGCTATAATACTACATGCTGTATATTTCAAAACAATTCATTTAGAAAGTCCATGTCCTCATTCAACTTGTACAATTTTTCACCACAGCTAAAATTTCTCAACTAATGCTGCAGCATCTGTGGTGGTTAAAGGTTGTTGGCTGAGATTGTGTCCCTGTCCAACACAGACATTTCACCCATCAGCATTTTGATAGGTGATAGTTCTTCTTGGCTGTTTTGTGCACAGTTATGCTGTCCCTCCTTTCCCTTGTTTATTTGCCAAACACCAGTTTGCAGAATGCATGCAAACACCAAAATATATTGCATGTTTTCAGTGCCGATATTGCTCATGAATTGAAGGATATGCAGTTTGTGTTCTTGATCTTAGGAATAAGTGTTTTTCTTGTTGCCTTTAGACATGTCAATTGTAGTATGCAGATGGTAACGGCATGTCAGCACATTTCGCAACCTAAAACGCTGTGTTCTCTGACAAGCTCCATGGGGGGGATCTCAGAGGCGCAGGGTCTTATGAATGGCACCTCATTAGATACAGATTTCTAATTCAGATTTTCCTCATTTTAAATGCAACAGTCATTCTTTTCAAAATCTTTTGTAAAACGGGTAAACAGCATCTAACCTCCCACCATGTCACCAGTCAAGACTTTAGGATCCTGCAGTAGGTGGAGTCTTCTCCTTCCGCCTCTTTGATGTATCCTCCTGTTTGCCTGGTTCTCAGCTCCTCCCCCTGCACTCCTCCCCTGCACTCCCTCAACCCAACCTACAATCCCACTCATGCACACTGCGGCCTCTCTTTCTCCTGAGTACCGCAAGGAGTAACCTATCAAGCCTTTGCTGAAGGATGTTATAAATGAAAATTTTTGCCAATATTCCATCCACTTTGCTAACTGGTTTCAGTGATATGTGTTCCCCATTAGAGTATATTTCAGGACTCGCAGTTTCAAACTGAACATTTAAAATGTACCTAATTTCTCTGTGGGCACTCAAGCAATTAATATTGATAGAGGGGATGAGGAATAGCTCTGTGTGCGTCTGTGTTGAGTGTTGATATGTGTGCTCGTATTTGTGTGCATTTATGTGTAAGGCCCATAACACTGTGTGACCTTTGAAATGTACAGTAGTTGTTGGAAATATATTTCTCCCACTTTAACCTGACCATCAGAATAGCAAGCCTTCATAAGTACAACTTTAATTATAAAGATATATAAAAGATTCATTTTAATATAACTTCCATATAACTAAAATATAGTCCAAAAAAATCCCTTTACTGTTTTAAATGTTGACCATCTCTAAGAACTCGGCATACATTTAACAACAGTAGATGTACTGATGATGTTCTACTATTTGTAGTAATATCAATAGAATATAGGTTAATATGTTCAATCAAATTAAAAGCCAGCTCATCTTGCTTTGATAAAGGAACACAAATCATTGGTTCAGTTCCAAAGAGTGATAAAGGAATCTATAAATTTTGCATTTACAAGATCCTGCAACGAAGGCGTTGTAAGTTACTCTTTCTGGGCACCGCAGGTTCGAGCAGCACAGATGTTAAGGAAAACCGAAACCTGGACAACGTGTCCTGCAAAGACGGGGTGGGAGTGGCTGAACAGCTCCCCAATGGAAGTGGCCTGGGCAGTCGAAAGCGCCCCCTGGAAGAGGGGAACAATGGACATACACACTCCAAGTTCCGGGCCAAGAAGCGCAAGAAAACCCCGGGGCCGGTCCTGCCCAAGAATGCTCTGATGCAGTTGAACGAAATCAAACCGGGTCTACAGTACAAACTGCTGTCTCAGACAGGACCAGTCCATGCCCCAGTTTTTGTCATGACTGTGGAGGTCAATGGACAGATGTTTGAGGGCATGGGCCCAACTAAGAAGAAGGCTAAACTAAATGCAGCTGAGAAAGCACTGCGTTCCTTCGTCCAGTTCCCCAATGCCTCTGAGGCACACCTGGCCATGGGTCGAACACTGACAGTGAACACAGACTTTACATCTGACCAAGCTGACTTCCCAGACATGCTCTTCAATGGCTTTGAGACACCAGCTGCACCTGAAGAATCCTTCTATCTAGGCTCTAATGGTAGCAGCTCCTTAAACTTACTAGGGGAGTATCCACTTCCCACACCACCTGGCAGCAACCTTGTCCAGGCCCCATTGCCCCCTTCATCGACATTCAGCTCACCCTCCAGTGGCAAAAACCCAGTCATGATCCTCAATGAGCTCAGGCCAGGCCTCAAATATGACTTTGTCTCAGAGAGCGGGGAGAGTCATGCCAAGAATTTTGTGATGTCAGTAACAGTGGATGCACAGACGTTTGAAGGCTCAGGGCGCAACAAGAAGCTGGCTAAAGCCCGGGCAGCGCAGGCCGCCCTCTCAGCTCTCTTCAACATGCAGCTAGACCAGACTCCATCCCGGCAACCCATACCAAGAGAGGGATTGCAGCTTCACCTACCCCAGGTAAGATGTTTCTCTTCTTGTAGAGATTCTCACCAGATCAGAAATTCAACCATTTAATTTATTTCACCAAGATGTTGAACAAATGGGACCACCCTATGCATCAGCCACATGCTTTCTTCAGTAGCGGTGTATTGAAAAAGGTCTACCTTGTTTTAAATTTTTTTTTTGCGAAGTCACTGAGTTTTCAGGTTGACCCAACATCAGTTTTACAGGCCTTGGAAGTATGAGTCGAATATGAGTGGCCACATTTTTTTGTGAATTTAATAAGCCAAAGAAACCTATGTAAGGTTGTGATCTTAATGGTATAATGGAGGATTTTCCCCAATTTTAGAAAAAGAACCGCCCTCTCCACTTTTTGAAAAAATGCACATGCGCAACACCCTACCTGCTCCCGAGAGGGAACGGCTATTAAACGTGTTCTCCTCGTGCACGCTCTGTTTACAAGTTGCTGTCGGAATGACTCTACAAGCCTACTTTCCAAAAGAAGATTTGCACTTTTTCCACTATGTCAGACTCGCCACCGGTAAGTGGAAATCTATTTACGACAAGCATCTCTATAGCTAACGTTAGCATGCTACAGGCCAACAAACAAGCTATCGCCGAGAGCGGGTAGGCAGCGGTCAGAGGCTTTTATATACTGTCTATGGTCAGAGGCTGTGGCCGTCTGCTCGCTGACCTGTCACGGCACGTACGACAGCCTTACGTAAACATATCCTAGAATGATTGACAACTAGGAGGACCAATAGTCTTGATGAGCCACCCGGAAAAAGAAAATCCTCCACTATACCTTTAAGTTACAGCATGTATCAGGTTTTATAGGATGTGTCATGCCTGAAAGCTTTTCATAATACAGTTTTGTTGGCAATAGTTGAAAAAGATTTAGCATGTTAGAATGCCCTTAAAAGCAAAAATGTGCAGTGTAAGGCTTTTAAATTTGAAGACATTCAATAGTCTTGGACACACAGAAATAACCTTTTGGCTTGTAGGAGATTCTAGACACCAAAATGCTAATCACTAGTCTGGCTATCACCAGACCAAGCTCAATCTTTTAAGATTGAACATTAATCTGGGGAGTCTGCTCTGTATTTTCTCTGCACAAGAGGCATGATCAATGGGCATAGTTCAAATGACTCTATACGCAATTGGATAGTCCTTCAACCAATCAGACCAACGATCCGGGTGATGTAGCAGTGACAGCGGCATCAACGGGTTGCTGCCATGCAGTGCTGCGCTTCGGTGGCCGGCTTGTAGAATGTAAACAAAAAGCTGCTTGGTCACTTCTCTATCGTCATCATGTTAAACCCGCCAATACTGCGTCAGATGGATAAACCAGTTTGTGATTGGTTCCCGCAAATTTGTAACAGAAGCAGGATAGATAAATGTACAGGTTTCCAGCCTGAGCTGCAGGCCAAAATCAAATCACCGGTAGATTGGGCTGGGTTTACCCATTCTAGGTAATCACTGGTAACAAGTAACTCCCAAAGTTGTGATCATTTTCATTTTCGGGGGAGTAACGGCAGATCTCAGATCTACTTTTTTTATCTTTTTTATCAACTTGCTTTTAAAAAGATGCAACAGCATTTCAGACACATCATTTTCACTATCAAATTCTGCCTTTATTAAAGCTGTCATTTGATCATTTACTTGATCTTGTCAATCATCATTAGGCTTGAAACAGTAATTAGAATTTAAGAAGAGTCAAATATGACAGAAGTTGAAATCACAAAGACTGCGATGGGTTTTAGAAGTGCAGGGTGCTGTAAATCTCTAAAAGATTCTTTTTTTAACATTACACATTTGATCCAGATCAGATAATCATTGTCATGCAGATACTCAAGATGCCAGTGCCTGCTCCATTTCTTACTTCTCCCTAGGTTATGTTCATTCTCAATCATGGTAAATCACAAAATTGCACCCCCTCTTCCTAAAAAAATAATTGCTGATGATATTATATAATCATAGCATAATTTGGTTAGTTACTGCTCAGAGACTTGACAGAAGATGTGGCCAGAACTAAACAAGAATGCATTGTTGTTTAACATAGTCTTTATCCACCTGTCTGCTGTTCTATCTTTAAAACCTCATTTACATCAGGTGTGCAGGGACGCTAGGTTGTTGCTTTTGATGTCACTGTAGAGGTGACTGTCAGAGCCACGCCACTGTGTGGAGCGAGATACCAGTCGGCAAAGCTAATCAGCACAGCACACTGTCAGCAGTCTCCTCCCTGAAGCCTTTTTTTTTCTCTTTACTAATTCTCTCAACTGATTTATCCGACAAGAACCCCATTTTAACGACAGTGCCCCCACTAATTGCTCTATTTATTCTCTGATGCTTGGTATTTAATTTCTGCAGCCTGTTTCAATCTGGCAAGGAACTAATGGGGACAAATGGTTCGGAGTACATTGCTGTTGCAAAAAACATGTCAACTTTAGCTTAGTATTTTATTGTTGGAGTGGTTTTGTTGAGCTCAAACCATAAAAGTAACCAAAACATATTTTGGCGCACATTGAGAAAATGAGGTGTTCTTTTACTCACTCCCAAAAGGAAATATTTTTCGGACATATGTATTTTTTGTCTGAGTGATCGGTACTTCCACTTTTTTGTACTCGTAGAGATTAACTCAATCTCAATCAAGTCATTCCTACACCAGAGAAGACCTTGGCATTGGAAAGTCAAATGATCTGGCTACGAGTGGGTGACTCCAAAGTATAGCAGGGAAGTAATATTAGACTAATCTCTTTAATTTGTGGTCATCCAGCCGTCATCTCTCCTCTCGGTTGTCGTCATTTTCCATCACATTAGCAATGGATAAAGAGCCAGCAAGAGAAGATGGCTGTCCAATAACAAAAGAAGTGTGAAGTTCACTTGAGGTTCCCCCGGAGTTTAGCATGGTGTTTTAAACCTTGTGGAATGTCGACAAACACTTTGTTCACACCGATGCTCAGGTTTACTTTGGTTTTTTGCTTCACTGTCAGAAGGGAGATGGTAAATTATAACTGTCATGCCAAACTCAAACAGCAGCGTTGCTTAAAAGAGGGTTCGGTATACCTCAGGGGGTCAACCCAGTTTCACTTGTTGCCGTTTCTGTGCTCCAACGCTTGTTTGGAGCTGAATGCGAACACTGTGACAGGTACATGGTGCTCTAGGGGAGGATAACGTCAGACGCGCTTTGTAAACTGACATATCTGACACAAGCTTGCGTTTTGTGTGGCTGTGTGTATGTATGTGTGGTGTGTGTGATTCCAGGTTCTGGCTGATGCAGTCTCTCGCCTGGTGGTGGATAAGTTCAGTGAGCTGACAGAAAACTTCACCTCCCCCCATGCACGGCGAAAAGTCCTAGCAGGGGTCGTCATGACAACAGGTAGATTCGAGGGGGAAAGGTGGTTGGTGCTTTTATGCTTCTAAAATACGGCACTGACAGTCAATTCTCAAGTATTACTAAAAGGAAAATGTAGGTTGCAAGGCTCATAGAGAAAAGCTGACAATATGTACAGTTCACGTATAAATTTGTTCTGTCTGATAATGTTTCACTGAGAAATGAATGGCCTATTTTTTTCATTTTTTAACAGTTATGAGTTAAACAGCCACTGTTTTTTTTTTCAATTCTGTAACCAGTAGTGGAAATGCATTTACTCAAGTACTGTACTGAGGTATTTTAGGTATTTGTACTTCCTTTGAAAATGTCGTTACTTCTCCTTTTTATACCTCGTTCTTTTTTTGATAAGCTCATATATGTTTGCATGTGCAATCTTAATTTAGTGTCTAATTTATGATTTTACACACAAAACAATATGATAAGCTTAGAAAATATGATGCATTGTTATAGATTAGACAACCCAACAGTATATGAATTAGATAAATATCTCCTCCGGACATGTTTTTATGACATAACTAAGACAAACTCTGCTTTAATGAATAGTTTGTGTCTGACCAAAAAGTTTTAAACAGAAGTCAAAAATAACGTCTACTATTTCTTCCTCACTGAAAAAGCATGAAACAATCAATGTAAATGTAGATATTTTTCAAAAAATCTAACTATCATATAATAATACATTTTATTTGTAGAGCACTTTTCATTGAAAAATCAATCCCAAAGTGCTAAATATCTTAAAAAAAAACCCTACTTCATTGAAAAGTGGCTTCAAGTTTCCACCTCCACATTTGTGTACGCTGCATAATGGACCACAATTGGCTTACAAACTGTGTGATGTCACAAAATCATGCTCATACTATAGGTTCTCGTGTTAAACTGAGATTTAAGGTGAGCACAGAGAAACCCCTTCAGCAGATGAATGTGAGAGCAGTCACTCTGTCTGGACGCCCTGCAGGGTTAGACAAGGACAATAGTTAGAGGTTGGATTTTAAAAGAATAGAAAATTATTAATGTGACAGACAAGTTTGCAAAGGATTGCACTCTGTCCCATCAAGGCCATTAAAACACAATTTGGACCAGTGACATATGTCCAGTATGTACTTTAAGAGTGTGTGTCCATTACCTGATATGTCTCTGTTCCCTCTTCCCCCAACAGGGACAGATGTGAAGGAAGCACAGGTAATATGTGTCTCCACGGGAACCAAATGCATCAACGGTGAGTACATGAGCGACCGCGGCCTGGCGCTCAATGACTGCCACGCTGAGATAATCGCCCGGCGCTCGCTCATCAGGTACCTCTACACTCAGCTGGAGCTTTTCCTCAGGTCAGTGGACGCTGTCAATTCTGTTTAGTTTCTAGTGTTGGGAGGTTACTTGTATTGATTATTAGGGCTGAACGATTTTTCTGCCAGATATTGCCATTACGGTTTGATTTGTGGTTTGTTCGTTTTTTAAAGTTTAGCTTAAGTTCAATATTGTCTGTGTGACAGATAAAACATGTCATGAGGAATAAAAAATGTTAACCCAAATGTTACACCAGATTGATCGCAGCCTTCACAATTAGCTAATCGCATTCTTTCAAATCGCGATTTCGATTTGAAAACAATTCATCGTTCGGCCCTATTGATAATCTAATTATTGTATTTAGACTGCTTTTTGCTGTATTTAATTCCATCCATTCCAAGTACAGTTAAATGCGATATATTGCTATTTGTTAGCTCCAAATTAAATTTGCCTATTAAATCTTTGTCATAACCACAGCAAGGAGGACCAGCAGAAGTCAATATTCATGCAGTGTGACAAGGGAGGCTACCGGTTAAAGGAAAACGTTCAGTTCCACCTCTACATAAGCACCTCGCCCTGTGGAGACGCCAGGATCTTCTCTCCACACGAGGCCGGAGTTGAAGGTACTCGGCGGTCGCAGTGCATCCGCTCGATGCCTCACAACAGCCTCAGCTCAGCCGACATGTTTTTAATTTGGTCTCGTCTTAGTTCAGAATTCAGTTTCAACAACAGTGTTGTTGTTTTTTTAATTAAATTTGTAGGTTGTCCTCTTATGCTTGGTTTCATTTAATTAGAATTTTATTCCGAATCCAAATACGCATTACTGACACATTTAAACAAGGCTCTAGTAATTAGAGCTTTTTGTCATTTGTTGTCTGTCTCTATCAGTTTTTCTCCCACCCACACTGTCTGTCTGATTAACCTCCCTCTTACTCTTGTCAAAGTGTTTTCCGTTGCACATGGCAGACTGAATAGAAAGCAGCCATATTCAATTAGTCACTGAATAGATGGCGCCTGCTGGTGGAACAGCAGAAAACATTGATAACATAATAATAAATAATAGGTCATGCTTTTGTGGAAGCCATTTAGAAGTCCATGATTTATTCTACACTTTTATGCTTTTATGTATGTATCTCTGTATCTTATGTATCTTTGTTTTGTCTCACTCAGACCAAGGAGACAGACATCCCAACCGGAAAGCACGGGGCCAATTAAGGACCAAAATAGAGTCAGGAGAGGGCACCATCCCTGTGAGGTCCAGCAACACCATCCAGACCTGGGACGGGGTGCTGCAGGGGGAGAGGTTACTCACCATGTCCTGCAGTGACAAGATCGCAAGGTAGTTTGGTTCAAACCTAGTTCACTTATAGCCCTTACAAAGTATGACTGCAGACACTGTTTGTGATTTATATTATAGTAAAAAGGGGTAATATGTAGTTAGTATTGTAAACCCTCAGCGTTCAAAGTTGGCCCCTCCTCCCCGGCTTGGAGCCAGAGAGAGAGTGCAGCTGTCGTCAAGCGAGGTAGAGAGTGAATGAGAGAGGGAGCACTGAACAAAGCAGTGAATCAGAGAAATAAAACATTATTTTCTGGTTGTTTCATGGCAGTTATCTTCTGAAGCACAAATAAACACACCCACGCCTCTGCAGAAAGGTGCCACATTGCTGGATTATGAGTGAATGCAGAGCTTCATCCTGTCTGTTTCTGTGTGTCTGTGTCAGTTAGACTTGCGCGTTGTTATTAGCTAGGGGTTACACACCCACATAGGGCCCAAAGGTTTGCTGACGCCCTTAAACGTCCCACACAAAGACAAATAAAAAGAAAATAGAAAAATACAGGCTGAGGGTAGGGTCTCTGCAGATACAGACACAGCCACATCACTTCAATCAGTACATTAGTTATTGAGTGGTGATTGAGGGGGGTTGTTTTTTGGAATAGCACTGCATCAGTTATAACTAGCAGCTGCTTTGTTGCTTTGTTGTTTCACAAAAAAACAGTAATGTGTTTATTCACTTTCTTGCTATGAGTTAGATGAAAAGATTGACACTCTTGTGTCTGTATACTAAATATAAAGGTACAGCAGGCAGCCATTTAGCTTAGCTTAGCATAAAGACTGAAAACAAGGGAAAACAGCTATAGTCTGGCTCTCGCCACAAGTAAATATACCTAGCAGCCTCTCTAAAGCTCATTAACACATTAACACATTTAATCCGTACAAAAATCTGCAACTCTCAAGTTAAAATAAGCAAATTTCCCAAAATGTCAAACTATTTCTTTAAGCAGATGTACACATGTACATTTCATTCTTATGTTATAACTTTATACTTAAAGCACACTTATAGCCATATAGTTTCATGATACTCTTTATGCATTTTATTTACTCATACTGCAATAAATTTCATTATATCCTCCTTTGTCATTTCAAGTCTATCATTTTCTTCAGGGAGTTTCAGGGACAGCTGAATTGATGGATCATCTGTCCCTGGGGCATTTTTGCAGGCAGATCATAGCGTCTTTAGTCTCTGTCCATGTTCAAGGCAACACAGTGCCTCCTTTGTGACAAACGATAAAACTTCTCCATAACTCTTCTCTCAAGCCCCTTTTTTCCTCCCCCTCCTCCTCTTCTTCCTCCTCCGTCCAGGATCGTAATACCTTGCCTGAACGCACAGAGTGATTGAACGCTGAGAGTGTATTTGATGAGGGAGATGTCGACTGAGTGGCGGACACTGTTTGCACTGTGTTAGAAGTCTTGTTGCCCTTTCGGCGTTTCAGAGCTGGTGCTAGTAATTCAGGTTTGTGATTGCGGTTGTCCAAAGTGGAGCGATCCAAGTCAGTAGAGGACAAAATAGGTTGGAAGTCTTACATTTTGTCGTGTGTTGTTGTTTTTTTTTTTGGCCAAGCTTTACTAGATAACATGGAAAAACATGAGATATTTTAAAGTTGACTGCAGTTTAGAGTTGATATAGACCATCAGAAAATCAATCCATTACAGTTAAGATTAGGGATTGGTATTATGAGTATATCTCTTCCACTGTGAGGGAAAGACTGCTGTATGTAAGGTGTCTCCCTCTGCCCTCATGACACAGCTTTTAACCAGGTGAGAAATCTGCTGGCCACTTGCTTCTGTTCCTGTGTGAGTGATTGTTAGCCGCAGGCCTGCTATTTAATACAGCAACTGACTGGCACACTTTGACCAAGCATATAATGTTCCCTCCTTACACAATGTTTTCTCTCCTCTCGTTTTCCTTTGATTGCATGCCCAACTCCACGGCTTCATTGAGAACAAGCAGTTCTCTGCCTTTAGTGCTATTTGAATGAGCTCATTAACAAACAGCCAAAGCTCTTATGGGTTATTTCTCTGTTTGTCCTTTTCCCTCCTGTCTGTATATCTTTTAACAGCTGATTATGTAAACCTACTGACTTGTTTTGACCCTGTTCTTGATATTGAATAAGATAAAAAAAGAAATGATGGGAATGAAATTGAATGCCTTCTCAAGACATAACTCCAAATGTGTGTGTGCTTGTTTGTGGTTCTTTCTATATACTGCATGTGCCTTTTAGAGTGTTTTCAGGTGTGTTTGTGTAACCCTGTTGTGATGAAAAAATGTGCGTGAGTTACTGCACAATTTTATAAGGCTGTTTGACTGTGCTGAATGTGTGCTGAATGTGTGCTTCATGCTCGCAGCTATGCAATTTCAAGATTTCATTTTCACACAATATCAAACGCAGAATATTGCATATGGAGACAATGGCATCTCTGAGTAGCCTGGGGTCTTATGCTTGCATATTCCTCATTGTTCTGGGTCCATGTTGGTAAATTCACACACTCTCCAACAGTCTGCCTGAAGCAAAAAGGGAAACGGGAAGAGCTCATCAGACTATCAGTGTCTTGTTTTTTTTGTTTTTTTTAGTGGTCCTTAATAGATAGAGGCTAATCTATATTTTTTTTATATCAATGAATCCAACAAACTATGAATTCATCCTACTAACTTCTAGGATCATTTTATCAATGACAACAATAAGGTTATAAAAAGGAGGAAAGAAATGGCAAATTAATTTAACTCCTATTTTGTAAATGTTGGGCCCAATTTGGCAAACTCTATTAATACAAGTAATGATGTACAACTTGAAGGTGGTTGGAGTGAGGACAGTGAAGTGGTGCAGTCCATGGTTTTAGGAGAAGTGAGTGAAAATGAAATAAGATCAATTGTAGCAAAACAAACAAAAGAACAAGACATCAACTGATAGTGATGGGTTGGACATGATTGTAGTGAAAAAAAGTTGTTGACTGTATACTGAAACCTCTTAGTTATATTTTCAATATTTGCCTTTGTACAGGTATAGTTCCTGATAAGATGGAAACAGCAAAGGTCATCCAACCTTTTAAAACGGGAGATAAACATAGCTAGTCTGGCTATCTCCAGACCAAGCTCAATCTTTTAAGATTGAACATTAGTCTGGGGAGTCTGCTCTGTATTTTCTCTGCACAAGAGGCGTGATCAACGGACATAGTTCAAATGACTCTGTACGCATTTTTTAACCCTACACATGATTTTTTCCTAACCCTAAATGAGTGGTTTTATCCTACGTGTTGCAAAATGAGTGTCAAAAAGTGACATCAAAGGGGCAGGACCCTGAGCGTTAGGAAGTGACGGCAAGGCATCCTGATCAAGCATCAGTATGTTGACATTTGTGGCTTTTGTTTTTGAAGATGTATGTATTACTGTAGGAATAAATGAGCTTGGAGGTGAATGCCACACAGAGGGTACAGGGGAAATATACATCAACCTTAGTCTTTAAGTCTTTCATCTCTATGGTACTTTTGCTCTCTCCCTTGGTCTACTCTGTCATTTTCCTTACCCCTCTCTGTCATCTTTCTCCCTTCCTCTCTCTCATATTTTCTCCATCTCCATCCCTCTTGGCTCTCTCTCTCTCTCTCTGTCTCTGAGTGGGGTGGTGCAGGCGATGCTTCACAGAGCATGTCAATGGGAAAATGACTGGGAAGAGATGGCTAATGACACAGCATAGAAATACAAAGAAGTTTGTAGAAAATGAAATTGGATACCTCAGAATGTATACAACTGTAGAGTTGTGATTGTGTGTGGTAGATTGCATTGGCTGGCTATGTACTAATATATATTTTTGCTTATGCGGCTGGATGTGTGTGTCCACTTATGCACGTACCACATTATCATACAGGGGTTTTTTATATACTCAGTTCCTGAACGCTTTGGATGCTGAAGAAACTTTATCTCCTTTTTATGTTTGTCATACCGTCTCCGGGCACTTTGTAGGCTGATTGCAATCATTTTCACTGTCTAATGTCAACCATTGGAAGTCATCCGGATTTTTGTAAAGCATATTTTCATGTTCAGGACAATGAGGAGTTGACAATTTGTAATGACATCCATGAAAATGGAGAAAAAAACATTGGTAGAAAAGCTGGTGTTTGAGCTCACAGATACATTGTGTTTAACAGTTAATGCTTCATGCAACTCATTTGAATGTTTTGAGATTTTTTTTTTCTGATATTTATGAATCTGTATAGAGGGTTGAGAAGTAAACCAAGGTATTTGGTTTGGTCTGATGAGACTATTTGTCTTCTGAATAACTGTTGTGTGTGTGTCTGTTTTGCAGGTGGAATGTGGTAGGCATCCAGGGCTCTTTGATGAGCTACTTCACAGAGCCAATCTACTTCTCCAGCATCATCCTTGGCAGCCTTTACCATGGCGACCACCTCTCCAGGGCCATGTACCAGCGCATCGCAGATATCGAGGACCTTCCCCAGCAGTTCACCCTCAACAGGCCTCTTCTCAGTGGTGAGTGCCTGCTTTGATGTGGACTAGATGGGGAAAAAACATCAGATTTCTGCTGAAAGATGCTGTCATGTTAACTTAACATAGTCACGCATTGCCAGACCTTCCTCCACAGCGCTGCGGAGGAGGGTCTGGCTAGTCCACACAGAATTTCGGGATGGGAGAAAAACGTGCTCTGGTTTATTGGCATTTCTTTAAACCAATCACAATCATCTTGGGCAGCGGACGGAGCCTCGGGAAGGAACTTGTTTTGGTGGAATGTGTGCACGTTCAAAAGTTGTTTTAGTCATGCAACAGAAAACTCAGATTGGACAGATAGTCTAACTAGAGATTTGAGGAGCAGTTAACCATAGTCCTCAGAAATCCACCGGAGTTTAGAATGTCAACAAAAGGAAGCGGAAGGTAACGGACATCCGGATGAAATGAGGGACATCTGGCGGAATTTCCAGCGGCACCGGAACAATCCCTGAAATAAATCGTCGTTGATATACTGTAGACTAAACTTTACGAAACCTCAGGCTGAGGTAAAAGCATGATCATGTTCACATTGATCTCCTAGGTAATCTTCGCCAATCAAACTCTAGCTGTCTAAATATCAGAGAGTAAGACGGTAATCCTAAGCAGTAAACACATTCATCCTCCTCACTGGTCAGTCCACAGCAGAAAGACAGTTATTGCTGTTCTCCTCTGTTTGATTTGAGCTGACATTTGCCTAGTTCCTGTGGAATTTGAATAGCTTTATCATTTTGTGTAAATTTCCAGCATTGGCTTGACCTTTTAAAAAGGCCATATAGACCAGGGCTCCTGCTGTTTTTGTTGTTGTTTGTTGTATTTTCTATTTTTAAATGTAGCATTCATTTTTTTGTCTTCTGGTTGTTCAGAGGACTTTGTAAAAACAGGTTTGTAACATTTCACTCTAAGAAGTGTTAGGTTTGTCAAACCTTTTTTGCATAAATCACATTTGGTTCGTAAATGCACGATATGTCATTTTCTGCCGCATATGGGTCTCTCAATCAAAACAATAACAAAAGACGGCACAATGCCGTCATTGCAGTCAGTTTTTTTCCACGTTTAGGATTACTTAAGTGTTAGAGGTGCTCTAAGCGATGTGCATGTGTGCATGTGTGCATGTCCATGCGATTTTTAGGCTACAGAATTTTTTGTCACATAAAGCAAACATCTTACTATCCGCTAACTGCCTGTCTCCTGAACACACTGTAAAAAAACGCGGTCTCTGTAGACAGTCCAGGCTCCACAACAGCAACAAAAACAAACTGCGCCAACCTGCACCACAAAACATAACAGTGTTCCAGCCAATAACCGACAAGAAGGATTTGGGGGTGGGGGTTGGTTAGTGCGTGGAAGGGAGGGGGAGGGGCGAGCTAGCCTCCGTTTTGTTTGACAATACTTAGATCATCAACAAGAAGTGACGTCCCCCAACATCGCTTGGAGCACCTTTAATCGCTAGAGTTTAGCAAGTCATCCGTTTTAACAAATAAGAATAACACCACAGGACAACAGAAAAAGCTATTTCAAATTTAACTCTAAATCAAACAGGTGAAGTGATGCTTCTCACAGGGCCTGGAGCTATAGAGCTCAACAGTCCCGCCCACACTCCGAGAGACCTTGGGTTCCGGAAGTAAATTTCCCATTCATTTTTCCCATTGACGTCTGGAAGAATCCGTATAGTAAGAGTTTTAGACCATTCCTTAGGCTAACCAGCTACGACGTGACTCATAAGCATACAACGTGTCATTTTGAGTGAAAAAACGAACAGAAAATCCCCCAAAAGTCAAAGGTACAAGACTATGTACAGATTTTCAATATCGAGCAAAGGAACTACTCATCCCGCCGCGCACCACTGAATAAAGGAAGCTAGCGTTAGTTTAGCTAACAGCTAATTCGGCTAACCGCTAGTTTAGACAGCATGTAATAACTTTAAAAAGACCCTCAAAATAAAACCTGAAAAGAACCGTTAAAATATATACCAGCTGTTACATCAGCTGTAGCCTGTTTTCCCCAGTGTGTAGTTTGAGTTATTTTAGACTGAATCAAGCTGTTAGCTAGCGGTTAGCCTAATTAGCTGTTAGGTTAGGTCGTGATTCGTGCAGTATCATAGATCCTCGGAAAATCGTCTTGCACATGTGCATGACGGATCGTGCAGGCAGCTCCCCCTCCTCACCAGCATGAGTTCAACCAATCAGAGGCATCACTGTGGGATTATGGGATTGTTCAGGATTGTTGGTAATGAAGTACTTATCCAAGACATTGCGAATAAAAGACATTCATTTCAAATCAAGGTTAGTGCCCCATGAACCTTTGACGTCTATATGAGCATATACAATAGCTTAGTCATGTTGTATCTGGTTTTAAGTCTAACATTGACAGTTACGATTTTATGGCTTATACTCAAATTGTCAATGGAGAAATTGCATTGGATTTTTACTTCCGGAACCCGCTGTGGGCGGGACTGTTGAGCTCTATATGCAGCTCCCCCTGCTCCTCCTCCCTGGTTGCTCTCTAAATGTCAGGTAAAGGAGATAATAGTATGGGGTTATTAACCTTTTCCGCTTTAGAGAGTTTTTAGCGGTGAAGGGCTGTGGCGTTAGAGCGCTGAGGATTTCATCCCCATTAAATCATCTTCTGCCACAAGTGCTGCCAAATGGAACCGAGAAGCTTAATACACACACACACACACACACACACACACACACACACACACACACACACAGAGCAAGACACCGGGATTTATAGCATCCATATATCTCCCATTTATGCTTTAGATACAGTGGAGGCTGATGCCCAGTAGTGTTCTGAAAGAAAGCAGGCTCTGACCTCATAGTCCCCCGGGGTGGATCGTATTTTGTCTCCACTCAGTAGCAAAAATGAAAGAAAAAAAAAGAAAAGCAAGGAAAAAGTTGCTGTTAGAGCTGTGGGAGTAGCTGTAATTTGAAAGAATGCCTTGCCATGTTTGGTACCTCATCCATTGTTTAATACATCCATGCAGTAGGGTAGCAGGCGTTACGTTCCTGTGTCTCCCACAGAAGCTTTGGAGGACAGAGAAAGAAAATTATTATCGTATTACAGTCCCTTTTTCTGCTTGAAAGCTTGAAGACATTTGATGTTTCAAGGGTCTTTTCCCAACACATTGTTGGGAAAAGGCTCTTAAAATGTGGACAGTGCTGCGACAGGAAAACATTTTATCCAGTATTTTAGTCTGGAATAACATATCGCTGTCCTGTGATAACCTCCAACATGTCAACTTGTTTTCAGCTGTGTGGCAATGCATTTTTCTGGTAATCTTATGAGTATTTACATGGTTTATTCAGCTTAATAAGAAGCAGGATTTTCACAACCCATAAAGGAATCCTGAAGCTTATCCGATTTAACTTAAAATCATAAAATTATTTCCATGTTTTTGGATGGATACATGTTTTTGTTTTGGACGGCAACAATCAGTTTTGGCTTGTTGTGCTGCTCAGTCTTTTACCCTCATTTGTTTTTGATTCTAGGTATAAGTAATGCAGAGGCCAGGCAGCCGGGCAAGGCGCCCAACTTCAGTGTGAACTGGACGGTGGGGGATCAAGGCCTGGAGGTGATCAATGCAACCACGGGCAAGGACGACATGGGTCGCGCTTCACGTCTCTGCAAGCATGCCCTCTACAGCCGCTGGGTGCGCCTGCACTCCAAGGTAGATACACTGCACTCGGGTGTTATGAAGCATTTTAGTTTCCGTCCATATTCTAAACTACTTTTACACCCAGCCATATTCATCAGCAATGTGGGCTGCTGTCGTTTTGGTCACATTCCATTGGTTTACCATCCAGTCAGGTTTTGTTGAATCAATCATATGTTTGGATAACAATTTAAGAAATTGCAAACTACTGTGTGACCCAGCTGCAGCCTGAAGCAAACCTGAAGTTTAAAATCGTACTTCCTTGAAAAGCTGAATTAAGTAAAAGGAGCTGGGGTACCTACCTGTAGGGCATCAGAGATGTTTTTAGATCAAACGGGATGTTGAATTCCAGCAATAGCATGATGATTGTTCCAAGACCACCACATACAGAGATCTGATTGGTCAAATATGAACTAAAACAACCTTTTTGCATAAATCACATTTGGTTCTTAAACGCACAGATATAGCCGGCCACCGTCAATCCTGCTGACTGAAATGAAATATGTCGCTGGCAGATTTGATCAGCTTAATTGAGCTACTTCAATGAGTGGGTTGAAAGTTGTTATTGGCTGACTTTTGAATGTTTCCAGCTGACTCATTTCAAACAAAAGGATCTTGTAAAAGTGGGTCTTAATATGCATATCATGGCTACTTACCTTGATATCATGCTAGAAAAAAAACATGAGATCTGATTAATCAAATATGAAGTGAAACGTCAACAATTGACATTGTAGGTGAAAATTAACGTCTGGGAAAACTAGCCCTAAAATTAGAGCAAGGTCAGTCACTCTTGCTGATTGACTTCATTTGTTTCGTTATGGTTGAAGATTTTTGTTAAACACAGATAGCGATTGAGTCTCGCATTGCCAGACCTTCCTCCACAGAGCTGCGGAGGAGGGTCTGGCTAGTCCACACAATATTCAGGGATGGGAGAAAAACATGCTCTGGTTTATTGGCATTTCTTTAAATTAATCACAATCGTCTTGGACAGCGCTAAGCGGCGGGCAGAGCCACGGTCCCGCTGCAAAATAGCCTCGGAAGGTAATGGACATCCGGCCGAAATGAGGGACATCCGGCAAAATTTCCGGCAGTACCTGAACAATCCTGGAAATGAAACGTCGTTGATATAGACTAATAGCGATTGGACAGAGCTGCAGTCAATGTCATGAGCTGCACATACGTACTTAGAAAATCATCCAGAGCTTAACCTCTCTTCCCTCTTTCCCTTTTTCAGCTGTCATCCATCTTGTGGATCAAAGTGCTCAAGCCCAGCTCTTACCATGAAGCCAAGCAGGCCGCCACAGAGTACCACTCTGCCAAGCAGGCGCTCATCAAGGCCTTCCACAAGGCCGGCCTGGGGGCCTGGGTCAAAAAGCCCATTGAGCAAGACCAGTTCACCCTCTGCTCCTGAGGGAGTCAAGGGACCAAAGGGATTCCTAAACCCCCACCACCACCACCACCACCACTCCTCCCACCCCCCACCCCTGACCCAGGGCTAAAAGCAAGAGAGCCCCCTATTAACAACCAGCTCACAGAGACACTTACCTCCGTCCCGTGTGTTGCCGCGCACGTGCACTTTGTACTCGTGGAAAACAAACGTGCGTAGTTTCACAAACCGTTCATAGCTCATCATTCTTATTCCTCAGAGGACCTCAGCCTCACCATGTCTTTTCTCATAATATTGATTTTTGTCCATTTTGATTTTGATTTTAATGGAGGTTTAATGGTGTCTTACTTGTTTTCTGTTTTAAAACTGGAATCCATGTTTTTTAATGCCGTTGATGTGGAAGTTAAAATTATGCAGTTGTGTCTATTTTCTGGATCAACGAGTGTAGCCAGTTTAGGGTGAAATGTAGCCGAGAAAACACATCTTTGTTAACTAAAAGCAATGTGTATGGACCTGGAAAACCAAATCTACTTGCTAAAATCATTTTTGATAAATGACTTTTGACGAACTTTAATTTAAAGATGCATAAATCTTCAGGATGTAAATCTAGTGTTGAAAAAAACAACGTACAACGTAAAATAGTTATATAACTTTTAATGTGTGTTACTTGGTCCGTTCCTTAGATGAGACTACATGTTCTTAGACCCTGTATTAAAGATGAAAAATGTTCCAAAATATTGTGACACTGTTTGATTCACTTGACTGGAAAGAATATACCGTACAGGCCAGGAGTCACAGCAGTTTAGTACATTTAGTTGATTTTCTATGTCTTGTTCATTAATTCGTGCATATGTTCTGTAAGTTATATTATGTCACTCTCATTTCATACTTGAACAATGGGGGTAGGGTCATGTTGAGAGCATCGCAGCCCCATCCCCCCCACCCCCCCTCTCCGACTCCTCCCCTCGCCTGGGTCTTGGGACAAGCTTTGGGAGGTGCTGCACGTTGTAATTTTCCTTGATCTAAGCCATGGCTTTGCATGGGAACTGAACTGGGAGGCCTACAGAGCAGAAAACACACAGTAGAGAGCCCTGTGCGCCCATCAGTGAATGATTTTGAATGAATGCCAGCATCTTCCTCCACAGGCAGCTTTGAATCTTTGTCTCTATTTTCTAGATTTCTTGTGATTGTTGGTTTATTTGTTTTAGGGCGGAGGGACGGGGACAGTTTTTGTTTTACTTAAAGTTGGGCATTTTAGGATTGGGGATACTACTGCAGTGAAAATGGTGATACACAGACCTCTCACTTTGTTGTGGCAGGGATTCATGACAGCTGTCAGTTGAACTATTAGTAGAAGGCATGGTCTATGTGATGTAGTGCCACAGACAGTACGTGAAGTTACATTCACTGGACGCCACATTATGCCATTCTGTAGTGATAGTTTGAAATGCAAACATGTCGTAACCCCTCCACATAATTCTCAGCGAGAGGAACAGTGACGTAACATGAACAGACGTATGCTAATATCTGCGAAAACTCTACCAGTAGGTTACAACCAAACTTATTACAGTGTGATGTCATTTTTGTCGTCCTCTCTTCTCCATCTACAGGAACATGTTAGTAGTTCAAGAACACCTCTGTGATCTGACCTTTACACCCTGAGTGCATAAATGTCCTTGTGTTTGCAATTTGTAAATGAGGACACGTTTCCAAGTAACTGCAGTTAATTCCTTTTCCCAGCAGTAGGAAATGTATGTGTGTTTATCTGTGCAATCTACAGTATGTGTGTGCTCAGACGTCTTTAAGCATACTCTGTGGAGTCTTCACCAAAGATGATGTCCATGTGTGTTTCTGCCCCTGTATTTTCCACTACTTACTTTTGATTTCTACAAAAACTGTGTATTCCATTCGATACAGGGGAAATTTGATTGTCAGGCTTCTTCTTTAGTGCATCTCTAGCTGTCAGTGGCCACGTGTATATTGTGACCTGCGATCATCATTGCTGCAGTAATAGTTCTCTGTATATAAGGAACAACTAAAAAGTCTGTTCCCTGTACAATCAGTTCATCCTATCCTAACAACAGTTTGGACTCTTTCCCTGTTGCTGGGATTGTGAAGATGTTGATGTAAAGTATTAGTGGTTCTCTGTGACTCACTGGGCACCATAAAGCATGGCACTAACACTGCCGGGGTTAACAGGCTTCATCCCTATTGTAGCCACCAATGTTTAAAAAAAAAAAGAAAATGCACTGTAAGGTGTCTCAGCTAAAAGTGGCATCCACAAGCTGGCACGTGTGATGTCATATATGTACCTTTTTCTTTTCTTTTTACTTCTATTTCAGTCAGTATTAGAGAAGCAGGAAAGGGGATTCTACCAGAGTTGACTTGCTAGAATATTTAAACCCCCGACAGGTAGACCTAGACCAAAGTCACGAGCAATACTCCTGATGTGTCACCAACGTCACAAACAGGAGTCTGAAGTTCCCCATCCCCCCCAAGACCTGCTTCTAGAGTTTTTTCTTCTTCTTTTGACTGCACTAAAGATGTCAACTGATGATGTCATGATAAAAAAAACCGTCCCTGTTTATGGATTGGATGGCAACAATCACAGCAAGAAACTGAACTGCTTCCGCTTAACCCTTTGTGAATCCTCGATGATGGTCAGTGCCCCACCCCCCTGCCCCCACCCCCCGCCCTGCAGCAGTAGTGGATTCTCTTTTTTTTTATTGTTCGGTGACTCCCAGAGTGGTCAGTGCTCTTCCACTCTGAGTTTCAGAGCCACCGCTCCCCGTTCTCCCTCTCTCCAGTTGTCCGATGTGTGAAAAACTCCACCAACAAGCAAACCCACCCCCTTGCATGTACTACCAACACTGAAGCTGCACCTAGCATGATGACAAACTTTTAAAGGACTCAAGTAGAAAAAAAAAAAACAGCTAAAGATAGATATATAAAATGAACAAAAAAGAATAAAAGAGTTCTTAGTTTACTTTTGCACATGGCTGGAATTCTTTCTTATCACGTGTGTGTGTGTGTGTGTGTGTGTGTGTGTGTGTGTGTGTGTGTGTGTGTGTGTGTGTGTGTGTGTGTGTGTGTGTGTGTGTGTGTGTGTGTGTGTGTGTGTGTGTGTGTGTGTGTGTGTGTGTGTGTGTGTGTGTGTGTGTGTGTAATAAGAATGGGGAAAATTCTATTTACACACTGAATGCTTCAAGATGCTTTTGGATTTCATTTGTATAGTAACTGTTTTGTGTGTACTAAATGAAGAAGACTGAAATGATTTGCATCATCATGCTGATGCTTTGTGGCTGCTTTACCACACTTAAACTTAATTTTAAGATAAAGATTTTTTTATGAGTTTACCGAAATAGCCATTGCTGTGATTTGAACGAGGATGTGATGTAAGCAGATGTCCTCGGTGGTGGAAAACGTAGGCTATATAGATCCCTCACTCAAGTAAAAGTATTAATAAAACAACGTGTCAGCAAAATGTACTTAAAATAGCTTACTTAAAAGTACTTGTTCTGCCTATTTCAGTGTGCTACAGTGTTAATATTACATTATTAGATTGTTTATACTCATGCGTCAATGCAAAAGCAGCATTTCACTGTTGTAGCTGGTTGAGGTGGAACTGTTTTATATACAGTTAGGTAGTTTAACCCTAGTGGATCCTAAGATAGGGGTCAGGGGTCTCAAGATACATCTAAGGGCTGAGATGATTACTAGAGTAGGAAATATAATTTGCTACACAAATTTGCATTCACTTTTTTCATTTATTTCTTTAACGTTGGGAGCCACTGGGTAAATCTTTTATTGTATGTAGTGGAATTATTTTCCCTCCCCCATGTAGTGAGGTACAAGTGTAAAATAGCATAAAATGGAAAGTACCTCAAAATTGAACTTAAGTACAGTACCTGACGCTCCACACACGGGACAGCATGAACTCAGAAGAGCAACAGATCGTTGGCGTCTGCAATAATCAACAACGCGGCCAGTGTGGATGATGATACGTAAATGTGAAGGACGGTAAAATGGCTTTAATAAAAAAGTAATTGTCAACAAATCGTACATACCTGAACATTTCAAACATACAGTACATTAGCTTCAGAGATGTTCCAATACAATTTTTTCCTTTCCGAAACCGATTTCGATACCTGAATTTGCGTATTGGCATGTACCAAGTATATATCTGTATAATTCTTATGTTTTAACAGCTTTATATTACTATCCCTGTATGGATGTGATATGGTTGCTGTCATTGTTGACATGTCTTAGGTTTAACCCTATACAAAGAATGAATGCCATAGAACTTTTTTATTATCTACATTGTCAGTCATAAGGGAAAAATACATAAACAAACTGCCTTAAAGGCTAAATTAAATGATATTGGATTGGTGCATAGACTCCCGTACTTGCCAATACAGATACTAGCATTTCAGGCAGCTTTAGGCATTTCCGATACTGTTAGCAGTATCAGAACAAGTCTAATTAGCTCTATAGGCGTTTTCAACATGGTTGTAATGCAGCTTGACATGTCACTCTGTTTGACTGACGTTATCCATCCAGCAGCTACAGAAGATCTCTATTGGTGCAGGAAAGTCGTTACAGAAACAATCTGCATAATTTATTATTTAAATGTATACTGTCATCATCGTTAGATCTCTGCATCTGGAACATTTGTTTATTAATTAATTACACGAGTGATCATCCTGAAATAGTCTGAAATATATATTACGAATATATTTCTTGCAGTTGTCACATTCCATGTTTAGTAGAAGCCCGTTGCTGAGAGGTACATTTTAGTAGACACCATTTGCAAATGTGTTTGGTGTCAATCAGACTCAAGGTAAGGCTGAGTTAGTCAGACGGAAGCGTCTCATGCATTTTACTGCTGTTTTTAATCTTCAACTCACACGGAGGGAAGTCAGGTCGTCAAGTTTTCTGTTTGTTTTTGTGTGTGTGTGTGTGTGTGTGTGTGTGTGTGTGTGTGTGTGTGTGTGTGTGTGTGTGTGTGTGTGTGTGTGTGTGTGTGGCTTTACAGTACTTAGAGTAAGGAGTAAAAAAAACTAGATTTGATCACCAACACATTTATATCTTTAATTATTTGTCAGTCTGAAAGAAAATTATTACTTTTCAATATGCCTTTGTATTTTAATAATGTTGACTCACTATAATTTGACCTAGGTTGCGATCACTGTATAACATACTGTACACCAACCTTCAAGCAATCCTCAAATTCCATCAATAATTTAAGATCTGAGAAAGGTTTGTAATAATATTTTCCAAAGTGTGTGTGTGTGTGTGTGTGTGTGTGTGTGTGTGTGTGTGTGTGTGTGTGTGTGTGTGTGTGTGTGTGTGTGTGTGTGTGTGTGTGTGTGTGTGTGTGTGTGTGTGTGTGTTCAAAACTCCACTGACATGATGAAAGCTCATGAAAGCGCAGACTCAAACAATCATAACATAACAGCCTGGACCAAAACATGTTAGACACTCTCATCTTCAATAATTCAGCACACATCTGCTGAGTCTTAACAGCCACTTACATTAATCACATCAATCAGGAAACGTGTTCTACATTTAACACCATATATTGTTTACAATAGCCAGCAGCCATGTATGCCTTGTGTAAACTATTTGTGTTTGTATATTTTATTGACTTGTAATAGTGTGTTAAATATCAGCTGTGTGGAGTTTAACAGCGACATTTAACATGTGAAAACCATAGCCACATATCATTTTTATATTAATAAGTATGTGACACACACACCAAAATTATTCTGATGATGCACTAAAGCAAGCATAGTAAAAGGTGACTTTTCTGAAGTTATTATTGGACCCGGGTCTGAAGCGCTTAATGAATGCAGTCTACTGTGCCATTTTGTGGATTATTTATCACACTGTGAACTCTGAAACCTATTAAAATGAGTATATTCCTATAAATACTTAAAGTATTCACACATTTTCCTAGAAGCCTCCTCCAGACAACAAAATCGCCATGCTAGAATTTGAGTTTAACAGAAACCATATACAGCACACATATGGAATTGAATATGTAAATACATACATAGCCAGTAGAGAGGATGGTGAGGCTGGCCAGCCCTGTGGTGCAGCATGGGTGTGAGAGCGAGGACAGCAGCTTGTGCCCCTGAGAGAAATGACAAATCATTAGCTCTGGTCCAGGGGTAAATGGGAGCCACACTCTTTCAAGGCCCACATTTCCATTTCAATTTTCTGCTCAACAGAGTTGATGTATGTGGCGACTCACATGGCAAGACCGCTCTCCACCACCACCTCGGCCGGCTCCAGCCTCCTGTTATTCACCGGCTTGAGTATCTCTATGACCTTGTGTCTCTGAGAGTTCTATACACTGATAGCATCCAGCCCATTCTCACTGAGTCCAAGGCAAAGAGACAAGTGAAGAGAGTCTATGGGCAGAAGTGGGTTTATAAACAAGAAGAAAATATCCATATTTTATAATATAAGCGGACAATGAAGAATCAGGTAGTCTATTAGAAGATGAAACTTGCCTTACTAGAAGTAAATACATCTGTATAAAGATGGCAAACACAACACAATGAAATACTCATCCCAGGGGGGTTGGACTATATGGGGGACAATGGCTGAGTATACAGGGCCCTCATGTGAAGAGGGGGGCCCACAAAGATACTAGAATGAATAGCCGTGGATGCGGGGAGGGGCATAGAGGACGCTTGTGTACAGGGTCCAGAATGTGGTGCTACGCCCCAGGCTGATCCCCATGGACTGAACTGGCAGACCTGCTTACAGAAATGCCGTTTTTTCTTACAGTGAACTAGCCCGGCCTGCTTTCTCTGCTGTAGCTTTGCAAGTGTGAACTTTGGTAATGACAAAAAAATGAAAATGCATGGAAAATGAATGCCAAATAATGTAGTTTGATGACAGATGGATGCTGACTGGTGTGAAATGAAGAGAGGCACATAATGAGCTGCAGTGGGACAGACTGCCACAGATTCAGGCCTGAGGTTCCTGCAATCAGATCAACTTAAAACAGCATTTTGTGACTTTAGTTCATAATCACAAGCAAAAGAAAAGTTTTACATGTTAATATAATAATAATTCATGGAGTGAAGGGAAACTAGCAATTACAGTCCCATTGGCTTTAATGCTTCATAAAGTCTGTTTATACACAGTTCAGTTGCAAAATGATTTAATTAAAGCTTGCAGTGCTTTCTGTTCTTTTTGCTTTTCTTTTTTCTTTAAGATGTATTGAGCAGGGACAATGCACACTAATAAGACATTAAAAAAATGTAAAATGTGCCAGAATTAGCCATCTGCTGTCCCTGGACTGGTGGTACGAGGTCACCCAAAAACGATAAAAGGATGAAGCTTTAAATAATACATACAGATTTAGCCCAATACAATTGATTATTGGTTGATTAGACATGGTAGACATACCACAAAAACAGCATTGCTGGGATAGTAACAAGCAACAGAAGATTAGCCTAACTAAACAATAATGAAAGAGACAATTTCACAGTCCTTACCCCAAGTGAAGGAGTTTAAGTACCTTCGCGAGTGAGGGGACAATGGAGCGGGAGATTGGTCGGAGAATCGGCGCAGCGTGGGCGGTATTACATTCAGTTTATCGCACCGTTGTGACGAAAACATCGCCGAGCCAGAAGGCAAAGCTCTCGATCTACCGGTCAGTTTTCGTTCCTACCCTCACCTATGGTCATGAAGGCTGGGTCATGACCGAAAGAACGAGATCAGGGTACAAGCGGCCGAAATGGGTTTCCTCAGGAGGGGGGCTGGCGTCTCCCTTAGAGATAGGGTGAGAAGCTCAGTCATCCGTGAGGAGCTCGGAGTAGAGCCGCTGCTCCTTCACGTCGAAAGGAGCCAGTTGAGGTGGTTCGGGCATCTGGTAAGGATGCCCCCTGGGCGCCTCCCTAGGGAGGTGTTCCAGGCACGTCCAGCTGGGAGGAGGCCTCGGGGAAGACCCAGGACTAGGTGGAGGGATTACATCTCCAACCTGGCCTGGGAACGCCTCAGGATCACCCAGTCGGAGCTGGTTAATGTGGCTCGGGAAAGGGAAGTTTGGGGTCCCCTGCTGGAGCTGCTGCCCCCACGATTAGACACCGGATAAGCGGACGAAGATGGATGGATGGATGGACAATCTCACCGGCAGAGCAGAAGAGGCACAGACGGCCAGAGCAGAAGAGACGAGACATCAGCGTCTAAGTCTTAGTGTCTAAATTGAATGTTGACAGAGCTGACTACTTGTTTAGCCACTTATTTAATATAAGTTTTAAAAAAGCATACTTTTTAAAATTGAATTCCACTTGAATGCACTTTTCCCTAATGAGACAATGCAGTCATCTCGTGCTGCACTGGTGCTGTGCTAACCATCAATACGGGAGGAGCCAGTCCATGGAAGATTTTGTACATAACACAGAGATCTGTATATGTAATTCTGTTTTTCCAACTTGAAAGGTTATACTTTTTTCTTTTTTTTTAAATATGGCAATGATTATAGTATATGGATTTCCTTTGGAAAGAGATGCTCACATAAGTAAATGTTGACATTTTAGACAATTAGTTCAAAAGAAAATGTGAAAAATAACATTCTGGCCGTGCTGTGGCCTTCATCTGGGAGCATCAAATTAAAGTGTGCCACAAAAGGTCTGTCTTGTAGTTCATTTTCACAGGCCAGTGTCTTTGTTTGTAGAAGAGCACAGAGGATCCTTCCTTTTGTGCAGAATAATAGAGAGCAGATCTATAAATTGGAACTGGCTCTATTCTATATGATCTGAACCCACAATAATTAATTGACTCAACATCCACAGTTATTGGTAATTGCCAAAGCATCTCTTTGGCACCGTGTTCACACTGATACATTGTAATTTACTTTGAGGTAATGCTAAGTGCCGTTGTGTGTGAGAGAGGAGTGTAGATAGGCTAAGTATAGAGAAGAAAGTGTCAAGAGGAGACGCAGATTCAGCTTATCTGCAAGCTCAGGCTTTCCTTTGTCAGAACAGCTCCTTTCTGATGAAGACTCTTTGAACCTGACAGAATAATTAAAAAAAAGGAAAGGAGGAGGAAAAGCTGACATTTGCATTTTGACCTTTTTGATTTACGTGGCGAAAATTGCTTCCAGTTTCCTCCAGAACACATTATAATATCAATCTGCCCTTGTATGTGTGTGTGAGGAGTGTGTGTTTGTGTGTAAAACTATGCGTTTGAGTTTGTGTTTAAGAGTGATACGCGTAGTTGGTGCTATATGCATATAGAATAGAAAGAACAGATTTATGGCATATTACCCAGCCCATCTCTTCATTAAGGAGCTGTTTTCCAGTAAGCGGGCCCTATTTGAATAGCTAAATTGCCCAAGCAGTGTGCAAACGAGGACTAATAGCCCAGTGCCTTTGCCCCACTGCCAAAGTCAAACTGATGAACCTTGTAACTCTCAGTGTGTGTGTATGTGTTTGTGTGTGTGTGTGTGTGTGTGCGTGCGTGTGTGCGCGTGTGTGTTTAACAGCATGCTCAGTAACAGTATTTCTGTAAATTCAAGGGATCCTGTTTTGATTTTATAATGTCCACTTTGGTGTGACTTCTTTTAGTAGTCAAAGGATAACTTTTGCAAGTTAGAGCTATCCTCGCTAATCGTGGCCCCATAATGCCTTGCATGAATCCCTGGCATCTGCAAGAGTTAGGTGTGCTAGGCGACTTCCCTTTTCTTTGAGCTTTTTAGGAAATCCTAAATGATGTGGGAACCCAACCTGTAACCGGATAATATCATACGTCTGCCCTCGTGGCTGATCTACTGCAACCCTATTTATCAGCACGGCCCCTTTAAGGTCCAATCTCCTGACTGTTCCTTGCAACAGGCTTAGGACCCGTGAGGACCTCTCTTTTGAGTCCGTAGCACTCTGGAACACTTTGCCTCCTCCGATACGGTCTGCTGTTTCTGTGGACTGAAAAATCAGTTGAAGACCTACTTTTTTAAACAGGCCTTTGGACGACCTCGCCACTCTTTATTTGTATGTACTATCTTGTGTTTTAATTGTACTTTGTATCATATTGTGTGTTTTATATAAGATTTTTTTATCTCTGAAAAAAACTATATAAATACATTTTATAGAAATAGTCTGACACACAACACCCCGTAAAACTACAATGGTTCATTTTTACACTTACCAGTTTGTAGGATTAAACAAAAAACGTTTCCAGTACCTTATGTGGACTGGTGACAGAGACTGGGATTAGGACAGACAGCCCTGTGTGCTGCAGGATTGTTAAACTGTAAAACCTTTGCAGGGTTGATAAAGTCCATGAAACGAGGTGAGAGAAAAGGTAAGTATAAGCACCTCACTCGAAAAGAAAGTACCTACTGAAGGCCATCATTAAATACATAAAAAACTATGTAAACCAGCTCACACACAACATATCTGTTTATCCATTGAATATTTAATCACTTCAATCACTTTTTTGTCTATAAGGTTTAGGTGGTTATACCAGACACTTACCGGTAATTCAAAGATAATTTACTCACACTCATCATGTTTTTTTTAGGGTTAGTTAGGTGTAGGTGGCTGTAACGATCCACAAGAAGCACTGACGCAGAAAACCTAGACTCAACATCCAGGATTTCCATGAAGACAGAGATGTGTTTACTGTGGGCCAGATGAGAAGGATGGATGACTACAGCACCAGAGGACGTTGGTCGGCTTTATTTCAGACCGCTTAATAAGTAATCCCCTAACCAAGGATACAAAAGTAGAAATAGTGACATGGAGTGATGATAAGATAAAGCTAACTTTATTCATATTTTTGATATTTATTACAGGAACTTTTTTTCAATATGAATCCATTTCTTTTATAAAATATTTCCATTATTGAGAGCCAAATTCAACAATATTGCAAAAATACAAAGGTTGTACATTAGTGTTCAAAATGATTCATTAGTTGTTTTTCTGTTCCATAGGGCAGGACTTCTCTGTGTTTTGGCATTCCCGGGGCAGCTGAGACCCCCGATAACACTTAAGATGACGGCCCACAACATGCAGTGTAATTGTTCCCAATTTACAGTGTCCTTTTTTGTACTCATTGTGTACCAGTACAGTACGTACTGTTAGTAGATGCAAGGGTAGCCTACACAATTAAGGTTGGGAAATCAGGGGGTAACATTTTCTTTTATTACAGGGTGGAGTATGACCACTACTGGGCAACAAAGCTGGAGGTTTGGGTTAAGAGACAGATAACAGATGATAACAAAATAAGGACAGGCAAACTACATAATTCGTAAATAACTATGAGGTACATTTCTGTTTTTACCCTGGAACAAACAGAGGTCCAGAAAAAACAAAACACTGTAGTCCTATAGCCTGTATCTTACTGTGTATGTTGTAAAGTAGGCCTACTTACAGTATGGCATACAACACTGTTCTTACAGGGGCCTTCTGAAGCTCAGCAGACCTAATGCCAAAGCCACAGGCAATAGTTATACAGAACATCTACAAAACATCTCTATAGCGTCCGTTAACAACAGCTCCATGGAAGACAGTTTCAGCTGCTTCTCACTTCACCAGAGAACGCTGATTTGTTTGTGACCTGTGTGCGGCACTCAAGGCTGCTCATGCTCATATAGGAATGGGTACCTTGTACCAGGCCTATACTACTTAGGCCTACAGTGTACGTTCTCTTTAGATTCCTCCCTAATGGCAGATTGTTGCACAGCACGTCATACTGTACCCTGTCATAACAGGACAGGAACCTGTTAAAAAATACTTACAGAAATAAAATTCCAACATTGTTCCCCTACTGTACTGATAATAGTACAAAATATGACACTGTAAATCGGGAAGAATTACACTGTACATTGTGGACCGTAATTTAAATCGTTACAAAGTACTTCATAGAAAAATAGATGATATCTTTATTAAAGGTGCTCTAAGCAATGTTGGGTGACGTTACTTCTTGTTGATGTTCAAAGTATTGTCAAACAAAACGGAGGCTAGCTCGCCCCTCCTCATCCCGTCCCCTCCCTTCCGCGCACTAACCCCCCCCAACTCCCACCCCCAAATCTTTCTTGTCGGTTATTGGCTGGAACACTGTTTGTTATGTTTCGTGGTGCAGGTTGGCACAGTTTGTTTTTATTGCTGTTTGTGGAGCCTGAGCTGTCTAAAGAGACTGTGTTTTTTATAGTGTGTTCAGGGGACAGGCAGCTAGCGGATAGTGAGGAGATGTTTGCTGTATGTGACAAAAAATGCTGTAGCCCAAAAAATGCGTGACATCACTTAGAGCACCTTTAAATACACACATGTGGTTCCACACATGCATTGGTAGTGTGTGCTTGTGTGCTATGTTGTAAAACATATAGCCTGCCAAGATTTTCTTATTTAGAAACGTTGTCTTGGTAATTAACTGTAAATACTTTTTTAAATTGTATTTCCACTAAGAGACAATGATTTGTAATTTTTTTTTTGTCAAGTAATGTTAGAGATACTTCATATTCCTAAAGCAATATGACAATTGTTTGGCGGCAAGTGTTGGAAAATTGGAGTTGGAGAATTTTTTTCACAGAGCACTGAAACAGCACAATGATCCGGACAGGGAATTGTCAGGCCCAGGATAAGTCTGAGTAGAAAACACATTTGTTATGAACCCAAGAGTGTATGCCTATGAAACCTATTTGTAGAGAAAAGTAGTGGGGGGAAATAGTTGGAAAATCTCAGGAGTTTCAGACGAATCATCTTGGGTCCAACTGAAGTCTGAAAAACATGAGAGATGAGCAGGCACACAAGGAAAAAGGAAAGTGTGAATAATTTAATCATTCCTCAGTGATTAGTTCCTTCAGTAGATGGTAAAGAAAATAATATTGAGGAATGAAACTTGCTGACCTACTTAAAATGTTTCTGTTTTCGGCTTTTCTCCGAATTCAACGAAATGCAAAATAAATGGGTTTTCAGGATGCATCTTATTCGTAATAATAAGATTTTGAGTCTGCAGAACACTTTTTCTGATATGTGTCTGACATTGACTCTTAATCCTACATCCTGGACTATATAGCTACCTGTCCCCTGCACACTCTATATATCATGAACTTTTTGCACATCCCTCAAGATTTTTGCAGATCCTGCACTAAAGCCTCTTTTTTCTTTGTTAAACAGTTATATATACATATTTGTTTCTGTATTTATTGTTTGTTTAATATGTTTTATGTATGCACCAACAACCCAGGCAAATTCCTTATAAGTGTTACTTACCTAGCAATAAATCCTTTTCTAAATCTAATTTTGATACCAGTCAGCTTACTTTTCTTGCCCAACACAGTGCAGCCATTCCAATTAACAGCTCATTAATCCTAGCCTGGCTCCGCCCTCCTACGTACTTCCGTTCAATTTTCATTTTCCTTCAGTACTACGTCTGGGTTTGCGTTACATTCGCAGGTTTTCTCTGGCCAAATCTTTACTGGTCCAATCAGCGAACAGAGGGAGTGGCTGGGAACGATGACATTGAGGTTGTGCGCTAGTTTAGTTTGTGTTGTAGTTCCGTCATGGCAGCAGAGAAATGATGTCGTGGCCCTCCTCCCCACGGGGTTCGGGAAAAGTTTGATTTTCCAGCTCGCTCAGTTAGTGGTGAAGGTGTTGGCTAAGGCTAACGCTAGCGATGCTATGCCGACGACACGACCAAACATTAGTGATTGGTTATGGCAGATCCAGAGTGGCTCTGGGCAGATCCAATAGTTTTAAACTTCAACAGAGTACCCGCCTTCAAGGAAGTTAACACTTGTCAATAAAGAGTGGCCAGACTCTCTGTACAAATTAAATGTACAAGAGTCTGGTAGGACCAGGCTACATTAATCCAGTATGACAACGGAAAAAAAGCATCTGGGCTATTTGTGGTATTGCAGCACAGACGGTCTAATTGTCTGGGCATGGGTTGTTCAGAAATGTTATATTTGCAGTTGTCAGGGAAGACCATTCAACAAGAGAAACAGAGATGCAGCCCAAATAATGTAGGCTACGTCTTTGATGAATTATCTAGAAACTACAAGTGCAACAACATAATGAGTGGAAAGCTTCAAGAAGAGACACTCATCTTGTAAAAGATGTTTGACTTGACACAGTAGAATACACTTGACATACATAAACTGTAAGAATGCAAGATTACAGAGTGGATTGTATGTGTGATGTTTGTAGTTACATGCAGTGCTGTGCTGTGCTCTAAATATAAATGTTACATATTTATATAATCAAGCCTAAAGAATATGCTAAATAGCATTTACAACAATTAGCACAAATGTGAATTCAGTGGGAAAAGTCACAGGACCTTGGACTTCTATATTATACTGCCACCTAGTGGTTAAAACGTGCTGCTATCTGTGAGACGTTTGCTGGTTGAAATCCCCTGTGATTGTATACATCACTAACACTTTACTTCAACACAGCATTTAAAAAAAAGTGGTCCATAGAGTTCTTCTGAAAACCTACACACAGATTATCTAAAGTAACATTCACTTATTCTAAATATATTTATAGTGTATCACGTTCCATTTAACAGGTTATTGTGTTCTTTATGTTTTCAAAAGGTCCACTGTTTAATAAATGTAAATAAAAAAGGGCAACTGACAGTAGAGAGAAGAGAAGCAGAGAATGGGTGACGTTTAATTTCTCTAAATCAGCATATTTCCTAACATGTTCAACTGTTCCTTTAAAAGATCTAAGCACAATACTACCATTTTTATAAATTATAAAAAATATATATAATTAAAATTAGGGCTGCCCAATATATCGTTTTTTGATCGTTATCGCGATATCAACTGCCACAATATACACATTGTAAAAGGCTGCGACATCGCAATATAGACACAAATTTTTTGTGTTAGTTGAAAGAAAATATCAGTAGAAAATTACAGTTTAAAAAGAAACGGTCATTCTTTTTTAGTGGAGCCTTTCATATTCAATTCAACGTTAAATTTGTTCAATAAAATAATGTTGGAAATGATTTCCTTTCGTTTGTTTTAAATTCAACAGGCAATTTGTTGTATATTAGCAGAATACTGAAAGCTGCAGAAATGCAGAACTTAGTACATTTTAATATATGTTTATTTATCGCAAGAGAAATATCGTTATTGCGATATTCAACAACCTTATCGCATATCACATATTTTCCTCATATCGTGCAGCCCTAATTAAAATAAAAGTTAAACTTACAGCTATAACAGGCTTCAATACCCCCAGGTTTCTATTAGCACAATTACTATGGTAAAAAAAAGAAAATCAGACACTTTCTATTTATTTATTTTGGTTTTATTGAGCTCTGAAGAGCATGTTAACATGTCAGTGCTGACCACCCAGCATGACTGGAGCGTGGACAGGTGTCAGGTTGAGCCATGTTAGAGTTCAGCGTGCATCAGGGCTTTGACTTTCTTCATGTTTTTGGCCACTGTTGAAAAAAAGACAACAAATTAGAATAAAGACCATTAGCTTCTCTGCATTGGCTCCCTGTAAAATCCAGGATTGAATTTAAAATCCTCCTCCTGACCTACAAAGCTCTAAATGGTCAAGCACCATCATATCTTGAAGAGCTCATAGTACCTTACTGTCCCACTAGAGCACTGCGCTCCCAGAATGCCAAGTTACTTGTGGTTCCTAGAGTCTCTAAAAGTAGAATGGGAGCCAGAGCCTTTAGCTATCAGGCTCCACTCCTGTGGAACCAGCTCCCAGTCTGGGTCCGGGAGGCAGATACTGTCACCACATTTAAGAGTAAACTTAAGATTCTCCTCTTTGATAAAGCTTATAGTTAGGGAGTGAGGAGTTGCAGCATCTGCCTAGCCCGGCCCACCTGCTTCTCTGTCCCAGAAATGCTTGTTACTAACCTAGCTCTGGGAGCTTGCTCCCCGTAGTCTTTCTGTTTCTTTTCACCCAGGATGAAATCCTGGGATTAGGATGGCACCAAAATCATGGTTCCAGCTGCTGCCGTGGTTCTGCTGAAATACCCTGCTATGCCGTGCTGCTCCTAGCGCTACTACAACCACTATTTCTAGCCACTGTTTATTTACTATACTGTGATGCACCCCAACGGCACGTCAGACACCTCCTACCAAGAGCCTGGGTCTGTCCCAGGTTTCTTCCTAAAAGGGAGTTTTTCCTTGCCACTGTTGCACTAGTGCTTGCTCTTGGGGGATTGTTTTTTTTTTTTTTGTAAATTATAGAGTGTGGTCTAGACCTACTCTATCTGTAAAGTGTCTTGAGATAACTCCTGTTATGATTTTATACTATAAATAAAATTGAATTGAATTGAATTGACATACGTTTTCCTTGCTGACAAAAAACAACGATTGAATGGATTGTCATATTATTTGGTCATTGTTAATTAATGATTGTCATTAAAGCACCCTGCCTTCTGTTTCTATAACAAAAACATCTGCAAATTGGACACAAGGATGCGTTGACAATTGCACAATATTTCTAAAAAAGCAGTAGGAGCACGGCATCTTCAATCTCCCACCTCCTCAACTGCCTGCCTGCTGAAACCTAAAACCTGCAAAAGTCCCTGTCAAAAACATTTCTCATCTCTGTCAAAATATTTGAATGAGGAAGATCAGTCTGTCTTTATGCTGCTGACAGGTGAGGTGCCTCCCCCCCACCAGCCCATTAGAGAGAGTAGACAGTCACTCACAGAGTTCCATGTCGCCAGGCTTGTAGGTGTATTTGCGGTTGCTGTACTTTCCTCCAATGTCTGTGCGCGCAGTCCTAGATGGATCTGCAGAAAGACATGTTGCACACAAATAGATAGCTGAGGATCAACATTATCTGATCGTAATTACAGTTCGGCTGATGTTACTATAACTGCTTGTGTTTCTCCAACAGTCATGAGGAGCAACTAGCAGTGGAAATATAAAAATGACAAAGAGGGAGAGCAAGTAGTGAACGTAAAATGAAAGTTGTAACGTGAAAGAAAGAAAGAGGTAGAAACAAACCGATGACAGGTGTCAGTTTCAGTGAGCAGCCATGTGGTGACATCTCAGCCAAATGAGTGGTTATTTGGGACTGAGTGGGAAAAAAACAGAATCTCTGGTCCAAGTTTCCCCAACACTTTCCACACTATTATTAATAATACATAACTACTGATTCTGTTTGCCTGTATTCCTTTCCTTATCATCAGTGCCATGCAATCTGTTATGCTTAAATAATTATTCTGCTAAAAATACATAAAAACTACTGTAAGATTTGAGTGTGTCAAAATGATGCAAAAATCAGACCTGAGTGTTTCAAGTGTCAAATGTACTCTTAGTTTGAGTTGTGTTGAGCTCATAAGATGGGAGAATGAGATGCCAGAGAGGTAAGAAAGAGAGAGGATTGTATAAGTAAGTTATGACCAAGCCTTTAACGAATCTCAAAGCACCATAGGGGAAATTAATGTTTTCAATTGACTGTCCTATTTGTATTTACCAACAAAGAGGATTCTGGGATAATAGTAGCCATCAGGGGCCATATTCTTGTCTGTAGTCTCTTCCTGTAAAAAAACAACAACATAATATAAACAGCAAATTAGTCAACTACTAGTAAAGAAATTGTGTTTAGCAGATGGTTACTTCTAGATGCTATTCCTCTTTGCATATCATTTAAAAGCTTTAATTGCCTGATATTGTTACAGTGGCCTAGCCTGGATGCCAGCCGAACTTTGCCCCGCCCACAACATTCGAGAGGTCGGGAATTTTGACATTCTGACTACAATCTGAGTATGACGACATCAGGCTAACAGTGTCCATGAATCACCCTAAAATATATGACTCATTTACATTGCATTTTAATTGACAATAAAAAATCAAAAAATTGATAAAATTCTATGCTTGAACCGAAAGAAGGGACCAAAATACTGGTTGAGAAATCATTGTCATCATATAACCCCTTATATCAGTTACAGCACTTACCAACAGGTTGAGCATGATGAAATCCTCTTTGGCCATTTTCTGGATGGACTTTGCAGCAACAAATGCCTTCTTCAGGGCTGTTAAAAATAATTCTGTTTAGTTTAGATTTGAGATTAAAATAACTGGCTTTTAAGGTACCATTACTTGTTATACTCCCAAGACATTAACCAATTAAATGCAACCCACCTACAGTATAAAGATTCAAAAAGGAACACGTGCATGCAGGATTTGTAAATGTGGTCCATAATTTTCAATTATCACAGATCATGTTCACTTAAAAGTGATAGTTCAGATTTTTTGAAGTGGGGTTGTATGAGGTACTTCTCCATAGTCAGTGTATTAGCTACAGTAGACCATAAAAAAAATCTCCTGCCTGCTTCTCCAAACTGGGTGTGTGTCGACCGCCTTCTAATGTAGGTAATACACTGAACAGGTTTTGCAGGTGGGACCTGCAGAGCATCCATGTCTAGTTCAATGAACATGATTCTAATCTATTTTCACTCCCTGCTTGACACGAATGCACCCATTGTGTCCCAATGAAACCAAGCCCAAATGTGGGTTAGAAGAACAGCGCAGGGTGTGCAAGCCATTTACAATCAATATTTTTCATTTGTAATAACCCAGAGTGACTGCAGTACCTTCACTGTCCGGGCAGTCGACTTGATGATGGATGACCATCAGCGGCTTCTGACTGTGAGAGCAAAATAACAGAGAAACAACTCAACACATTCCTTAACACAATAAGCACAATGATGGATGGGAATGCAGTATTACACAACATAATTCCTGAGAAATCACAGCCCCAATGCCAGATTTTAAAAGAATAGTAATGACAAATGAATCAGCATTCACACAATAAAATGTAATTTTATCTTTTTATTTTGTTATATTCCACTAGTAATAGATCAGATGTATTTCCAAACCTCAAGTCACCTCATAATGCTGTGCTTTTCTATTCAAACTGTTGAAAAATATCAAAGACTCTTGAAAGGTAGAAATCAATATTTTTAGGAGCTGTGCGCAAAAGTAATTCATATGCATGCCATATGTAGGCCTACGGCCTAAATACCTTTAGGATACAGATCAAGGAAACAAAGCGCACACATTGCCATTTCGCATTTACATTCTGTTCCCACTGCCAAAACCCATATCCAAACAGATTCAACAAATATTCAAGGCTGTTATCAAGGTATAGAGTCTTACCTTTTCACCATCTGTGACAGGCCCTCTTCATAACTTTGGACCCATCTAATACTATTCCCCCATCCTGCAGGACAAAAAACTCTGAAGTCAACAGCAACGTATGTGGCACACTGCTTCATGGTTCCATTACATTAACTGAATCACTTCAATGACAAGCACAATTCAAATTCAGTAGTCTCACAGCTATACATTCAGTGAGTCAATGATTCCTAAGATGGAAACTACAGCTGTGCCGGCTTTAAAAAAGGATGATCACCCACCTCTTGAGAAGGACTGAGGCTGTGCTTTCCTTTTTTTCTGTTCTCTGGCACTGGCACAGATACCAAGGAACAAAGCAAACAAGACCCAGCGAAGCATCACTTCCTGTCCTTTGAGAGAACTGCAACGACAATTGGCAATTAGATAAGATTTAAAATCAGCTATGTTAAGTTGAAAGGCAATTTCTGACCCACTGCAATCACAGTGTTTTCTAACTGCACACTTCACAGGTATCTGCAGTTCTTGTTTTTCTTGGCAATGTCAACTCACCAAACAAGCTAGGCTGGTATTCAAACGGCTGCTCAGTAGCAACAAAGAATTCCCGAACGTTGTCTTTGTATCCACCTTATTCCTAACTCCAGCTGCTACCATGTTGTAATTATTCTATAGCCTACATATAGGTTTTTGTAATGAAAATAAAAAGCTAACTTTTTATTGCACTGTTGATTTACTGACTAAGTGATTATTATTATTATGATTTGAACAAAACTAATACATCACTCTACCATTGCTATAACTTTAAAAAAAAACATCTGTCTTTCAGTAACACACTTTTTTTACTCTATTATGAAAACACTATGGCCATTTTTATAGAAAAGGTCATTCATAATTCAAGTGTTTCTGTCCTCTGAAGTCATATAGTAGGCTAGTTGTCTTACCTTGACAGCATGAAGCAAAAGCATGTGTAGCCTACTACTTACCCTCCCATATCGGCTACCTTTTATACCTCTTTTGTCAGATGTGTTTTCTTTTAACTGAACTCACCAAACAGGTATATCATAGTGTGCTATACATAAAGAAGACACATCACTCACTGAATCACACACATTGTTTGAATTGCTAGAACTGAGAGAGAGAGAGAGAGAGAGAGAGAGAGAGAGAGAGAGAGAGAGAGAGAGAGAGAGAGGAACAGACTGATTGATAACAGAACTGTAGCACAATAATGTTAACATTACAGGAATAATAAAGTTTTGTGTCATTGTTTTATTCAGGGGTCAGTTCACAAACAGCTAAATTTTTCTGTCTGTCGGTCTGTCTGTCTGTCTAGCTAACTACTGCCATGACTGTATAATAAGAGACTACTGCAGCTTTCAGCCTTTGTTGCAGGTTGTTAGCTGTTGCTATGGACACAAGCAGCGCTTAGCAACCGTAACACTCAGCGCAGGCGCAGTCGTAATTAATGATGCACTGTGGGATTGCAGAACATTGACATAGCAACCAGGCGACAGAGCCACCAGGTTCTTTCTTTGCATTAGTTTTTACTGTCTTTTACTGCGTTTAAGCTTCTTAGCTTTACTTTCGACGGCTTCCATGAATGGGACAGTGGTAAAAAAGACCCAGGACACGCTGGGCAAAGTAATAAAGAAACCGCCTCTCACGGAGAAACTGCTAAGCAAGCCGCCGTTTCGATACCTTCACGACATCTTCAGTGAGGTGAGACTGATATGCTAACGTTACGATAACGTTAAGCTGGCGGTTATTTAACTAGCCAGCGCCATGAGACACTTTTGCCCATATATATGAGAAGGCTGACGCCAGCAGGACCTAGCTATGTCATAAGTTAGCTGGCTAATATACCAACGTTAGCATGAAATATGCTAGCTAACATTAACTTCGCAGTAACGTTACTGCCCTCCACAGCTTTTCTCGAGCCATCAATGTGTCTGCCGTTGTACGAATAATGTTGGCAAAATAGCTAGTTAAACCATCAAGGTAGACCATCAACCAAAGAATGAGTTGCTGACATTCACTAGCAATTCAATGTTATTGTTAGGGTGCCAAGTAAGATTCTGTAACGTTACAATAGTGGGTTAGCTAGCTAGCTAGCTAGACTTGTATACGTTAGTTGCTAGTTGCTAGGCACGACCTGAGCACACATCGATCAAACCAATTGTGTCTACTTTTAACTAGAGTGAGATGATTGTGAGTATTAAGTTGGCTAAATTTGTTTGATTGTTCGAGTCCGTCACGTTGACATCACGGATGCTGAGCAGCTTATTGCAGCTGGGCTGTTTGATAATGCGGGTTACGTTGTGCTATAAATAACTTAGCTAATCTGTGTAAATGTGAAACATTGTTACCGTTCTTGGTCTGTGTCTGCTAAGAGTTTAGGGACACATATGTGAGCAGGTGACATATATACTCAAAGCCTTTCTGAGTGATTTAGCTAAGGAAGGGCTGAAGTGGACTCCACAGTCAAATGCCTGATTCCTTGGCAGTTGGGTTCAGTTTAGCAAGCCACAGCAGCTGTTACTGTCAGGTAAGGTACAGACTGGGGTCAGCATCTACTGTAGCTACCTACTGATATCAAGCATTTGTTTTCATCTACTTGGTGTACAACATAGAGGTGATATACCACTTAGGGCTTGGATGACTTATATGGTATGAAGAAAGTTGTTATTCACAAGTAGAGAATGTAAATAAAATATATGAAAAGTACATACCCTTAGTTGAAAATATCTGATACAGATTGTATAGTCATGTGGGCATTAGGACGCTTTAGAGAAGTGGTTCCCTATGAAGGTTAAAACAAAAACTTGTGTTGCGATTTTATTTGATAATGCCAATACACCATGATCTGGTCATCTTTGGAAACTTTATATTGACTGCTTCTGTGTTTTACTGTCTTAAACTGTCATTTAATTTGTATCAGACTGAGCTTGAAACAATTAAGAATTTATCAACACAAACACTTGTGTGTAGTAGTAGTCTAGGTAGCATTAGAACAAGAAAAAACAGATGTGGTACCAAAGTTAGAAGTGCTACTTAACATAACTTGGGGAAAAACTTAAGTACTCAGAACAAAATCCAATCTCTATGATTAAACAGCTTTATCTCAACTAGGCCTACATTTTCTTTCTTTTTCATTACTACCTTTATCCACACAATAGAGTCCTCTGACATGAGGTGTCAAGCAAATCTGTTGAACTTTTCTAAACAAATAGATCTCATTCTCACTCTCTGCCTGTTGAGTAGTCTAATATTTCACCTTAGGTTCATGTATATTTGATAAAGGGAAGAGTGTCTGCAGGTGTGACTCCTTTTCTCTGATTAGCATTGTGTTGACTGCGGGCATCGGCTATCAAACAACAGAATTTTCACCATTGATATTAAAGCATATACTTTTGAACTGGAATACTAAGGTCAGAACATTATTTACAAGCATGTATGAATTAACTACATGTGAATAGGCGTAGTCTGTTGTCCCACACCTACAGTAATTCACCTGTGCAAAAAACATGTTATGCTTAAGTTTTAATTCATGTTTATCAAAAAAAATGCATTAGCAATAGCATGCATTAGAAAAGCAATAGTGCTACATACTGAAAAGTCTCATAAATATGTTTTAGAATTGAGGACTGCATGATGTGTGCATCAGCCACTTTATCTGCCAACTGAGTGTGAAACCTGTATTTCTCACAACTTTCAGATCATCAGGACCACTGGTTTTATGAAAGGCCTGTATGGAGAAAATGATATGAAGTCAGATAACGTTAAGGTAAGTTCACCACATGCTGTCCACCTCGTTAAACTTTTGTAACCTCTGCTCTCCTAAAAACTGATATCACTATTCTTTGGTTAATAGTGTTCCCTTTATATTTATTTCGCAGTGTTTTCCCTATGTTTGTGGAAGACTTAGGTGCACTTATTTGGCAGGGGGTTTAGGGGTCCTCTCTCAAGAAAATATGTTTTTGATTTAAAAACAAAAACAAAAAAAACTATTTCATATCCTTTTGGACCATTATTAGCATATCTGTGTCTGAAATGGTGGAAAAGCTAGAGCAGATAATAAAAATTAACACTCAAAAAGCTTAAAGACAAAACTTGCTAAGGATGTCTACTGGAGACCAACTACAATCATTACACGTGAGAAAAGTATTTTGGTTACATTTATTCGGCTTGGGTGCTGCACCTAAGCCTTATAATGGTAGGGAAGACCGTGCATTTGTCTCTGTTAATTTGCTTGATTGTAACATAATATGTATTTATGTCCAAAGCAGCACCCTTATTTGTGTATAAGATGTTTGACATTTGTGCATACACCAAACAGTCCAGGCTCTTTGAGTTAAGAAAAAAGGGTAAAAAGAGTTTAGGGCAAAGAAAAGCGCACTGACTACAGTAGAAAAAGATTATACAATGTAAAAACAATAAGTAAAATAAATACACAAATAAATAAATTTAATAATAAATAAATAAAATAAGACAAAAAAACTTAGATACTATACAAAAGTGTGCAAAAAATGCACTACATTATGAATACTGTAACTGGAGGATACAACTATGGGGGATATTGCATTTGTAACAAGCATAAATATTGCACTGTAGTATTTCACAGTAGAGTAGTAGGAGGATTATTGCACATTTAATCACAGTGAATTGTTCAGTGTTTTTTAATTTGTTTCTGCCATCAGTCTGACTGTGGCAGGGAAGATCACCTGCGTGTTACATGGGACAGTCTGGGGCGTCTGTGTGGGAGTAACTCTACACGCTGCCTGTGAGAGGATCTGGCAGGACATGACCAAGAGCACCTGCCAAGGTGTCAGAACTCAAGTCTGCTGTTTGAGAGCTGACCCCAAATTAATAGTTGATAGAAAGATGCTACGCTTTGATAAATGTCACTGTTACTGAAACTGGATGTTTTACAACAGGCACGTGACTGTCATTAAATAATGTTAATTTGTGGTTTTTGCATTTAGAATTTAACATTGTTTCGTAATGTACTTCTTCATAGACCTTTTCTAGAAGGTGCAACAAGGTTATTGACAAGTGTAGGTATTAAGTAGAAAGACAAACCACCCACAGATTTTTGCCCTTTTCTTCAGAACAACCAAAATGCTCATACCAGAGGATCTGAGGGGCCCTCTCTGTTCATACATAAAAAGCATTAAGACAAGTACATTGGTGAAAGACCATTTATTTTTTTATGAACTAGTAACTGATTTTTATAATCAGTATGAAAACTGGCAATCAATTGATGATACATGACTTGATTTGGATAGACATGAGAGGAAAGCATGACTATTGTCATCTCGGGTCTAATCAGGATTCATTCGTACTTTAAGCCCCCAATGTAGCACAAGTTGACTTTATTTTTCGCAATTATTGTTTTTTCCGTCAGATTGTTTATTGATCTCAACATTTACCACTGCACTTGAAAGCAGCTTTATTTTACGGAGAAAGAAAGAGACAGAAAAGAGACGGAGCGACTGTGCTTTGTGCTGGAGCTTGTTGCAGGAAACAGAGACTCCTGGGCAGTTCAGTGCCTGTGTTTTCGTTTTTTTACCCTCATAGTTTTTTTTTAAATGTTCTTGTGGCAGTAGACAGTGAGGTTTATTATTTACTGTACGGGACTACGGGTGCACCGATCCAATATTAAGATCGGATATCGGTCCCAATATTGACAAAATAGCTGGATCGGAAAAATTAACAGATCCACGGGCTGATCCAGTTTTGTTAGTTTTTTTCCCCTCTGTCGCATGTGTGTCACATGCTGGAAGAGTTGAGTGTACAAATAAATAAGACTTCAATACAATATATCTATGTTATTTTGTCTTAGTTAGGAAAGTAATGTTTAGTTAGGAAAGTCTGGTGCCTTTAGTTTCTTCCAAATGGTGGAAGGAAGGTATAAGGTGGAAGGTATACAGTGTATTAATTCAACAGTGGTATCGGATTGGTATCGGGTATCGACCGAGACACAAAGCCCAGGCATCGATATCGCGACTGAAAAAGTCGGATCGGTGCATCCCTATACGGGACTCTCACACCGCCTTAAAATGACTGACAAGTCTGATCTCTGGTTACATGATTGGCCATCGCAGGGTGATTTAGGACCTGTCTCAACTTTTTTTTTTTTTTCGCTCCCTCTGCGGCTCCCACAGGTGCAGCCTAAACACACTACCCCTATTCAAAATGAATGTGAAGACTTGCATTTTTGCCTGACTGTATCTGAACGCAGCCTTTTTGGTGTTGAAGTCTGTAAGGATATGCACATCTCAAGGGTTCAATCATTCTAAACTGTGTTGGAAAAAAACTCCCACTGGAGTGCCATTGCTTAACACAAACATGTCTCTGTCTCCTGTGCACTCTCCTGTTCATCACAGCATCTGTTTTTCTTTCTAGGATAAGGACTCTAAAATAGCCTTCCTCCAGAAAGCAATAGATGTCGTGATGCTGGTGAGTGGCGAGCCCCTGATGGCAAAGCCAGCACGCATTGTGGCCGGCCATGAGCCTGAGAAAACCAATGAGCTGTTGCAGGCCATGGCCAAGTGCTGCATCAATAAGGTCTGTGTTCTTGGGAGATTACACACACACACAACACAATGTTTCCAGTCTCCATTCTGGAAAAACAATATAGTTGTGGCACTACATAAAAAGAACATTCAGTGTGTGTTATTTTTCACATTAAAATATTATACTTTTGTGAAAATTGTCTAGCCACCTCTCAGGGAGAAATATTTGAATTGAACCCTGGAGATGGAGTGTAGTATAGTAACAGTATTTTGATTTAAGGTCATGTAGAATGTACAGTATGTATTCGTATCTTTTTAGCTGTCTCTGTCTCTGACATCTGGTTATAATAGCGAACATACTTTTCTTCAACTTGTATGAAATAAAATAAAAAGTAATGAAAATTTCACAAAGAAACATGAGAATGAACCAATGTTTGTTTAGCCCTGTAATGTAATGGGTAAGTCAGTCAGACAAGGCAACTGGTCAAATATGTGCTACATGCTTCATGGTAAATCCAATAAAAAATGCAACCCTTCTTGTTAAAAATTCAAGGATTAATATTGCTCATTGATAATATTGCTCATTCTCCTTCACTTGATTTACAGATGTCCAGTGACGATGCAGTGAAGCGAGTGCTTGCAGGAGAAAAGGTGGACATAAAGACCAAAGCCAGCACCTCCAGGTCACAGGACAAGGAAAATAGGGAGGGACGTGAACGTCATCTGGATAGAGAGGTGAGAGTCCTCAGCCCACTTCAATCATAACTTTTTTGTCCACCCGCCAAATGACTAGTGAATGTTCAAATTTTACCTGCCACTCAATAGATAACCATTATGTTTTTGGCTGGTGAGTGATCTGTCAGCCACTTGCATATTTGACCCACATTTGGCTAGTAGATGGTGCCAAGAACATTTTGGACCCTGCACTTAGTGCAAAATGAACTGCTGTTTTAGCATTTAGCCTTGTGGGCTGCAGGCTTGGTGTACAGAATTGATGAGATGGTCAAATGATGAGTTTTCCAGTATATAGCCATGGCTGGCATTAAACCCTCACCCTATGCGTTGGCATGAACTTTTCCAGGAGAAGAAAAAGATTACAGAGCGCAGTGGGAGCCAGGACCAGAAGGACCCAGACCAACCCAAAGAGCAGGAGAGCCGACGCAGAGATGGGGAGAAAGAGCACCAGCGTGACAGAGAGCGCTCTGATAAGCACCACCGCAGTGAACAGGACCACCATGCCAAAGACCGTGACAAAGACAAGAGCCGGGAGCGAGACAAGGATAAAGACAAAGGACGAGTCAAAGATAGGGACAAAGAGAAGGACAGAGAGAGGGACCAAGAAAGGGAAAAAGACAAAGAGAGAGACAAAGGCAGAGAAAAGACAAGAGATAGGGATTCTCGCAGAGACCGGGAAAGAGACAAGGAAAAACGAAGAGACAAAGAGCGGGAGAAAGAGAGAGAGCGACACAAAGAGGGCGAGGAGAGGAAAAAAAGTGGAGAGAGTGGCAATAGCAAGGTATGTCCCTTAACCCCACTCACATCTTAAATGTTAGCAACAAATGGCATTATTTACATTCTGTGTGTATGTGTTGCTTAGGCCAGAGTATCAGAGGAACCACAGCAAAAACCCAACCCTGAGCCGAGCAAAACAGCCAAACATGTGCCAGCAGTAAGTTCTATTTTTTGGCAGAAATTTCACCCATGATATATTAAACATGTCTGTCACTGGGACAGTTTCCTGTATGTCAAGTCAGCCAATTCAAGAAACATAGAGTTGGTGACATATATATATATATATATATATATATATATATATATATATATATATATATATATATATATATATATATATATATATATATATATATATATATCACATTTATTTTCTATTTGTTTTTTAAATATTGTGTCTCTTATTCTTGCAAGGAACCAGATGACGAGGTATTCAACCCTGCAGAAACAATCAGTAGACAATTAGAACTTTACAGTAAATCTCATTTTAGTGTTAGAACAGGGGTCTTCAACGTTTTTTAAGCCAAGGACCCCTTAACTGGAAGAGAGACGGAGCAGGGACCCCCTACTACATATATTGTATAAAATGTTGCATATTAAACTGGGCCTACAATAATGTGTAGAGCGGCCTAAAGCCTTTTATATACATACTTTTTTTGCATAGAATACTAAGCTATTAAAATAGTTGTTGGAATGATTTTATGAATCTTGTTTTAATGTTAAACATACATGTGGCACTGTGAATCCTTAGGAATAACTGTATCTGTGGATGGCCTTAGGGACTACTTTACCTATAGGCTAGTTTGCTAATAATATGTTGGATTAATATTTTAGGACATTTCTAATTTTTGAAAAGAAAACTTAAACTTAACCATAATTTGGAGGCCCCCCTGCATTGACTCTGAGGACCCCTTGTTGAAGATCCCTGTGTTAGAATATAGTGACTATTGCAACGGCCTTGGCGTGGCTGGCTACTTGGTTTAGCGCTAATTTCTGGGCTATAGTGTATAGCAGACGTGAGGTCTTGTTTCCTGTGTATAATTGATAAATGGGACTATTTAGTACATGGTGTAATGCTGTGTTATTTGCCTGTGCAGCCTGCAGAAGCAGTTGAGAACCAGGTAAGAACTTACTCTACGCTTCACAGTTTTCTTCATTACCAGAGAGGTCTGTCTGTATACATGGTTAAAAATATAATTTTCCATGTTTATTGGTGCTTAATGGCAATATACCATACCTCAATGTACCTCAAGCTTGAAAATGATAAATGGTTAGCACAGTAGGTAGATGTACATGCCAGGGGTTCTTCAAATCATCCCAATAGGTAGTAGGTAATATGTTGCTTTTTAGTGCTTATTGCCCTAAAGGTGTGTCTTTTTCCTGCTTGTCTTTGCTACTCTCACAGTCTGATAGTCCAGCTAGAATACCTCGGCCTTCATCTGCCAAAGGGCAGAGGCGGAGACCAAAAATTGGAGGTCAAGGTAACCCTCTCCCAACTCTTTCTCCCAATGAACACCAATGAGGCATATCTCACATAGTTAATACAGATGTCTAAAATAGCTGCACTTTAATCATTGACAGAAGGGCTCTGAAGTACATCTAAATTGATTTTACAGTTGACAGCTTTCTATTTGCACTCCACTTATCTAAAAAGAATTAAAAAAAAAAAATCACTGACTAGTTTCCCTTAGTGGGAGGTAGGAGTGACTCATCAGGATTACTGTTGGCAGAAGCAATACAAGCTTCATTGAACTGACATTAAGACTTTTCTAAAAATACATTTCCTAAAAATATTACAAAGATATTGGTTATCTGTTTTCAATACTCCATACTTGATTGTCACATGTCTGTGTAATGATTTTTCATAGTTGTATTAGAAAGGAAACTAACAATATATTTTTCTGCTCTCCAACAGATGAGTCTGACAGTGAAGGAGGTAAGTGTGCAGTTGTATGCAAAAGGGTAGGAAGGTTTGAACTTTGTGTTTTCCATGTGGAAATGGTGTCAACTTGAGGAGAGAGTTGGTGCACTTGATCTGAAATGCATTTCCAGGATTGCCGTGCTTAGTTTCAATAATGGAGAAGGAAAGAGATCACTCCCATAAATAAACTAAATAACCCATATTTGGTTATGCCATTTAACTTGGTGCTCTACTACCTCAGTACTGAAAGCACAAGACATGAGAATGATCTTCTAGTCTGACTCAGGGACGGCAAAGTCCCTTTCTCAAAATGTCAGAGTGCTCCTTTGGGTTCAGGCTCCACATTGAGTCACTAAGTACGTGCAGTCACTCACTGAATGGCACTCAGTGACTCGGCAACGATATTCCTTGTTAAAGTATCTGAGCAAGTTGGTCAAGTTTTTTTGAAAAGCCCAATATCAGATATGTCTCAACAGACTTGCAATGGTTCCTGGCCCAGCCTAAACTCCTCAAAGAAACACTTAGCACAGAAGGAAAAAGGAAAATAATATCAGAGAATAGGTGTGCAATTGTGTTGGAGCTGTAGGTTTGGAAAAAGGACATGGACAGGCAGAAATGAACAAAAAGTATAAAATTCCAGAAAAGTCCAGTCCAAAAGGATATCATTTATTTATAAAGTCTTCCGATCAATCCCAAATTTCAAGCTCAGATTTAAAGTATGTGAAAGGATGTGTAGAGTTTTAGAAGAAACACTAAAATCAGACTGTCATGGGTTGGAAGTCAATGCAAGGAGGCTGTAGCTGAGTTTACATGGCTGAGTTTCCACTTGTGCCACAGTGTTTTGAACTAGCTGTAGCTTTGACAAGTGGTAGCATTTAAGCCAGAGTAAAGGACATTGCTATGTACTTGTTATAAAGGTGTGTACTTAAGTGTCATTGTCCACCATGTTAAGGAAAAGTCTAATCCTTGCTAAATAATACTGAGCTAACTAAAAATCATTGCCTTTAACAGACGGAGATACTCTGTTAGCCCAGAGACCTGCCCCCCAGGAAAATGGAGACATTGCAGGCTCCTCAGGGCCATCCGACATGGCCTCCAGGTCTGTACACTGAACCTTCATTCAGTTTGCAAACACTTTGCTGAGGTACTGGACAGGGTATTCATCAAACATTATTCATTATACATTATTCACTTACAAAAAACACAGCTCCCATTAACTGTTTGTCACATCAAAAAATATCTCCTTTTCCATTACTGGTACATATACCAGGATTGCCACAATATGATCAGGCTTATGAAGTTTTTTGTTGAGATGTTATTACGGTAAGTTATGGGATCATTTCTGAGAGTGTAGTTCTAATGTTATTGCATTGCATGGTATTCTATTGCGTTATTTTTTTCAGATTCTGGGTAGTTTTGCTTTTGAAAATTAGTTTTGTTCCTGGGTCTGATCCACGATAAGTTCCAGTAGATTACACAGTTAAAGAATTGCCTTTAATTTTGATAATTATGAATGTTCTGTTTTTTAACTGACTAATCAGTGGCATTTGATTGGCTGGACATCTGTGTTATAGCAGTTTTACTGTTATTAATATAGTCACTGTTTATTGTTCCAAGCAACGATTATCATCCTGAAATCTGAATGAGTCAGTGTAGCTGTCACAAAGTAGACATTTTGGCAAGTCACAGAGCTGTTAACAGAGGACTTGGCTTGTTAAAGGAGTCAAGTAAAAAATAACATAGCTTGTGAAACAAAATAAAAATCACTTGTAAAAATTCTAAAATATTCCATTCCAAAAGGGTTAGTTTAACTGCTTTTTTCAGTAATGTATAAAATCCTTTCAATCTACAGCAACAGGAGAATACCACGGCCCAGCAGCGCTCGGCCAGCACCTCCCCGAGTCAAGAAACAGGAAAGTTACTCTGATGTAACCCCAGCTGAGAGGTGACTTCACCACACACATTCACTCATGTCACATGTCTAATTTATAGTCGCAACAGCAAAATCCTTCTCTTCTCTGTAAATACATTCTTAGTGTGAACACAGGTCTTGTCCCTGCCAGAGGGAGAGATGGATATCTACTTACATTATTTAAACAAAAAGCAGTAAACACTGAATGAAGATAGTGTTTGTAACTGCATAATAATTGAGCAAGGAGAGCTAGTCTAACCAGTCAACAGTTACATTGGATAAAGGTGTCTACAAGATGGTGCAGGTGGCATCAGTCAGAAATGAGTCACGCTCTTTGTCTGTCTTCCAGGCTGTCCAGTGCCAAGCCCTCAGCACCAGTCATCATGGATGGGAAGATGCTGTCTGAGGATGAGGAGGATGAAGATGAGCAATTTCTCGTGGAGGTGCCTCCACCTTCAGATTCTCCTGAGATGGATGTAGTAAGTGACTTGAACAGCAAGTTGTTCAAACTCCATGGGAAACATTGGATAGTTATCTACTATGTCTTCTATTACAGGGGCTTGCACAAGAACTCAACAGTGAAGACAAACATGGTACACGGTCATATTTGTTTTGTTTTTTCTCTTTTTAGTTCCCCCTTATTTTTTGTTTTGGAAGGAGCAATAATACCACACTTTGAGGAAACAAATATTTCACTATTCCTCTCATTGTTTCTCTCACTGTAGGTGGCCTTGTGAAAAAGATCCTTGAGACCAAGAAAGACTATGAATTGTCCCCATCCTCCCCCAAATCTAAAGAACAGGTATGTACAGTGATAGTAGTAGTTCTTTTGCTTCTCCTCTAGAGGGCAGTATCAGCCTAGTTCTCTTTAACTCATCCTTATCACTGATTCAGAGATCCCTTTTTTATATTGCCATTAGTTTTATCAGCCATTCTTCCTGGAAGGTTTGCTCTCCAGAGCAAAAGTTTTAACCGCAGTGAAATGCCCAGTGCAACACTGGTTATTATCAAAAGAAAGATATAAACAAATGGAGTAGAGAGGTGTAATTGCACCGCCTTGTAACCACAAGAATGTTACCCTTCAGTGAGGCTGAAGGGCTAATAACCAGACAAGCAAGTATGGCCTCCAACAGACCACACACACAATTAGACACACATCAAGATGTCTGGAGCAAAATTGGCCTTTTTTTCTTGGGTTGCTCAATATCTTAGGTATGCTTAATTTGTTTTGATTTCAGATTTCTCTGTTCTATGTATAGTTCGAGTTTGGTATCTGTCATCTTGGCGACTAGCTTTTACAATCTTGTTGTGACTGTTCACACTCCTTCCCCTTATGTGGACTTAGGTCATTCCAGAAAAGAGACAATGCACAGCCAGTTTGAGGTTTTCAGTCCTGCCATATTTTGTCACTAAATGTCGTCTATTAAGACTCCATTGCACAGTTGTCAGGTTTTCTTCTAAAGCCTTCTTTCTTGTCATTGAGTTAGACTTCATATTAAACATGATAAACTGTTTTTTTCAATAAACTGTTTTTTTCAAGGTGACACATTACTGGTGTTGCTCATCAATTCCCCTCGATTTGCTTATTTGTCAGCCAGAGAGAGAGAGAGCGGTCTTTCATCATTATTTAGAGTGTGAATCAGTGTGAAGCTTACAGTTTGGTCTGTAGTCCATGGTGTGAGGTGGCGTACACTGTCTGCTTTGGGTGGTCCTCTTCACTGAAGCATACTCTCCCGGCATCCTTTCCTAGCTGACCACCCTGACTCTGATGGATGCACTGTTTTGGACTGTCACTCATGCAAAAAAAGGCCCCTGATCCATCCCCTCCCAACTGCGACCTCAGACATCATCCCTCATAACTCACACCTGAAGTCATCTCAGCTTACCCACCAGTAAACTGAAATAGCTTGACAGGAATTTGTAGGCCCAGCATTTAACCAACTGTACATGTCTGTGTTAATTGTAGATTTTGCGCACCACTTAAAAATAATTTATCTAAAAAAAATGATGCAAACCCAAACATACGTACACAGACAAGCAAAACATCGACAATAGCAGAGCTCTTTGTGTAACATGAGCATAGCCTTGTGGAGTTTAAACTAATTTTCTTAATGGAGCCTCCTCAGTTTTCAGGGGTTCCAAACCTTAATTTCAGAGTATCCTGTATGGTCTGCACAGGCAGCTTCTAACAGGTATGCCTGCACATAGGAGCTGTTCAGTCCACCTCTCCATCATTATTGGCCTTGCCTCGTCAGCTGTATAAAGAACTATAATGACTTCCTTCCTGACATGAAAGGGTGGAGAGGTCGGCTTAATGGAGTAGTTTTTTTTTCTTGTAATCACGGTAAAACACGCAGGGTCAATAATGTAAATATTGAGCTTCCTCATTCTATGTGGTATGACGGGTTTGAAATTTCAGCTGCCGCTATTCATTTTCTTAAATGCCGATGTTTATCGAAACACTGTGTCTGGGTGAGTCACAAACCCCCCTGATTTAAGATCCGACATCATGGTCCGTACAAAAATGTTGGCCTTTGGACCATTTTGTATATTTTATGAAAATCCAGTCTAAATGTTATTATTCCCCATTGTAATTAATGTTCTTTGTCATTTCTGAATTAATTTAGCTATTGATAATGCCAGTACCTAGCTGCCCCATTGCTGTTCTGATGTAAATAAAGGGAAATCTTAAACAGTCAAATGATTGTATTTTGCCATGTCCCACCACAGTATGTGTGACTGAAGAATCTGCTGTATATTTATGGGGATGCCCTTCCTCATGACCCCTCGGCGGTATTGTATATTATTCCAAGATAGTTCTCGTTTTATTTAGACAGAATCTGCCCCTTGCAGCAGCTGCGTTTTCATAAGATTTTTTGTGTACTCTTTTCTTTACCCCCATCAAATTAGCCTTGATGAAGGTTTGTAATGTATAAATAAACCCTGTGGCATACAAATGGATGGCTGTTGAGTGAGAGTCACGGAGGAGAAGGGCCTGAATACTCTGCAGAATTGTCAAGAAAATAAATACTCCTTTCTGCAGACCTCTGTGTCTTTATAAACATCCAGCGTTTTTGTGTGTGGAAACATTAGGAAATGGCTTTGTGGCATTCCATTAGTCATATTACTTTTGTGGAGGTCATATTGACTTGTTAAAGGATTTTGGTCAGGTTTATGAGGAGTGCCTACCTGAAGCACCCACACTGTTACCAGACCAACCTTGACAACAGCAATGATCAGAAGTCATATATTCAAACCCTTCAAAATGGCTTTTTCTCTCCATGAGAATGCTTGAATTTAGAGCCACCTTTTTTTTTTTTTTTAAACACAGTTTCCATTTCAGTTACTGCAGTAAAGCCAGAGATCCCTTTGAAAATTTCTTTTTAGTTGTCCCCCCCCTTGCCTAGCCCAGGGTGGTGATCTCAGTTGTCTCCCCAAGGGGCTACAGTGACCCTGCAACAACATCCTGTAACCTCAGTGGCCGTAAGCTTTTCTGCTCACCTCACTGACTCCAAGCTATTTTTATGATCCAGCTAGACTTTTGAATAGCCTTCTATGAAAAATGCCGAGGAAGACCATAAACATCGCATGGAGCAAATTCTCCCTGTCTCACATCTTAGATCTTCTACAGGAACACATTGTAAAAACCATTGGGATGCGCATCAGTGTCTTCAAATGGTCACCAGTAGCCAGTAGAATTGTTTGCAGAAGCTCTAAAGTTGTTGCATATGGTCTTCAATCATCTATACGTCCTTTGACAAATCCTTTTTATTTCTTATTTGTGTTTGTGATGATGAAAGAGCCGTTGACTTGAGTTGCGTTTGAGCTTGCTGTGCCACAACCTACTGTTTACCACTATAATGTGAACTTAAATTGATTCAACTTGATTGTGGGCAAAGCCACTCTAATGTGAGCTTTGTACATTTGTCTCTCATCCTCCGGTTTTGACCAAAGTAAAGCTGATTAAAGTAATGACTGAATGAAGCTTCTCTCCTTATATGATGGAAGCTAATCTCTTGCTGTCAACTAGCGTCAAAAGGATTGTTTTCCCAGCTAATGATACCCTAGAGGTTGCTCTGCTGCTGACAGCTTCCATGCATGCACGCCATTTTCTTGTCAAAGGAGACTGAAGAATGTCTTCCTCTTGACTCCGAAAATCCTTTATAAGCAGTCCATAAATCACATATTTGCACGCATTACCTAATTAAGATGATTAGGCATGTGATGCCTGGGTTAATTTCACATTGCATTGTTGTTGCAATTTGTCCACGATAATTTCATTCTGTTGTACCTCCTGTGAAGGAGACCCAAGCAGAGTTAAAATAAAAGATTTCAGATCAGGAAGTATATTGCCATCCAACAATATAAATGCTGATGAAAACAAGATTAAAGTATTTTTTTATGTACTTTACAAAAAGAGACCTCTCAATCTATAAGACAATACTGTATAAAACCTCCCCATATTAGTCCAACTGCCCTTTCTAGCGCCAGCCAGAGGCTGTGTCTTCCCCATTGCCTAGGGCTTTAATCACTGTCTGAGATAATGGGAAAACCTGTCTCGTCTCCACCCCTTCCTCCTCTCTCACCTCCTACTCCTGCGGTCACCAAGTCTAAATATTGTTCTGTGATCTGGGTGAGAAAAAGGAAAACTAGGAGCACACAGGTCTCGTAGACCCTGACAGAGACCTCCATAAAGCTGTGATTTATATCCACCTGGACAGAGTGCACACGAACCAGGGGTCATGTTTTCACGGCAAGTTTTTTTATTTTCCAACAGAGAAGGAGAGGGGGAGGTAGCAAGGGGACGGCAAATAGAATGAAGCCATGGGACCTGTCTGGGCCGTGCAGACCAAACCGCAGCGAGGCAGGCCGAATGAGCCGTAGAGTGTTTGTCTAGCTGCAGGGTTCAGAGCGCCCAGTGGAAAGCCACCCACCATGTCAGGGGACCGCTGGGCCAAGGCGTTTCAACCTTCACACTCTTGAACAAACCGCAGATAGGTAACAAAGAGTGAGGTTGTCAGAAATGTGTACTTGCTTCCTGTAAAGACATGATGGCAAACCGTGATGTTTGGTGTAATTTCTGCAGTGTGGTCTTGTCTAGTCAAGGTGCCATTTTGAATTGTAATTACTGAGCTGTTTGGTTTGTTTTAGGAGATGGCTTGATAAGGCAAATGCTAAAGGTGCCAGCTATGGCAAGCATATGTGACAGATTGTGTGTTTTGAAGAGGAAGCTGTCATTTAGTTTCCACGCTGTCACAAATATGATTCCTGCTGCCTCGAGAAGGCAGGTGCTCCCATCTGTGGATAGGCATAAGTGTAGTAGTTGTTACTCAATACTGTAGTAAAATAACCCCACTGCCACAGCCTGTTACTAAAATAAACAAGACTTAAAGACCACAGAGTGTGGAGGGGCTCTGTGTGTCCACTGCTTGGTGTATGTGTGTGTGAGCGTGTGTGTGTAATGCTAAAGCACTCAGTATTGCAACCCTAAAACCACACACACACGCTCACACACACACGGACCGACACACGCACACGGACCGACACACGCACACGGACCGACACACGCACACGGACCAACACACACACACACACACACACACACACACACACACACACACACACACACACACACACACACACACACACACACACACACACACACACACACACACACACACACACACACACACACCGAGGCCTTGCGAAGCCCAGCTGAGCAAACATCCTTGGATTTGCTCCCTGCCAAGGGAGGTCCTTCCCTGATACCTTCCCCTACTTTTCGCCATTGAGGGACTGAGTGTAATTTGGATATGGTGACCCCCCCCCCCCCCCCCCCCCCCCTCCCCCAACCACACACCATACACTGGAGGCCCTCATCAACCAGTGCCCTAACTTTGGCCAGCACAATTCAGCCGCACGTTTGATCTTTATATATACAGCTAGGTTGGTAGAATTCCTGCCTAACATTTTTAGCCTTGAAATCTTAAACCACTAAATACAGCCTTGCTCTGGTTCTGGGCATGTGAGACTTTGCTGGCAAAGGTAGAATTCCTAAAGAGGGTTTATTATGTTTTGGTCTAGGGACACACAAGTGATTTTTGTGTATGTTCATACAGCTGTTTGATACAGCGTTTAGTTTATATCATGCAGATTAAATGCAAACATCTTAGTTTTCTTTCTGCACCTGTTAAGACGTTGATCTAGAAAAACCTCCTTATGCAATTTAATTAATCATTCCTCAAATACCAACATACACACTCCTCAAACTTTATTTAATGTTAATTATCTTTGCAAGTTGACAGCACCAAAGATTTCATTCCCGAAACCTAACCCATTTGTATTCTACACCTCCACTTCCAGAACGTTGTGTCTGAAGCAGCACGCAAGAAAGAGCGGGACATGGTGACCCGGGAGATAGATCGGCTTCGCTCATCCATCCAGACGGTGTGCCGCAGCACCCTGCCTTTGGGTAAGATAATGGACTACATACAGGAGGACATGGACGCCATGCAGGCTGAACTGCGCACCTGGCGGCGGGAGAACAAAGAGCACGCACAGGCCTTGCTGCAGGAGCAGAGGTGGGGTTGGTGCATAAACACAATTGAAATGTTATTTCCAGCACAGCTTTGCAGACTGACTTTCTCATGCAAAGTGCTAACTTTCTATTTCATTTACTGATTCCAGTATATCATATTCAATGCTGCTTCCAAAATAATGCTACTTTTGTTTGTCTTGCTATGATGAAAGAAAGAGAAGAGAGGAATATCAATATTATGTTTCACAGGAAATTCCTAACCGTTTCTGTTAAACTAATTTTCTCTTCTAAAACACAGGTCATACAGTGTATGTGGATATAATTACACTGTAATTTTACAAATTGGGTGACGTGTTGTAATATCTTATCTTAAATTGAAAGTGATACGATTTTTTTAACAGCTCTGTGTTGCGTTACTGTATTGCTGGTTACTGTGGAGTATTTCTCAACCTGTTTTTATATTATGTATAATGTAATCAAATAATGTGTGTGTGTGTGTGTGTGTGTGTGTGTGTGTGTGTGTGTGTGTGTGTGTGTGTGTGTGTGTGTGTGTGTGTGTGCGTGTGTGTGCGTGTGCGTGTGTGCGCACGCGCTACAGAGCAACAGACAGGGCAGTGGAACCTCTTAAGTTAGAACTAGCTGAGCTGGAGCAGCTGATCAAGGACCAGCAGGACAAGATTTGTGCTGTGAGGTCCAACATACTGAAGAATGAAGACAAGATCCAGAAGATGGTGACTGGAATCAACTTCTCCGCCAGAACTTGAAGTGAGAAACGAGGTTGACGAAATAAAACTTTCCTAAAAATGCACTGAAGATTTAGGGATAGAATAATGGTAAGACCATTTTTCTTGGAGATGATGTGGGGTAGGACCATACACTGCACTTTTAGGGGGTTTTGTCAGAGAAGGAGATGGACCCAAACACATCAGTCGGATGTTGGTAAATAAAAACTCTATATGATGGCTTGAAAGTCTGACAGATCTAGCATCTGCTGTGACAGAGACAAATAAACACAAAATATGATCTGGCTCCGTACACTAACTTTACCCCATCGTTTATCCCTTTTCTGTAATGGTGCCTTTGTGGAATGAGCCAGTGCACACTTAATGACTTGCAAGTTAGACTAAATAGTTATATTTAATGCTGGGTGAATTCATCAAAAGCCTATATATTTCAAAATGACCAATAATTAACATGGACCTGGAGCGTGGCACATTTTGTTTAGCTTTGTTTCATTGTCTCAGTTCTTATTTTTCCTTGCTCTGAGGACTTGGGACTTAGTCACTGCTGTCCACAGGGCGTGCAATTTGATTGGAGTAGCTAGCAGGCTTGTGATCTGATTCATTTGCTGTTTTCAACTATGATTATTACATCTACTATAGTGCTATTGGACTAGCTATACAACAATTAATACATATTCTTCTTCACATTCAACATGTTGATTACAGGAAAGTTTGAATAAAATTTCTTGAGTTTGCATGGAGATATCTGGACTTACACGGGGAGTCCTGATGGTCTAATCGATTGTAATACATGTTACATGATTGTGGTGCCCTGGTTTAAATTTGCCCTGGAACCTGTAACATTTTCTTTTTCTTCTAAATCTTCAAGCTTCCTCCCTCAAGCTACCCTTCCTACAAAAAAAAACTTTTCCTGTGCTTACAACAACCTTATACCATCTTGTAAAAACCAAAACTTAAAGTTTATCTATACGTTATTTCACTGTTCCACTTTTGAAGCACTGCTGCACTTTAATAAGAGTGAGTGGCAGTGTTGCAATTATTTCTTCTATCTTGCATACCCATCTTATAAAACATAGGCACACTCATTTAATTTACTTTCAGGGAAATGTAAGCAGTTATCCTTTCTCCCTGCAGACAGTGAGCAAACAGGACAGCTGCCGTCAGGGAGGTCCCTCTACTCTATTTATACTGTAAGATTTGCCAAACTGTTTCTTTTTTGGAATGGAGACAATGTTTGGTCAGATGGCAGCTTTTTGTGAGAACCTTCAATTCTTTATACATAAAAAACTATTTTACTAGCTCCTTTTGTGACTTTAAAAAATGTGCTTTACGTAGCTAATAGAATATGAAGCAATACTAGGCTGAGATTGGATAGAGATGTGAGACTTAAATAAACCACTGCCCCAGTTTCCCCAAAATTCCAATAATGCCATCTCACTGAAGTTCATGTTCGAATGAAATACACACATACAGTGCAGTTACCATATTTAAGTAATAGTACAAAAGTTAATTTAACTTGTACAAGTGCAGTTGCTACCTCTGTTAGTTCTACTGCAGCTATACATGTAGACTGCCAGCATTTACACAGCATTGTAAAAAACACACACTTGGTTGGATTGATGAATCCATTCTTTAAATGCTTTTTTTATAACGTCCAGTTGTATCTAAACTATTTTTTTCCAGATGTAAATGTGATGAGCGAACATACTGTAGCTAGGCTTTATCTTCTCTACACAGACCTCCAAAACATCTGCCCAAAAAATGGGTTTCCACTTTGACTGCCTCGTCAGACCGGTTAGCGATAGAATAGGTGGCACAACATCTCAATACAGCTACAGACTGATAATGTACAGACAGCCAGTAGTTGCCAGTGGGAAGACATGTATAGCTTCTGATTGGCCAATTGTGTTTGTTTAGACTGATCATTGACATCAACAGCTACGGAAAGAACAAAATTACACAGATATTTTAAAAATGGCATTACTTCAGTGGGAAATATCTATATTAATGCTATTCATTTAACTGATCTTTATGAGAGGTATTCAACAATGTACTCTCATTTAGTCTGATTTACTCCATTTTCATATCAGTATTATATTTAGTCCATCAAATATACTGTAACCTATTGAAAAGTCAAATATAAAAAACATCTTAAAACAAAACTTGTGGAAAAAAAGTGAGAACCTGTGTGTTCATATGTCTTATATAAAAGGACAATGTAAACTACTTGTATAATATCCTTTGTTTCTCTTTAAACTGTACATTATGTATATGTGGAGATTGTATCATAGTTCAAATAAGTATATAATTTTGTAGTGGAGTGAAATAAATGGTCACATTGCAATAGATATTTGTGTATTCCTGTTTTCAAGAGTCAATGGAGAGTAGTGACTGTTGCTGAGAGAAAGCTATGACTCAAAGTCAAGTTGTCCTTCTAATGGAAAATGAATGAGAGGTCTGGATTCTGAGCGAAATGATGAATGACCCTGGTTTGGGATTTTGACGAGTTTATGTGAAGTCCTTGTGGTGTCTGGCACAGCCAAGTCACACTCAACGAGACTCGTATCGTTTGAAGCCCAGTCTGACGTGACAGAAGTAAGACATTTCACTTTCGGTTAAGACCCTCAAGTAACATTAGCAGCAATGTTTCTTTGGCAAGCCAAGAAACAGCTGCAGCACACAAAGCGTATTAGGAAGCCCCTTTAACAACTATTAAGCAAGATTTGGATTGAAGATGGAGCATTTGTGATGCAAGTCGGAGATTTATCCGAAGGCCCCTAGCAGAAGGCATGGACAAAAGACGCTGGCCCCAGTCTCAACAGGTGGATTAAGATAATACTACAGACCAATCCAAAGAAAGCTCCACTGTCCATCTGCGCTTCCCTTTTAAATGTAGGGTTCCACAAAGACGAAGTGACTTAAAACACGACTGCCTCTTCACTGTTTAAAAAAATAACTCAGTTGATTTTTTTTTCCTTTGAATTTCACAATGGATCATGCTGCTAATGAGTGACCACATGTTTCCCTGTTGTCTACAGTTAGCCACTTATCCTTGTGCTAGTCCCAATCACTTTTTTAACTTTAACTCTGAAAATGAACTACACATTAAACACATGGCCAGGGTTTGGAGTGGTGAAATATTCTCTCCAATCTGGCATTGTTTATATTCTGCGTTAATGAAAGTAATATTACATGCTTATTGTTCTGAGTGATGTAATCAGTGGGATGAGCTGTGTACTACTACAACACGTGGCACAGTTGACCTGTCCATGTATTTTTAGAGCACCACCAGGGCCTCAGTGTCAAAGGTTCATCTGTTATCAGGCAGCATAGAGCCATGGTGTATGTTACCCACCCAAAAATGACTCCCCACATATGAACAGTCTTAAAGACGATTGACACAACATTTTAGGCATTACGTTGTGCAATTACCCAAACTGCTTACATGCAACCAGCAGCTAAGCAGAATGCCTAACCTTTGTGTACATAGAAACATGGACACACAGGATATAGGAGCTGTAGGAGTTAATAAGACCAAACTCCTTTCCTTGGATCCTGGATCCCTTTTGGTACTGCTCTTTGACCTTTAATATGATCCTATGGTAGGTGGGCTTTATTCATAGCAGTAAACACATCATGATGTGCCACGGAATTATAATATATATTTGTGGACAGCTTTAGGTGCAACTCCTTTATTCCAGTATCAATTTTCAAACAGATTTTTCTATCACTTGTATAAGTTATAACAGCCTACTATATGTTATTACTACACAACTACCACAATATTAGGACTACTAATGATTGTGTGTTACATTCTACAATAAAAATAATAATAATATAATAATAAAAAATCGTAGGTAATTTAAAGGCTGATTCTACAGTTTTAGACTACACTAGATTATACTTGTATATTTCATAGTATTTGGACTAGTTTTAGGCCAAATAAATGGACTTATGGACTTTGGCGTAAAAACTAAATTTAGACCTTCATGTTGGTAAATAATAATACAGTCTACAAATAATATCTACAGTCCATGTATATTTTGTTAAATTGACATCAGCAGTTCTAAAATCCTGGCTGGTTTCATGCAATACAGTGTTTATCGTAGAAAAAAGATTATATTATCTATTTAATTTCATATTTGTAACTAATTTGTCTACCTTTTATAAAGCGTTAAAAACAGTTTCCAGTGGCAGTATCCAGACAAAAACAAATGCGTCGTGTCCCCTCACTGTGACGTCATGCTCGGTTCGGTTTGTCCCTTTAAGAGCTTTTTTTCCCCTGAAACCTCTGACTAACTGTAAATTTATGTCTTCTTGTATTTTTTATTTATTTTTTGTTTGTAATGTCTGTTATTTCTTTTATATATATTTTGTTTTTGTTATTCCTCGTTTGTATTGCTTCGTATGTTTCTCTCTCTCTCTCTCCCTCTCTCTCTCTCTCTATCTCTCTCTCTCTCTCTCTCTCTCTCTCTATATATATATATATATATATATATATATATATATATATATATATATATATATATATATATATATATATATATACATATAAAATGTAATTTTATTATCTTCATAAGTTTATGCACTTGTTGTTCACGTGCTATCATTGCTTACCTGATTTTTTGTAAACCACATTTTGTCAATAAAAAAAGAAAAGAAAAAAAAGACGTTGTCCCTTTAAACCCGTCCAGCTGAGCGTAGTCAGGAAGTTGCGCAGTGAACTCGCACAGGCGCCGTCATCAACACGGTCACGTTTGTGTGTTATGATGCCTCTTCTCTGATCCAGTCGGCTTTCCCGTCATTGTGGGAATCGGTGTCGATCCGCTGCCGAAGCACTAGCTCCAGGTTGACGGTGTGTGAAACATTTCAGGAGCATGGCCGACGGTCCAGAGGCGGATGTTGACGAGCCGCCCAGTATCAATTTCCCTCCGCTCATCACTGTCTCTGATCTGCCCAGTGCCACTGCTGCAGGTAACCATGGCTCAATGATTCATCAGCATGTATCCTGCATGTGCAGGGGGTGTAAGAGGACAGGAAGACAACAATAACCAGGCCCATAGGTGGTGCGCCAATTATTCGAATCTCCCCCAAATAAAAATGATTTAAACCAAACCCCTAATCTTGTTAAAAGCACCACTTCTGTGAATGTGTTAACAGGCACGCGACATGTAACAATCTAACGTCTAATGTAACAACAATCCACGACTAACTTTATGCACTCATAGCAACATCTATGACACAGATGTCAACACAGATGTGGTGTTGTTGAGGGTGACTCCTGTCTGTGTAATGAGGTGTGGCTCATGGAGTCAGTAAACATCTTCAGTAGGACTATGTCTGGAATATTTGTTGTCATAGCCTACACATAATTATAATGAATGGATTTAGACAAAGGTTTGACCATTAGAGCTTGAATGCATATTTACTACAAGTGTTGGACACAATAATAGTAACACCTGCACAATAAAATGCAAGTTAACACTACAGCCCGGCAATAACTACATTTGGAAAGTTTGTGTTAAATAGCTTGACTGTGTCAGAGGACTCTGGATTTAGTTCTGACATTTTACGTCAATCACTAATTATTGCCACATTTAGCAGGGACATTTGTACAGTTATGCAACAAAATAATGTGCAGTGAGAAGCACTCTGAAATGCAGGGTTCTCAAACATGTACAGTATGTTTGGTGTATTTTCACTATACAGTCTAAAACATGAAAACAATAGGAGATCTGTGCTGAAAACAAGCAATTAACTACATAGCATACACTGGCTTATTTAAAAGATATGATCGTGCTTTGTAGACTAGCAAATAGCAATGTCAGTATTTTGCATTGGTTGCACAACAAGCCATAGTTTGGCAGTTTCTTATCTGCGTGTCTTCACCAGGCCGTAACCTAAAGGAATGGCTCCAGGAGCAGTTCTGCGACAAACCTCTGGAGCAGGATGACATGCGGCTGCACAATGCGGCCTACGTCGGAGACCTGGACACCCTGAGGAGCCTGCTGCAGGAAGACAGCTTCAGACGGTGGGAGGGAGGAATACTTATAATATGAATATAATAATTTGATTGCATTAGTATGTACTTTTGTTGACAAAGTGTTTTTTTTATTTTGTTCTTGTGGACGTTTAGAATAGTCTTTGTCCCTCAATGGTCACACTGTTCTGTGTGCTCCATCTTACTGCAGAACTGGCAGCTTTTGTCCAGAGTGTTCATGTGTGGCACTAAGTGGTTTGTGGTTTCTGTGCTGTGTGGGTTTATTCGGTAGGACTGCTGAGTGACAGCCTGAGAGACACACATGCTGTACAGAATATGCCCTTACACATCTCTACCACAAAGCAGTCTTGTGCTGCAAAACACACGCCATATCCTGTCCTTATTGCCTTTCTGTGCTATAACCAAACACATCCTTTTCTCAATATGTGAATCATGGTTGATAGTTTGTGGCCAAAGTGAGACTCAAACACTTCACTGGCATTGGGATATCGTCCATACAGGTACTGAAACTTATCAGAACCAGGCAGGACCATTGTACAGTGGTCAGCACCCATTTAACCCCAATCCCACTGTGGTTGTATGCAGCACTCATACTCCACACCCAGCCAACCCATTATTACTGGCTTAGGGCAGTTCATCTCCATTCCACGTGGTTTACAACATGCTGTTATTTCAATAAAACACTTTTTTACTTCATTGGGTTCTCCCTGCCCTGCCTATCCCAACATGCTGGAGGCAGTAGTGTTGAAAGCAGTACATTTTAGCAGGTAGCTGTTGTAAATGTTTAATTTGTGATGACCACACAGCAATGATTTTTTTTTAAGACATTAGTGTTTTTAATGTAGTTTTATGGTCATTGGCCTGCTTTTAGGCGTACTCACACTTGGCCCAGTTAAACTGTGCCTGAGCACGTTTGACCCCAAAGTCTGGTTCGTTTGACTAGTGTGTCCGCACCGTGCAGTGCACGGGCACAGTATGCTAAACCTTGCCCGGGCCCGCTTGAAATGTAAATGGACTGTATTTATATTGCGCTTTTCTAGTCTTAACGACTACTCAAAGCACTTTTACATAGTACAGGAACTACACGAACCACCAGCCTTCCGAGTGGCAGACGATCGCTCTGCCACCTGAGCCACAGCCGCTCCTGCAGTGAAAGAGGTGGGCGTGGCCGGGTTAGCTCAGTTAGTAGTGCAGGCACACATATATAGAGGTTTACTCTCTGGCGCAGCGGACGTGGGTTCGACTCCGACCTGCAGCCCTTTGCTGCATGCCATTCCCCCTCTCTCTCCCCTTTCATGGCTTCATCTGTCCTGTGGAAATAAAGGCCTAAAATGCCCCCAAAAATATAATAATAATAGAAAGAAAAGAGGTGGGCCAGGGCACAGTTCGGTTGGACTCGGGTTAGATATGCATCAGTGTAATCGATAAACGTGCCTGGGTCTGGTTCTTCCCTCACAGATGAACAGGAACTGTAGTCAGCGAGTCCGGCAATGTAATGACGTACTGTAAGCATCCTGTGGTCCTGAATGTTTTATTGCAGTATGTATGTGCAAAAACCTAAGAACGAGCATGACAAATCCAATATGTTGGATCTCAGGATGCAACAAATAACCAGTACCTTCTTGCCCACTGTGCCAGGCGCATCAATGAGAAGTCTGTTTGGTGCTGTGGCTGTCTGCCCTGCACCCCTCTGCGGATCGCAGCCACAGCGGGACATGCTGCTTGCGTGGCCTATCTGATCGCCCAGGGAGCCGAGGTGGACCTAGTTGATGTAAAAGGTCAAACGGCCCTCTACGTAGCTGTGGTGAACGGTCACCTGGACTGCGTCCGGATCCTCCTTGAAGCCGGAGCCGATCCCAACGGAAGTCGACACCACCGCAGCACCCCGCTGTACCACGCTGCCCGGGTGGGAAGGCTGGACGTACTGCAGGAACTCATCAGGTGAGGTTAGGAGAGGATCAGTTTGATAATCGATTAATCGGTTTGAGTGATTTTGTTATGGAAAAAAAAGCTTCTTAAATGTGAAAATTTTCTATTTTCTTCACTCCTCTGTGACAGTAAACTGCATATCTGTGAGTTGCGGGCAAAACAAGACATTTGAGGACATCATCTTGGGCTTTGGAAAACACTGATAGACATTTTTCACAATTTTCTGACATTTTGTAGAACAAACAACTAATCGATTGATGGAAAAAATAATCCACAGAATAATCGACTATGAAAGTTATTGGTAGTTGCAGCCCCAAAATCCTCCATGCCAAACAAGTCCATCTTTAAGCCTTCCCTTTTAAAAGAGGTATAACAAGTATTGGTTTTATTTTTTGTTTACAGTGGGTTGTCGAGAGGTCAGCATTTTGATCTACTGCTCTGTGATGCAATTTGTTCCACTGCTTCAGGCAGCAGTTTGGCTATTTCCTGACAGCTTCTTCCATCTTTCTCAGAATGCACAAAATCAAATCATAGGGTCCCACTGGTCAACAACAGCAGCCCACATGGGACAGTAGTCACATTGACACGTCAAAATTTGACAGGAAGAAAAACATTATAAAAAGGGAAAAAAGTGTCCATTTTACCCAGAAAGTTTTGATCTAGATACATACCTTGTTTGCACAATATATTGGCAAAATGAGACCCATACATTTATAGCAAAGAATGCCTTCTCAAATATTATTTCAAGATAATCTTCAGTGCAATTAACCAATCAGAGCTTACTGGCTGTTCCCCGTACTAAGCTGAAAACTAAAGATGACTGTGGAACACTTTGTCACATGTTTTAAGAGTGACGGCGTCTGTGAATTCTTTAAAAGGCATCGTTTTAGTCAGGTGTTCGTTTGACTGTATTACTTTGTATCTTATTTGTTTGTGTTTTACTCTGATTTACTGTGATTTATTGTGCTTTTTATGATTATTGACAGAGCCCAACCGATATATCGGCCCGCCAATATTATCGGCCGATATTAGGCATTTTCCAAACTATCGGTATCGGCATTTATAATGGCTGATAAATGAACATTTAAAAAATAAAATATAAAACAGACGAAACACCCTTCAACTATGTTGTGAGTGTTGCTGTTGCATAGTTTTTCCACCAGAGGGGGCTCTACCACGTCCCTGTTTGATTTCTTAGATTTTTGTTGTTATTGTGTTTTTGTTCAAGGACTTTAAGTTTCATATCTTTTTTCATATAATTTTATTTGTCAGAACTGTAATATATTTAAATGTTCCTCATAAATCATGTCAGTCCGTCATGTGACTACAAATAACTAATGTTAGGGAAATCTCTTTTGTTACACGTTTCTGGATTTAAAAAAAAAATATCTGAGTTTTAAATCACCAAATATTTGTATCGATATCGGCCGTAAAAATCCTTTATCGGTCGGGTTCTAATTATCGATTTATGTATTTATTTATTTAGCCTGTGAAGCACTTTGTGACTCTGTCTCTGATAGGTGCTATGTAAATAAACTTTACTTACTTACTCTTTTAGTATATATGTATTTTCTTCAGAGGGCATCAAGATAAAAAAAACTGTATCCATGGTTCCCCCCGTCCAGGTTCAATGCTGATGTAGACATGGACCACCAGCTGGGTCCCCGGCTCCTTTTAAGTGCTCGCACCTTGAACACTCTGGTGGTGTGTCCTCTCTACATCAGCGCCGCCTACCACCACCTGCACTGTTTCCAGCTGCTGCTCCAGGCCGGCGCTCAGCCTGATTTCAACTACACAGGGCCCGTCTGCCAGGAGGCCCTGACCCGCGGCCTGGCCTCCTGCCTGCTGGATGCTGTGCTGCGACACGGATGTGAGGTGGCCTTCATCCGCGTGCTGCTAGACCACGGGGCCAACCCGGCCCTCGTGCCCTTGGACGGGACAGAGCTGGAGGGTCCTAATCGGAGGAAGGTGGATCCGGAGGCACTCAGGGTCCTCCTGGAGGCAAGGAGTGAGTAAAATCTGTGAATATGCAGGCGTCAGTGAGGACCTATATTACCGTGGTGCAATTTTCGGGGGGGGGGGGGGGTACAGGCACCGCCAGATGACGGTCCTTTCAGGGGCCATGGTAGTTGAGTTAAGCCAGAAAAAGTGAGCGTCGAGCGCCGATTACAGTTAAGTTTAGGCACCAAAATGGCAGAGGTCCCTTAGGGAGATGCCTTGATTGCTTATTTGCCTGGTTGATTCCTGCCAAAAGCAACCTACTTCTTTCTAGCGACTATTCTACATCAGTGGGCCACTCACACACCCTCGCACACCCTCAGGATAATAGTGAGTCCCACCCTGCACCTGTAAAGAGCAAATCATCTCACTGAGTTAATACATGACTTATGTTGCAACTGTGGTTTAATTAGCATGCACCATTGGTCCTTTCTAAAAAGACATTTTGGCATGCTACAGTTCACACCGGTGTAAAAATTAACTATGGCTTAGATTTAGTTAATTGAGTGATCATTTGACAAATAAACTGATCTATAAACCTGTGATCGGGGTTCATCTGACCCTGTAGTACGGTTCTGCTGCAGCTGCTGAGGAGATCCGCTCTTTGCTTTGTCTCTTCCCAGAATTCCCTCGCAGGCTGACACACCTGTGTCGCATCAGGATCCGCAGAGCGATGGGCAAAAATCGCCTAAACCACATACCCTCATTACCGCTACCACAACCCATCAAGAACTTCCTGCTTCACCAAAACTGACAACCATCCACCTTCTCTTCTTCTGCAGAGCTCTTCCAACCCAAACCTTAAAAAAGCCTCAACCAATCCCAACACCAATCCCCCAAATTATTATTATTATTATCTAAGAGTAAACCGTTAATAATGTTGTTTTTCAAACATTTTGAAGTTAACAGTTATGTAATACTCTAACCTTCCTATTACTGTACTAATGTATTGAAGTGCTTCTTAACTTATCATGAAGCCTTAGTACTGACTTGAGGTAACTGTATGTGTAAGTTTTTGCCTTGTGACTTTCCAAATCACCGGGGTGTGTTCCAGTCTTTCTTCAAATAGCACTTTTCATCTTAAGAGCCATAATAAGGATGTCATTTGGTTTGAAGCAATGACTTAAACATGCCATGTATTAAATATCCCGTTCAGATGCAGAGTAAAACTACCCAGATCCAGCTCATTGAATTACTCATTTATCTGTTTTATGTCAACTTGGATTTTAACCCTTTTACCAACTCTCTTCAGAGCGAATGTGGCAAAATGTGCAGCATTCCTGTATTCTTGTTTAAGTGATTAAGTGGTTTAAGTGCAAGGATTAAAAAGTACCCTCTACGTAAGATATGTATTGTAATTCCGCTTCTATAATGCATTAAGCACTTTTATTCGTCATTCTGTTTACATTTGATGCTGGGCATGCCTTAACATTGAGTTTTGGAAAATGGCCTCAATGATTGATTAGACCAGAAATACTAAATGTAAAAAATGTAGATTTTTAAGGAAGAAAAATGAACAGAAACTTAAAATGAGCAATTTAAGGTCCTGGGTCTTAACGGAAATACTGCTAGGAGAAAAGTTTACATTCTGGGTCTAATTACAAATATACATGTTACCATTGTGTGAAAAACATGTACTGTTTAAGCATATTCAACAAAGCTCTCTCTGAATGAAATGTATTCATGTTGAATAGAATAACTTTGTATCTATTGCACAGAAAGCTGCTTTCTCTGCGAGTCTGTTGCACCTATTGGCGTCTCTGCCTGTCTCTTGCACAGCTTTGTGTCGTTTCTCACACATTGCTACTTGACAACATGGAATGTCAGTGCATGGTTTCTTTTTGTTTGCATCCAGTAAATGTACAATAATTCTATATTATCTCCTGTATGTTTTGTATCATCTAAAACCTCTCAGAAAGCAGAGCAGGTCTTCAAAAGTACGATCACTTTCCACGCTTCCTGTTCTGTTAGCCATCTCCTTCAGTGAACATGAGAGAATGATTCCCTCTACTTTCCTAACAACTCCTTCCAGGATGTGTTCTAGTCCAAAATATCTGAGCCAGTGTCATGGACAGAATCTCTGGAGTATAGGTTTGGTTAAATTTAATGGAAGAAAACCACCCCTCTGTCGATATCAGGGAAACACAACCCGCAGATGGTGTGGCCTTTTGATCCAGCAAAGCTTCAGTGCACTATTAGTTAATCAGCTCTTGAGGAAAATTCCCCTCATATACAGTACATCCTGTTTCCTTTTACAGGTTCATACACAGGGATAGTTAAGTCTGTTTCAAAAACTGTGTCCTTAAATGAAACGGATACAGTGAAGGTGAGCAGATTGCCCCTCTATGGATATTGAAGAAGAGCTGTTCTAGCTCCAATGTGTAAAAGAGGGCTACTTAATCTCAAATGACAGGATTTTTCATAGGCTAACACGTTATCTTTTTTAACCCAGCTGATATGGTGGCTTGTTGAACAGTCCTAATGTGTTGCACACTAATTTAATCATTCAACCGATTGATATCTACTGTATGTGCAGTCTTGTTGTTGTCTAATTCTCCTTATTGTCTCGTAACTTGTGACATCCTCCAGAGAGAGAGAGAGAGAGAGAGAGTGTAATACAGTTTAATACGAGTGTGATAGAGCTCTGCATAGGGACATGTGTTATTGTTGTGAAACTGATAAATGAGCCAATATGTCATGAAGTTTGAGAAAACCACAATTTGGTGAAAACCCAAACTAGCCCCATGGAAAATGCCGAGCCTGGGAAACTCGAGTGGAAGCAGCAGGAGGCACAAGGGCCGAGGGAGAAGAGGGCTGTCGATCCAAAAAGTAAAATAAATAAATAAATAAAAACTGGAGAAGATGGACGGTGTACTTTCTGAAAAAGCCAAGTCAAGATTCAAGATTTTCTGCGAACATGTTTCATAGAAAGATCTTTTTTTCAGAGTAGAAAAGCCTCTAAAACAGCATTAAGGCTCCCGTTGGACAGTTAAATGATCCATTAAACTTATGAATGAGATTTTATTTTATTAGAAATGTTTGACAGTTCAATAACAAAAAAAACTGAAGTTTCTTTCACAATTGTCACATCAAGTCTCTAGATGGCACTGTCTTCCTTTCAAGCATGGCAGACGTCTCTGTGTCTCCCAATTCTTCTTCCCTTACTCTCTTTCCTCTCATTTCTTTTTCTCCCCCATCTCTGCCTTTGTCTCTCTTTCCTTCCCTTCTGTGTCAGCCTCTTCTGAGTTCACTTCAGAGGATTCAGCCGTGGACCTCAGCATGTGTCCTTAAGAGCCTCATCCTTTCAGAACTCATTGAAGCAAGTCTTTCATTAACAGAACACACACACACACACACACACACACACTCCTTTGCATTTAGTGCGGAGTGAAGCAGAGATTGGACAGTTTGGTAAACCCCTATCATCCTGTGGGAAGTTTCTATTGCGAGAGACTTTTCTTTCAAGTCAAACTTATTTTATGTTACAATTTATTCAGGGTTATTAGACAGATTTCTCATGAAGAGTTTTATTCCAAAGTAAGGTATCACTACAGAAGTCAAAACTTGAACAAAATTATAGCACAAGATGTCTTTCACAGACTTGCTCTGGCCAAGTGCGAAGGTTTTGTTTCCATCATAACCTTACGGTCTGGTGATCCTCCCCCAGAACATTTGGAGCGTCAAACACTTCATTTCCTGCACTCTGGTGAATTTTATGCAGCATTTTGTGCCTTTTCTGCATCAATTTATGGTACAAATGTCTTTATGTAAAGGACATTATTATTTGTAATAATAATAATTATTATTATTTATTATTCTCCTGTATTGTTCACAGGTGTTTGGGGATGATTTCTTTTAGGAAGCATTTACATCTGAACAACAAATCTATTAAAGAATGAGACCTTGTTAAAGCCATGAGCTCCAAAGTTTAAATCTACATAAAAAACAAGAAATCACATCTTTATTTTTCACTGCTGTGTTCTTTAACCCCCCGATGTAGCACAAGCAGACACAGTTACTGTTTTCCGTCAGATCGTTTATAGATCTTAACATTTCCGACCGCACTTGAAGGCAGCTTCATTTCATGGAGAAAGAGAAAGATCGAAAATCCCCCCCTTGAAATCTACGCCTATGGCTCTGGCTAAATGCTAAACATCAGCAGATCTATTGGCTGCTTTGTACATGAAAGCTTACATCATGATCAGCATTAACAGGACTTTAACACTGAAGAGATTTCCTTTGGCCATGCTTTTGCAAAGAAAAACAAACAGATGGTAAAAGGTTTATTTCTTTTGAACATCACTGGGAGCTTGGGAAAGCTGAATGGTGTTGTTCATTCCCAACTTTATTTGTACCGCAAACTGCAATCAAAATCTCAACAGCTACAGCTAATCTCACCGCAGTGTTCCGCTTCAACGGGGGACCAGCATGCCAAGAGATGTTAAATGCAGTGCAGCTCGCTTCATTAGGGGACCACAGTTTTTAGACATGGATTAAAGTTTATTTCCATGGACCTTGTGTTCTCATATAAAATTCTTTGTGTGTGTGTGTGTGTGTGTGTGTGTGTGTGTGTGTGTGTGTGTGCGCGCATGTGTGCGTGCGTGCGTATGAATATGTTAGTGGTGTTTGCTTAACAAAATATAGAACCTGTTTGTGTAAAAGAGAGCAAAAGCCACGTTTGTTTGGATCAAAACTCACCTGTATGTTGTTAAGTAGTTCCACCACAATCACTTTGTGTCTGCTTCTTTGTCAGGCGGCCTGCTCTCCTGGACTTGCACTGCCGAGTAGCCTGTTGTTACCATTTGGTAATTGCCACGCGCTTTAATTTGAATGAGCTCATTCCTCAGGCATTCCGGAACTCTTAGTTTCCTCCAGTGACCACATCACTGCATGTATACCGCCGCCACACGCACGCACACAGGTATTCTGTCCCCGTGCAATTCAAGATCCATCGAGTTCAAGCTCCTTATTATTTTCCTTTCTCATTTTTTTCACCACACAGCAAGCACAGTGGAATTTGTCCAAACACAAAGCAGTTTATATGACTCACAGAGATGACATGGAACTGAGTTTGCCGTCCAAGAAAAGCAGCCCTCTCCGTTCGAGCTCCGTCAGATCAATTGAACAGGAAAGCTTAGGTGTGGATGAAGCAGTCTGAAAACATTGATCATTGTTTCATTTTTGTGTCATACTGTAACGCAGCACATGTGGATCACAAAGGCACGTCCGGAAGCACTTTTCCTCTATTAAGGCCGTCTTGCTCTATAAACCTCATAATCAGAGCTCTAGCACACACACACACACACGCACGCACGTTCACGCGCGCACACACACACACACACAGGGGATTTCTTCAGCTTTATTGATATCATTAAGGAGTATATGGTTGGAAACATTGAAAGAGTCTTTACATATAAAAGTGTCTTTAATTATATACCTCAAAGGGGCTTAATGGGGCTTAATTTGACTGTTTTCCAAAAGAGCCGGTAGTTGTGAAATGTGGCAATGGCAGGAAGGATGTCAAGTCATTGCTTCTGTAATTACTGTCACAGTCTGTAACTTGGCTCTTATACTTAATTAGTTCCCTCTCATTTGAGTGATGTTTCCTTACTACAGCTTTTCTCGCATGGTCTGACTTTCAAGAACAATGAAGCTATTGTCAGTATAAAGTTTAAGGGGTGACTCGGACTAAAAATTGCCTGATTGCAATGAACTAATATCCATATTCACTCATTAGCAGTGATGATGGGAAATGAGCAAGTGGACTGTGAGCCTAGCATGGAAAACAGAGCCATTGTGATTGTCTGGTTCTGTACTTGCCCTGTTATAATAATTCACTTCAGGTACTGTTAATGAGGCTTTATGAAGCATCATCAGCTCATTACTGGAAGCAAAGCTTGATGAAAAATGTGCTGGTTCAACACCTAATCAAGCAGCTGCAACTACATGTAACCAGACACTGAGATATTTGATGATTGAAAAAAAATCTGCTATCTGTCGTCGAGTTTGCCATTATGGGCACAGCCGTCCTGGTTGCGGATGTGATGATTTTAGACGAGAGGGAGGAGTGAGGGAGGAGCTGCTTACACTCTACGTTACGTTACACACTTTCACTGGCAATCACATCATAGCCACGCCCTAAAACACCCCCTGCTTTATCGCCGATTTCAAAATCAATGAGACCATAATTCAAAAAAATGAACATCATTCTGTATTGCAGAAGACTTAAAACTAGCGTTTGAGACCATAAACTCATTATGAAGATGTTTACTGAGGTAATAAATCAAGTGGGAAGTGGGTCACTTTCTCATAGACTTCTACAGAAACCGACCTCCTTTTGCAAAGCACGTGTCCATTAATATACAGTCTATGGGCTCTGGTCGGTCTGTTAAATTTGATGGGATTATTTCACTATTTAATGGTTATATTTGGCTACATATTATGTCTATTATTTGATAATTATTTCATAATTGTCTTATTTATCTATTTTATGCGGAACATGTTGGGTCTCCATAATAACTTAGCTGACGTGAGAAGATTTTTGAGACGTGTTGCGTTGTGTTACTATTGTAAGGTGAAAGCCAACGTGTCTAAATATTGTAATAAAACTGGAAAGGATGGAGCATGAGGGAGCAAAGTCGGCTTTTCCCTCTAGCTAACTATAAACTGCATAGAGCACAGGAATGCCCACTGTTATGATTGGCTTGTGGGGTACTTCTTTTTTACCTTTTCTAAGTTTTTAGCCATCTTTTGGCCATTTTCTACTGAATCAACTTTTCTGCAGATCGATTTCTGTGCAATATATAAGTAAATATTTTTTGATTTACTTGACAATTATTGTATTGGATTCTTTTCCCAAATCCTAACCCATTTGGTGCTTGTGAAAAGAATCACTGACACACTGTCTGCTTTTCGAGCCCTGAAACACACAATTGATGAACCTGCTAGCAAAAATGACTGATTTTTGCTCTGCCACATGTCGAACAGTAGGTTTAGGAACAAACCGTCTTTTTTGCTCATCAGTGGGCTACCAACATTATGCTGAGTTTGTGAGCCTGGGGATCAGTTAATGGCAGCATGACAATGTCCATTACACCAAACTACCCATGTTTAATTACTTCCGTAGAGCCGGACTGCTCATGGGAAGGATTTTCCACCACTGAGAAGATCCCGTGGTTAGGAGTGGGAGGGGGTGTTTTGGATGGGGAACAAAGCAGCCAAGCTGTCGTGGACGGTAGGGTTGGGGGGGACTGTGGGTCTCCCCCCCACTAAACGAACCAGGAACCATTGGGCAGCTTCCCAAACCACTGCCTGACAACAACATGGGCAAAAAGAAACCCCAGTTCAACAGAAGAGCGGAGAAGAGGAAGAAAGTCATTCGGTGGCCACCACTGTGGGAATGTTGTAAACTGTGCTTTCCTGATGCCTTGGAAATCCCACACCAGAGCTGGAACCTGCGGGCATGGAAAACGGGGCCTGCCTCCCCCGAGAGAGGAGATGTCAGATGCAGAACAACATCACTTGATCACTTGGTGTGGGGGAGCTGGCAGTGACGCACTTTCTCTACTGTGCATCAGGGGGGCAGTTTGACAGAACAGACAATCTAAATATTGCAGTACTAAGGACAAAGGTTTGTGTATAATGGTGAGGTACACAGGTACTCTCCACCAAATCATCTGCTATACATTACACTTAGGACCGTGGAACAAAAGAAATGGCTACTTCAGTGGTAACACATATAGGCCTACTATTTGTAAGTATAATTTAAGTATAAAGAGGTTTCTGACTTACTGACAGATAATTGCCACATTCATTTTCACACTTAACCCCTCTTGGACCCAAGGCTAGATTACCAAAGGGGTGGCCGTAAGACCGAAGTACGGAGTGTGGACTGGTAGCTGGAGAGATGCCAGTTCACCTCCTGGGCACTGCCAATGTGCTCTTGAGCAAGGAACCAAAAAAAAAGTAAAATAAAAAAGTATTCAAGATTCAGACTCAAATAAGAATGGAAAGTAACCATAGTATAAGTAATAGTTTATGGTATGTCTAAAATAGCCACAGTATAGTGTATCACAAAAAGTGGTAAAAAGTCATAGTATAGTATATCAAAAATAGCCATAGTATAGTATGTCCATAAAAGTGATAAAAAGTCATATTATAGTATGTTGAAAACAGTCATAGTATAGCATGTCAAGAAAAGTGATAGAAATGTCATAGTATAGTATGTAGATAAAAGTGATAAAAAGTCATAGTATAGTATGTTGAAAAAGGTTATAGTATAGCATGTAAAAAATAGCCATAGTATAGTATGTCGATAAAAGTGATAAAAAGTCATAGTATAGTATGTCAAAAAAATGATAAAAAAGTCATTATGTTGTATATCAAAAAAGTAATAATAAAGTCATGGTATAGTTTGGCAAAGAAAGTCTGGAAACACATACAAACTCCACAACAGAAAAGAACTGCCCAGAGTGGGGATAGAACCAGGGGTCAGACTCTTCATACTTGGGACTGTCTCTGCCTACTTTGTGCAGTTGTGCTGACCATTGAGCTACCACACCAGGAAAAATGAATATTGAAAACAATGTCATAGCATAGTATGTTGAAAAACGTGATAAAAAAGTCATAGTATAGCATGTCAAAAAAAGTGATAAAAAAGCCATGGCCATAGTATAGCATGTCAATAAAAGTGATAAAAAGTCATAGTAGTATGTCGAAAATGGCCATAGTACAGTCTATCAAAAAAAAAGTGATAAAAAGTAACAATAAAGTATGGTGACAATAGCCATAGTATAGTATGTCAAAAAAAGTGATAAAAAGTCATAGCATAGTATGTCGATAAAAGTGATTAAAAAAGTAATAGTATAGTATGTCATAGTATAGCATGTCGAAAATAGCCATAGTATAGTTTGTCAGAAAAAGTAATTAAAAAGTCATAGTATAGTATATCAAAAAAAGTGATAAAAAAGTCATTTTATAGTATATCAGAAAAGTGATGATAAATTCATGGTATAGTTTGTAAAAAAAGTCGTGAAACACACACAAACTCCACAAAAAAAGAAATGCCTAGACTGGGGATTGAACAGAGGTGAGACTCTTTTTGTGACTGACTCATTATTACATTACATTACATTACATTACATTACATTACATTACATTACATTACATTGTAACTGACTGACTCATCCTACTTTGTGTAGCTGTGCTAACCATTGAGCTACACCAGTAACGATAAAGATCTAAAACAGTCATAGCATAGTATGTTGAAAAAAGTGATTAAAAAGTCATGGTATAGCATGCCGAAGAGTCATAGTATAGGATGTCGAAAAAGTCATAGTATAGCATGTCAAAAAAAGCCATAGAGCTCATTCTTTCATATCAAAAAAAGTGATAAAAAAGTAATAGTATAGTATGTCGAAAATAGCCATAATATAGCATATCAAAAAAAGTGATAAAAAGTCATAGCATAGTATGTTGAATAAAGTGATAAAAATGTTGTTATATAGTATATCAAAAAAGTAATAATAAAGCCATGGTATAGTATGTCAAAGAAAGTCTGGAAACACATACAAACTCCACAAAAACAAATGTGCCCAGACTGTGGAGTGGACGAGGGGTGAGACTCTTCATACTTGGGACTATCTCTGTCTACTTTGTGCAGTTGTGCTGACCATTGAGCTACCACACAAGCAAATAATAATCATTAAAACAGTCCTAAATTAGTTTCATTATAGTCATTATATAGAATATTACAAAAGTGATAATGAAGTCATGGTATAGCATGTCAAAGAAAGTCTGGAAAAACATAAATACTCCACACAAAAAAGAAATGCCAAGACTGGGGATTGAAACTATTGTCAGACACTTCCCACTTGGGACTGACTGCTGACTACCAGCAAACAATAGATGTTGAAAACAGTCGGTAATGAAAAAGTCGTAGAAAAAGTCATATTATATCATGTTGATTACAGTTTTTCATGATTGCTATGACATTTTTTTCAATACTTTTAACAACTTTCTTAAACTCTTAACACAGTTAGCACAACATCGGCCTGTGTATGCTATACAATTAGCACATTTCTTGTTGCTTTGACACAAAATGCATACAATTAACACAAATTTAAAATGATTGAAATTCCTTTACACACAAGCGCCACCAAGCCCAAAACAATGGATTTTTACTGACCAATTTACAAATGCTTTCTTTACTGTATGTCAGAACAGATAACTTCATGTTCTAAACCTAACTTATAGGCTAAAGTTAAAGTGAACAGCTGTTCATATTGTAAATTGAAACACAAATATATCCCCTGCAATTTATACATGCATTTATTGAGAAACAGCTGATTGAAGTTATGCAAATAGATCAGTCACAGCTGATTCCCATCTAGGAAACACACTCAGGTGTTGTAGTTCTTTCAATCGCATGATCATATGGTAGTACATACAGTAAAAGAGGACCTATTTGAACAATATAGATGAACACAGAAAATAAAAAAATTACTTCATGAGGGAGAGGAAGAGGAGTACCAGGACAATTCTGTCTCTGTCTCCTTTTTTTCATAAACCGTACATTCTATAAAGCTACTCTGCAATGGGTCATTCATTCATCTTTTGTATTGAATTTCTGCAGCAAAAGAAACAAAATGCATGCATTTACTAAACCCAACAAAACAAAAATGTAGAGCGGCTTCAAGAGAAACTGCAGTGCAAAACACAATCTATGATCAATACAATCACTATTGTCTATTGTGTAAGGGCAGAGCTGACACATAAAATAATGCAGTTTCTGTAATTCCATCTGATGTTAGTGTTTTTTATGATATTGTTCTATGACTGACTAAATGTTCCTGTTGGAAGAGAACATGTGTTAGTATTTTGGAAGAATTATTTGATTTTGAGACATATTTGCAATGTTTTGGTAGACATAGTGTATTGTATTACAGTTTTTTACAATCACTTTGCTACTAATTTCAGAACCTTGACGTCATTTTTCAAAACTCTAGACACAAAACTCAAAACGATCATCACTTGTAACACAGACTGTCCAATGTTCAAAATATTGCATTGTGCATTCATATCTTTAAATAAATCTTGCACTTGCACAATCATTGGTTCAAAAAACAAATATATTGTGAAATACCATTGAAACGTTTCTTTGGATCACAGACACACAAGCTACCCATAGTTTCACTGGGTCATCGTTCGTACAATCATTCAATATTGTAGTACAAAATAGGTGATACATGTTTCATTATGGTACTAGATGTAAATACATCCCTGTAAAAGTACTGCAGTAGTAGAGAGAATACTACAGACACAGTGGAATAATTGAACAAAACCTGAAATGTATTGATGAAAAACAATACAGTACGATCACAACATAGGTTTATTAGAATCAAAGCAAAATAATTAGCTAGGAAATAGAAAATAAATGACTCTACTGCAAAACATCAAATACAGTGTTCCTCAACTTGCTTCAACAAACAAAGAAGTGATTACTGTACTTCTACATATTCATCAACTTTGTCTTGTAGATTTGGCTGCAGGTTCTCATCTACATCGCAATTAGCCAAACATCTTGGAAAAAACCTTTGGGCATGGCGAACAATGTGGTAAGAGTATATATGTATATGTATATATATATATATATATATATATATATATATATATATATATATATATATATACACAGTACTTTATATTATACTTTATTATATAAAGTATATATCTCAATCATCAGTAACGAGTTGGCAGAATTGGACAAATAATTCCAAGGGCCTGCATGCATACAGTGCAGTACTGTCAATACTGTAGATACTCTCAAAGGTAGTACATGGGACCATAGAAACAGTGTCTGGTAAACATTAGTACATTACAGTAAAGACTGATGATGAAATATTACATCCATGGATACTGTAGTCTGATTGGTTCATGCTCAACACTAATTGGTGACAATGAATCTCATTATCTTGAAACTTTCATGATCTAAACATAGAATATTTTTTATCTGTTTCCAACTATGCATTAAGAGTAATGCAACAGTTACTTATCATTTTGAGTAGTTGTATTGATTGATAGTTAGATCATTGTAATGAATTGAATAGACAATCATCTGAAATGTAATGTGTGAATTGCTTTTTGAAATAGTAGTACTTTGATGTTAAGTTGTGTCATATTGAACAGATGATCTTTGTTAAATGAACAAATGATCTTTGGTTTATGTGGATTGTATCCAAGCAATTGAAAAAAGTGTTTGAGTTTTGAAAAATGTGTATTTTGATCATTGGTTGTGAGGTTTGTGTCTAGAGTTTTGAAAAATGACGTCAAGGTTCTGAAATTAGTAGCAAAGTGATTGTAAAAAACTGTAGTGTATTATTGTACTTTGGAAATTAGTGTTGGAGTTTAGTTTACATCGTGTGATTTTGAGCATGAAATTGACTGTTTTGCCAATTGTGTGTTATAGGTATGTTGGTGCGTTAAGAGTTTAGGAATGTTGTTAAAAGTATTGAAAAAATTGTCATAGCCATCGAAAAAAACTGTATTAAATGCCATGCTGCTGCTTACATAGAAGTCTACAAATAGTATGCATGCTTCTCCTTCTGTACAGGTTCAGCTGCGAAGCTACAGAGGAACACCACATCAAATCGACTATTTCCTCTGCTGATAAGCAGCTTCCCAGGTCTGCTAGAAAGAGCAAGAAGAGCTAAAAAAAAAACATATAGGGAAATGGTTTTGGCAACAGCAAAACTGAGCTAAAACATACTTCAGAAATAAATAAAAAATAAGCCCTTCACTCATAAACATACAACATAAAATCTGGTTTTACTTAAAGTAAATAAGTGAAACATTCTTTACATGTTGAGAGACAGTTTCACTTTCTGGTTTCCAGCGTACACATAACCGTTTCACGAACTTTCTTGAAGCAAATTTCTTGAAAAGTACATTTTGACAGATGATTTTAAGTGGATTTACTGCTTTGTGCAGAAGAGGAAAAGCTACTTCTGTAACATGGCCAGTATAACTGCTGTGTTTATGTGTGTGTGTGTGTGTGTGTGTGTGTGTGTGTGTGTGTGTGTGTGTGTGTGTGTGTGTGTGTGTGTGTGTGTGTGTGTGTGTGTGTGTGTGTGTGTGTGTAATCTCAAAAACAATCATTTTGGGTATGATACATAGCCACAAACTCATAGACACACCTTCAGTATCTCAAGATTCTCTAAAAACACTAATTATAGCCTGTGAATTCTCCTGCTATCTCTTTAAAGCATTTTCGCCCAAAATCCTTTTAAAAGTTCATAAGGAAATTATTCCAGAAGTACAATTGCATAGGGTGAAATACACTTGCAGGAAACTAAATGACAATGACATTATAACGTAATAGTAAAGAACATAACAGTTATTCTGTTATATTCGAGTATAACAGAATAACAATAACAAGCTCTTGATCCAGTCTGGCACTTGATACGGATACATGATGATATAATGTGTAATGGGAATAAAGAGTGCAGCATTGCGTGACCGTGAAGCCAACATCCTGTCCTCAGTGAATTCCATGGAGGAGTGTGTGGCTCCTTTGGTTTCTGATGCTTTTTCTAGAGTCCCAGTGAAAAGAAAGTGTGTGTGTGTGTGTGTGTGTGTGTGTGTGTGTGTGTGTGTGTGTGTGTGTGTGTGTGTGTGTGTGTGTGTGTGTGTGTGTGTGTGTGCGTGTGTGTGTGTGTGTGTGTGTGTGTGCGTGCGTGTGTGTGTGAGTGCGTATGTGTGTGTGTGTGTGTGTGTTTGTGTGTGTGTGTGTGGGTGAAGAGAGTGATTTGATTTATGTTCATAGAAGTCATCTCTCGCGCTGCTACAGTCCTCTGTGACTAAAGTGAGAGGATATTTCAATGTTTGACATTAAAGAGAAGGCAGGGGCATGCACAGGAACTGATGTAACTGACAAAACTGCAAAAATGCCTCCAAAAAGCTAAATAGTCAATTATATGTCACTTAAACTCCAATGCTTACTGAAAAATACAGAGGACCATGCCTCTAGACCACTGCTAATAGTTTATAGTAGGGGTCTTCAACGTTTTTTAAGCCAAGGACCCCTTAACTGAAAGAGAAATGGAGAAGGGACACCCTATTACATATTGTATACAATTAAGTTGCATATTAAACTGGGCCTACAATAACGTGTAGGGCAGCATAAAGCCTTTAAATTATATTATGTACTGTACTGTATCTGTATCTGTGGATAGTAAGCCTATCATCAGTGAGCTTTTTTCACAAATAGGTAGATTTATATTTGCTAGTAATATGTTGGATTCATGTGAAGACATTTCAATTTTTTGAATAAAAAAAAAAAATGAGGGCGGCCCCCCTGCAGTAACTCTGAGGACCTCCCTAGGTGTCCCGGACCCCCTGTTGAAGACCTCTGGTTTATAGCACTGATAAATTAAGATCTGCCAGATAGAATTATGCTGTTATAGTTTTAGACTGCTGGGGGACTTCCTTTGACACACTGAGCTCCTCTCTCCTCTCGTTCCATCTGTGTGCATCCATGTCCCTGTGGTCGTGCTCCGCTCCGTGCAGTGCCCTGCTACACCCTGCTACGCTCTGCAGTGCCCTGCTACACCCTGCTACACCCTGCTACGTCCTGCTACGGCCTGCTACGTCCTGCTATTACCTGATGAGATGATGCTATTAATTAATTTAAAATTGCAATGAATTTAAAAAATAAATTGATACATTATGTTGATGTAATGTGATGTGAGTCTGAGCAATAGTTGTGAAATCATCTTAATTTCTATAGCATTATAAAAACAAGAAAGTAACTATTGTAACAAAGATTAGCAAAGCTTGATAAATATTTAATCAATGATGTAACAGTGAATATACTAATGGAAACAAAAGCAACTTTTTATTGATCCAGCACAAAAGCATGTACACAAACTGTGACTAGAGTCCGTTCAGCAGCACAATACAGTGTAATCTTTTCACAGTGTGTCTTCTCAGTTGGGGCTTTTCATTCTAGTCCATTTAGGAATACACCAAAACGAAGGTTTTTCCTGGCCTGCAATTATTGTGTACATTTTATGAAAAAGATAATCCAATCATAATATTAGGGATTAAGTAATAGCTCATAGAAATGTAATAACAATGGCCATCTTGTGGGATGATGTGCCCGGTTTTATACACTGGTTGTCACATGGTTTCAGTTGGTTCACTGAATTCAAAATGAAAATGTAAATTGAGTAAAAAAAGGTTTTAAAATCATTGATGAGATATAAGGATATATGAACATTAAAAGGATAAATAAAAAGAATCAACCTCTAGAGTTGGTTGACCTGAAAGTGTATCCACTGCTGACACTAATCTATATCTGATTGAGGGAAGACCAAGCCCAAAACAAACCGTAAAGATGGGTTTAGACAGACAGAGTTTCTCTGGGCTGAGTTATCTGTGATGTGTCCTCTCCTGTGGTCTGAGAGCCAGGCAGCCATTAGCACAACCCATCTCTTTAATCAAGCCACCGGAGGAGGTACCGAAGGATGCTCTGTTGACCGCAGTATGCCTCCTCTCTTATTTTCTCACCCACTGGCACGCCCGCTCTGTGGGAGAGTCCTGAGGTTTGTCAAAGCCTCAGTGAGTCAGTGACAGGTGGACAGGTGGTAGTTCAAGAGCGCAAGTGGGAGCCTCGGGGCCCCATTGCTGCTGTGCAACCAAAAATATGTGGGGAGCCTCCACCAATGCAAACAGAAAAGCATTTATTTAAGCTAACTATGTGCTGCACTCTTGATTTAACAACACTTGTATTTATGATCTTTACCCTGCGGCAATGTTTTTGTATTAATATACTATTATTTACCTTTCCTTTTTCCTCTTGGGGATATTGGGTGTGGAGACAGTCTCTCTAGTTTAACTTTATGATACTTTATAATAGTGAATTCCATTTGTAAGCAACATACTAGGGAGCCATATGGATGCATGATTCACATTAATGCAATTAAAAGACAACAGTATTTTATTTCACCATCGAAGCCAGTCACAAAATTAGTAGCACAAAATTTTGAAGAATGGTTTTATAAAATCAAACACATCAGTATCAAATGAATGTGTATCACGTGTTGAATCAAATAGATTTTTGCCACCGCATATGAAAGTTCAACAGTAACTGCTGTCTCAGATATCAGTTATCAATTTTATTCATTTATGTTTTATTTTATTTTATATTTAATTGAAGCTTTACTTTTGCTGTGATAGATTATCAAGCATGTGCAGCTGCAGAATCTGTGGAAGATGTGTTTCATTCTTTACTAGAATAAATGGCAGCAAAGTTCTTTAGAAGGGACACGAGCCAGCCCGGGTCTGCAGCTACAGACACATACAGGATGGAGCAGGACAGCATGAAGGTACACCCTTTGGATATAAAGTATATTTAACACTGTAAAAGTGATTACCTGCAGTGACAAAATTGTATGTGTTCATTTTTTTCATTTAGTATACATTTTGTCTGTATGTATTTTGTGAGGAAGTGATTTTGAATTTACAGGACAAGGTTTGGGTTGCTGCAGGTGTTCAATTATATGTGTGGGTCTGTGGGTGTGTACATATGCAATAATCAGCCTTCCACAGTATGAGTTGCTGCTGATTGTTTTTGTGTATTTATTTTGGTCTTTGTTAGAAGAGGGAAGTATAGGAAACAGGCCTGCTCTGGTCGCTTTTTTTTTCATATCGCACCACATAAACATTTCAGATTCTGATCCCTTTTTATTTATCACAGCTCACATCCCACATCCTATGGTAATGGCCGCCACATTTTTTAGGATGAAAGAGTATAATGTGCTTGCATGTGCCAGGAAGTTGTTGATAGGGTGAATGTGTGTGGGTATATGGAAATATGAAATTTAGTTGGAGTGTGTGTACAGTATATGTGTGGGTTTATGTAAATTGTTTCTAAGGGTTTGAGTGTATTGTATGTGTTCGTGTGTGTGTGTGTGTGTGTGTGTGTGTGTGTTTGTGTTCAGTTCAGTTCAGTTCAATTTTATTTATATAGCACATTTAAAAACAACTCTAGTTGACCAAAGTGCTTAACAAGCTCCAACAATAAAAATACAAAATCAACAAGATAATATACACAAACAATAAACAATATACAATACAAAATAACCAACAGTATAGAAAGGTCAAGGCTCAACTTGAATGTGTGTGTGTGTGTGTGTGTGTGTGTGTGTGTGTGTGTGTGTGTGTGTGTGTGTGTGTGTGTGTGTGTGTGTGTGTGTGTGTGTGTGTGTGTGTGTGTGTGTGTGTGTGTGTGTGTGTGTGTGTGTATGTGTGTTTCACATGCAGTGTGGCGAGCTCTTTTTTCCTGCCAGTGTGTTTGATGGAGAGTACTCCTGCCAATTATGTGTATGTGTGTGTGCGTGTTTACTCTGACAAATGTGTCCCACATGTGCGTGTAGGTCTAAGCCCGTACACACATCCTCTCCTCTCCACTAATGCCTGCCACCACAACACTGGAGTGAAATAGTGTATGCCAAATACACTAAATACATCAACTGCCAAATACCTGTTGAGAAGATTGGAGTTCCAGATAGATGGCTTTTTTTCACACAGACATAACGTCTATTTTCTGCATGTAACATATTTACTATGTGAATTTTCACATTACTGCTTGGCTAACACAAATACACATCTACAAACACATAACTAATACAAATATATACAAAAGTCCTCTACAAATAAAACAACAAAAAACAAAAACAAAATGCTATTGCAAATGCAAAAAAATACTACACCACATAGCATGGCAAAACACTCATCATGGCTGTAAAACCTCAATTGGCTGTGGCTTGTTGTTTTATACTCACTGCCCTGTCTGTACCCATCCCAGTCAGTCTGAAGAAATCAACAACCACCTCATGTCAACAAACATATCTGGGATCTCTGTAGACAATAGTTTAATTGAATGTCCCCAGGGCCCCTTCATACTGAGATTTTCTCAGAGTCATGTCCCATGCTTCACTCACATTGTACCTCAACCCAGTGAGACACTGAGTTGTTGAGGTCAGAAGGTACAGCTTTTTATTGGGATACAAGTTTGTCTGCTAAAATAAATAAATTAATGTTGGGGGGGGGTCAAAGCTATAAATAAGCAAGCTTCTCAAGTTTCCTGCCATTCCAGATGTTTTATGCTGTATAAGGCTGCATAATATACTTAATCTATGTTGATGCTGTCACTATAAGCCATGTTTTCAGCCCCTCCTGCAGATCTGCATAGCGTAATGTGTGTTTGCATCATCACAGACTGCTGTATCTGCATAGGTACAGGTTTGCAGTCATGTATCTCAGCTTTTTACCTTCAGACCAGGGCAGACACATATTATGTCAAGCCAATCTTATATAAATCATCCCGGTTGAACCATGACATTGAATGGCCCAGTGCTCTTCACAGTGTCATAAAGCATTGCCTCAATAAAAGCTCAGTGCACAGCAGGTGAGTTTAAAAGTAGACAAAGTGTCCTGTGAGTTTTCCTTTTTATATCAATGTCTCAGGTTCTTTTCTCACTTTTCACAAGTTTGTCTACAAAGCAAACCTAATTAAATGTCTCTAAAATATACAGTAGGTATAAGGAGAAAGAGACCAACTATATGGAAGGTCTCTCAAAAGCACATTAAATATTTAACTGGCCACCAGGAGAACTGTAGTGCTCTCCTGTGTCTCCTGTGTCTAATAGAAAAGAACACCACAAAAAAAGAGAACATCATCACCACAGTATCATCATCTTGAGGGGCTTCCTGGGGGTCACTTGCAAAAGGTGGAATCATGTGTTTTCACTCTAATTCCCTCCATAATTAACACAATGAAAGAATGTATGACTATTTGTGTCATGGGTTTCATACACTTTATGTAATAAAACACTGAAAGGCTACCCTGGGGCCAAATCTTATGAAATGGGGGTCCGTGGTCTAATTTTTGTCAGATTAAGGGTCCTTCATGTGAAAAAGTTTGGGATCCACTGTGTTAGACCAAACAGCGTAATGATTAAGTCTCATCACACAGTATGTTATTTCAGATCAGCACATATTAACAAATATATTTTGAGGCAATGTACTGTAGTTGATGCTTGAAGTATGTAGAAAACTTAGTAAAGCAATAAGAACTTTGAAGATGATATTTGTGTCTTATAGGCCAACTCTTTGCCTCTCCATTCCAGGTCAAATTATGGGCGATCAGGTCTCCTCCTTAGGACTGGACGTAAGCATCACTCACCCCTTGCTCCCCTCCCTACCTCCTCTCCTACCATCCCATCCTCCGGCCTAATTCAAAGCATCTTGTGGGGTGACTGCAGCAGAGAGAAGGATGTGGCTGAGACAAATAAAATAATCATAACAAAAGGATCAAAGCAATCCTGCAAATCTATTCCGTCTGGACATGGCGGCATTTGAATGAAACAAAGAAAGTCAAAGACAAGACAGACAGGGCGATGCATAGAAAGGGAAGGAAGGGATGAAAGGAAAGAGAAGAAGAAGAAAGGCAGTCCTGAACTCTGTATCTCATGGACAGGGTCATCATCAGCACGTGCTGCTGTTTGATTGATGCCCTGGTCCTCCATTCCAGCTTCTTTATGTCTCTCACTCTTCCTTCGATCTCACCCCACCCACCCTCTTTCTGCGTATATGATCAAACAGCTGTGTCAAGACTTATGCTTTACTCAGACTAGTCATACTGCCTAGTGTTTTTGTTTGATGGAAAGCTAAAAAATAAGAGAGCACAAAACAAACTACTTAGCCGGCACTGGATTAAACTAGGTGCGTGTCAATGCAGCAAGTTTATTTTTATGTTTGCATCATCATAGCTGCATGAGTATCATTCTGTTGATGAGTCATCATGATCTTACAAATATACATATGAATGTTGTCTGTTTTGCTTTGTGTACGTGTGTCTTCTGTGTCGTGGCATGTTCACACCAGGGTCCCCCCTATGGTTTCGGGAGGTCTAAGGTGCTGTGGTTGCAGTGGGGGGGGGGGGTGGAGAGAGGGAGTCATGTAGTCATTGGGTTTGGGGGTCCTCCCCCAGGGAAATTTGCATTTCTGCATAATTTTAGACTATTAACTGTAAATACATTTTAGTATTTACTATTTAATATTTACTTTCTTCAATTATATTTATTAGGCTACTGTGTGTTAACGTGTGTCTTCTATTTTTCCACTTTTCCTCTTATCCCTTGTTGCTGCAACAGTGTGAATTTCCCCATTGTGGGATTAATAAAGGATTTTGAATCTTGAATATTATCATTATGATATTTGTACATAAAAACGCAGGTTGTTGTTTTTCAAATTACACTTAGACATTGGCAATACAAAACAAATATTCTCACTGAAGAGGTAAGTGTGATGTCCTGAAGTAATCTTTCACATTTTTGTGAGTGATCACAATGTGTGCAATAAAAAATAATAATGACAAAATAACATTGGTTAAACAAGGCTAACAGTGAAGGGATTTAAACTGGGATTTGCTCATCCTCAATCAATGCAATGCAATTAATGCAAAAATGATGCTGTGTGGAAAAGAGTTACTGAGTATAATTATGTGACAATGTCTGATTCACTAGTATCATCTGGTGTTTTCCATTTTTCCCTGGTAGTTAGAGGTGGTAAAGCGCATATCATGATGCCATTGACAGGCGACCAAATGTAACAGAACGTGTTACCTTGAACAAAGAGATTTCAAACACTGATTTTGATCATTGTTGGAAACATTTGGGATACGGAAAGTTCAAAACTTAACAAAATATATAACATAGATCTTGATATTTTGAGACATTTTAATGCACAAATATATTACACCTTTACATTGTGAATTGAAATAAAACTACAGTACTTGGTTATTTTTAGGGAAAGATCATGGTTTGGGTTAAAATAAGTATGTTTCTTACGTAACTTAAGTTTTGTTAATTATATTTGCCAAACCTTACACATCTTGCTGTGAAGCAGGATTACCAAAACCATGATTTGATGCAGCAGGAAGTTCTTGTTTATCATCTATTCTATTTTTTTAACATTATCTACCATGCTGTGTTCTTTCATTTTGTACTTCTTTTCTCTTTGAAGCTCAGAGAGCCTTTGACCTTGCATTTATTAACACACTGATCATCTAGGCTTTTAGTATAAATCTCAAAAGGTACTCCAGCACTGCTATTCTTTCCCCGTGCTCCGCCCTGTTTCATCTTCGTCAAGCTGGAACAAAGATTTAAAGCATTAAAAAACAAAAAAAACAGAGCAAGCCAAATCTGCACTTTGCACGAACTGCATATTTAGATCATGATGCATCGATCCTCACAATTCACATGGTTCTGTCATTTTACACTCAATTTACAATATGTTTCAGCTTGGGAATCCACAACACATTTTCCCAGACATAAAAGAAAAAAGGAAATCATGGAAAGACACGGGGCAAAAGCAAACCAGCAAAGCTTTCTCAGAGCGGGCACTGTCACTTGGATTGCACTCTCTGTTTCGAAACACATCAAAGAAAATCAGAATTTTGCCTGAGAAACCACAACATGACCAGTAAACCCCTCCCGCTCCCCCCGCCTTGCAGTTCCCTTGAGGAAATGAAAATGTGGATTCTCAGAAGTATTATTCCATTCCAAAAAATATACACACTGTGAACAAGAGTGAGAAATACATATTCCAGATCCATCAGTAAAACCCTCATGTTTGGATCCAGGCCTTTTTGTTTGACTCTGTTCAGATGCCAGGTGGCCCTGAGGGATTGGCAGGTTTACAGATGGGGGGTAAGTGGGGCTGTTGGGAGATTGGGGTGTTTGCTGTGTAAAGAGCCACCTCCTGCAAGTCTTTCTGAAACAAAGAAGTTGCTGTGTGACAGTTTAGTGGAAGCTTCCCAGTCACTGTATGGGCCTTTGTAATCACCACAGAAGAACATACCAGCAGAGTAAGTCTATAACTCATCCACACAAACAAACTCTGATGTCGGTAAATGAGGCTGAACTCCAACCCCTGAAGGGTGAGACTCGGCTTTTGCGGTGTAGCTTGATGAAGGCAAACAATGCAGCTGTGTGCTGACGGGACGACCGAACAGGAGACTGGAAAAGTGGCAAGACGTTTCGTCCAAGCCTAACATTGCAGCTGTGAAACTTCCCATCAATGCTCCATAGCCAGCAAATGTTAGATGGCAAATGTATTGATACATTTGTTTTATGGTAAATTTTACTGGTCATATCCCATTTGTGCTGCTGGGTATTTGTGCAATCACTTTGTTGCGACTAGACGGTTATGGCAAAAGTTTGGGATGATTGTTAGATTGAAAGCTGCTGGATGTTATTTTAGATCGCTTGGCTTTATATAGGACTGTCCATTAAAACAATATGTTAACAATATCTATGAAAAACCTGTCTGCTGTCAGGTAAAGAAATTCAGTTTCTACACCAATCAAAGTAAGTAATAAATATGAAATTAGGATACAGAGTTCTAAGCTTACTTGCTCTCTCTCTATCCCTCTCTCTCTCTCTCTCTCTCTCTCTCTATATATATATATATATATATATATATATATATATTAATGGTGGGCATAGATTAATTTCTTTAATCTAGATTAATCTCAGTGTAATCTTGGAATTAATCTAGATTAATCTAGATTAAAATGGCTCATTTGAATTCTGCCGAAGGCATTCAGAATATGTGTGCTACCCAAATAATGACTAAAAGTAAATCTTTGAGAATGGGTTTCTCAGGCCAGGTGGCGCATTAGACCAGGGGCTCATCTCCTGTTTCCAAAATACACTGAATGCATCACAAACTAACTACGACTAGTTAACTTTCTAAAGCGGGCAAAATCGCTGGTTTGCTAAGAGTCGGTCGGGACTCTAACATTAACACACTGGCAGACGCAAGTGACAGAGAGACGGAGGAGAGCAGGGAAGGAAATATGCTGCTGAACGAATACGCTGCATGTTTTAAATAGCGATAAAAAAAAATTAATAAACGCAAGTGCGGCAGGCGGTGTTGATTGTGAGGCGCACCGCCGCACTTTAGTCTATGTGTGGGAAACACTGTTACTAACTGTTTATTCAGTTAAACATACATTTTGAACTGTTTTACAGTCAGTAGGCTGTATACATCTGCGCTAAAATATCAAGGTGAAAGTAATCATAGCTTGCGTAGTAGCCTATAGACCCAGCTCCCAACCCAACTTTGAGAATAGATTAACGGCGATATTTTTTTTATCGCCCGATAAGAGTCTCATGTTACGCAGCACGTTAACGCCGATAACGGCCCACCACTAATATATATATATATATATATATATATATATATATATATATATATATATATATATATATATATATATATATATATATATATATATTGGGCTGTCGAAATAACGCGTTCATTTCGATTAATTAATCTGAGAAAAATTAGTGCGTTAAAAAAAAGGAATCGCAATTAATCCATTCCATATTGACCTTTCACCCGGAGCCATATATATGACACATATACACATATAAGCTTTAAAAGACTGGTGACTCACTTCTAACATACTCACAGCAGTGCTTGGGTGCTTGGGTGGCTGTGGTCAGGGCTCAGATGAATCTTTATTCTGATGTTGTGAATGCCCTGCGTGGTGAGACCCCTGTTTTCTAAACCTATCAGTGTATGGTTTGAAGTGGCTGCCAAAGACCTCACAGACTGCACTGGTAACGTCTGAAAAACGCAGAGGCCGGAGGAAAACCTTGGCCAAGGCCATCCATGACAGCTGGCACGCCACACGGCCTAAAACAATATACAACGTGTCCCTCCTGACGGCCATCAGTACACACTCGTACAGTCACGGCAGGGGAAGAACACACACTTGCCCTGACATCTCCAGACAGCGAAAAATAAACGGACAGATGGAAAAAGAAGATACATAATGAATACCAGTGGTCGGGGTGAAAGGAAAACTGATCTTCTTCTCCATCATACAGAACGATGTCTACACGCCGGGTGTCATTGTGTTATAAAGATCTTGCTAGCCCCTTTTTCCCGCAAAGACCCTTCCATGTACAGGCTCCCTAAGTGTCATTGGAGAGTTAACGCCAGCACCATGAAAGCACTAGCCGCAGGTCATTAAAATACCTTTGAGAATATGGGATGCTTATCAAATAATACGAACCACATTGCACCGCTTTCCCTCTGTGTAAATGGGGAGTGGATGTGGGGTCGATATCTCTACCTTTTCAAGTGCTCTTTGAAGTCTGGGTATTGAAACAAGCGCCTGGGAAAGTGGAAAACTTTATACACAAGTACAGCAGAGTGCTGGCTTCTGTAAGGGTCATGGCTTGACTATGTCTTAAAGTGTCTTGTCTTCTCATCAGAAAAAAAAAATCAGTGAAGCGGATTGTGTGAATTTAACTAATGTGCATAATGTATATGTTCAGCTGTGAACACAATCTTCCTTCTACGTGATTTTGTTTTAGGCCGTAATAAGGCCTACAGCTGAAATCACTGACCTTAAATAACACCAGTGGATGCCCTGTAAAAATACCAATCATCGTCTCCTCATAAAACAAAGGGATGGACATTCAGAGGGAGGAGGATTTTTCCATCTTGGTCTTTTTTTCCAAGCTTGAAATGTCTGGCTGATTTAACAAGAGGAGAATACCGGAACAGCACGTCATTGTAGACGATGGAATCTGCCAAGGTCACTTAGTCTAATCCATGGTGCTGTTTAACTGGTAAAAACACACAACTGTAATTTGAGGGTTTTCCTTTTGTAACTTGAATTCAAAATGTTTCTTTAGTTATATGGCTATGGTCTTTTGAAGCCTATGGAAAAGAGAGATAAAACAGTGCCAGATCACTATTGTTTAATTATTTTTTTAGCAATAACCCTCCATACAGCTGGGGCAATGGTGGTGGCTCAAAACTGGGAGATTTAACCGATAGAAATGGAGCACATTAGCTGATCAGAATCACCTGCTTCATTCATGCTTCACAATCAAGTCTCATTCATCAGCTGCCTGCTACCAGCTGACTTATAATGTCCAATCAAATATATATGCAATGTACAGCATGGCCGTTACAATCTGACACCTCTCACTCCCCTTTGCTCAGACACTCATGCCAACACCCTATAATGCTGCAGCGTCTTCCATGGCCCCAACCTCCCTATATGCTAACTTTTGGGTATTGTTGATTTAAGGGACCAGCGTGTAGGATTTAGTGCCATCTACCGGTGAGGTTGTCGAACTGAATACCCCTTACCCCTCCCCTTCCAAGCGTGTAGGAGAACCTACGTTGGCCTTCAGGTAATGTAAGAATGTGAAAGGGCCTCTCTAGAGCCAGTGTTTGGTGTTTCTGTTCTGGACTACTGTAGAAACATGGCGGTGCAACATGGCAGGCTCCGTGGAAGAGGACTCGATCCCTATGTAGCTATAAGGGGTATTTAAAACACGATTGTTAGTTTCAGGTGATTATACACTAATGAAACTACTATATTTTATTTATATTCTTTAGCACAAAATGAACACACAAATGAACACACCCACAGTGTTGGGAGTAACTAATGTATTCCTTTTTGCTGTAACGCAGTAATATAACACATTACCAGTGTTGGGAGTAACACACTACAAAGTAACGCGTTACTGTAATTCCACTACTTTTAGCAGTAATGAGCATGTAACTAAATATTTTTTTTAATCATGTAACGCAGTTACACTTTAAATGAGCTTGTTACTCGCGTTACTCTCTTTTGTGAAAAATGAACGCTTGCAGACAAGAAGACAAATAGGCCTACTTTAGCTGCTTCTGATCTAACGTCGCAGGACGTTCTGCTGCCGCAATGATACACCAATCGAACAAGTGAGGGATAATGTAGAGCGACAGGGTGATCAGGACCCCGGCGCGAAGCAGAGCGGTCTTGAATCAGTCTTTGGGAATATTTGACGTTTATGTCCTCATTCATCTTGTACAGCACAGCCGCTGCAGTTGACACACCTAACGTTAAACATGTTGCAATGTAAGATAACTAATTAGCATTGTTGTCCCTACAGCTGTTACTGCGTAGCAATCATAGACTGTATATAAAGATGTATACAATGGCGCTCACCAGATCTGCTGTCATTGCTTGAATTGGAGGACAGAAGTTGATCCACGTTTCCCCACTTTTTGCCACAGCTGATAACTTATCCAGAGTTCTTTCAGCGGAATGATAGCTAGATAGTGCAGATAGAATGAGCGTTCTCTCCTGGAAGTACGGACATTACTTTTCGCTCGTCGAAATTAAAGACAAAAACGTTGCGGTGAGTTGTCAATTATGTGCAGGTGTAAAGAACCTATCCACATCTAAGAGTAGCAATTCAAATCTTATACAGCACCTGTTGAAGCAACACACTTCGACAAAGCTAGTAGTGAAAGACCCCAGCCCTGCGGATGCTGAGGCGCCACTCCATGCAAACAACCAAAGCTAGCTTTTACACGGACTGCAGTGCAGCCATAAGCCAGGCAGAGCCGAATATATTGATGCTAGGTATGTTGTCGATGACATGCATCCTCTGTCAACTGTTGATTACAATAACTAGGTCTACAAATGATGTTTATTGTGTTTGACTGTTCAGTACTGTTCATATTTACTTACAAGTTACTTTCCCTAGTAACTTTATTAATTACTTAATTACTTTTGATATACAGTAATTGGTAAAGTAATTCAATTACTTTAAAAAAAAGTAACTAGTAACTGTAACTAATTACAAATTTTCAGTAACTTGCCCAACACTGCACACTACTAATAAAATTTCGGTAATAACATACCCGTTACAATCTCAGTAACGCGAGTTACAATCTCAGTAACGCGAGTTACAACGCATTTTAACTCAACATTTAGTGGTGTTTTGTTTTTTTAAGAATTCACCAACACCGCAAAACATTTCTTCACAGGAAAAAAGAAGCCGTGAGTATTATTTCCTGTTGCTCTATTCAATAGTTGAGATGACTGCAGAGACAGATACATTTGCGAGAACTATGCCGTACTTCAATACAACTGTAAGGTACTTTTAATTGAGTATTTTCATTTTCTCCTACTTGGCTATTGTACATTTTACTTCTCTATTTTTATAGCTTTAGTTACTTTGCATATTCATATTAATTATACAAAATATTATGAATAATCTATGATGTATTAAAGTAGATAAAGAGGAGACTTTATTGATCCGGTGGTGAAATTCACAAGCTACCTGCCAAGTCAAACTTCTGCTGTTATTTTGGTGAAAGTAACTCAAAAGTAAAGCAAAAGTAGTGTAAAACATTACAATTCAGAGACAGTAATATTGTAGTAGTGTATACATTGTTTTGGTTGATTTGATGGATTAATTATCCCAGAATTATCATCACTATCATCACAATTCTTTGAGAGCCTTTTTATTTTCTAACTGTACAAGCATTTCCCACAAATGGTTAATTCCTTGTAATAAGTGTATGAATTGGAAAAATAAAACATTAACTGTTGACACTAAAGCCAACAGAGTGACATCGGGTTAATAAGAGATCTCAAAGAAATCAGGAGGTTTCCACTCGCTGATGTTTTTTAACAGTAACATCTTACCTACAAATTGAATTGAATTATGTTGGTCACAGAATAAAGGTTGCACTCTATCACTGTGAAATTATGAAAGTTTGCCTATTACATAATATATTCCAAAAGGTGGTTTTCAAATAAAAATTGTCCCTCTTGACATTTCTGCGCTGCACATTAGTGACTTTACGCCAGTTTTGTTTGACTCATGCTTCACTCTGGATGTTGAATTCCTTCATAGCGCAGTTTAATCAGGTATTGAGTAAACAGGTCCGGGGTACAGCAGCCTGACGCCGCTGTCTGTCTTTGACATTTCCCTCTGACGCTCTCAGTCACCCCGCCTTGGAATTCCTGCTGCATGGCTCACACTCCTCTGCTTTGGGCCAAGCTGGATCCCCTGGGGCCCATCTTCAGGAGGAAATTATTTTTCATTGCCCCCAAAACACTGTGATGCTTGCCAGTTTGGCCTCGTCCCCCTCGTGCTAGTCTCCAGGTTGTAAGACTGACCTTCCTCCTGCCCATGAGGGGCAGCTGTGAGGTCTTCAAGAAAAGCAGGTCACAAGCCGGGCTTCAGTCCTCCGCCACCCTGTGGCTCCTGTGACTCCTGTGCCTTTGTTCCCTCCATAGAACAAGGCTAGCTTGTCTTAAATGAACTAGCCTGACGTCTCTAAAACAGGAGCATCCAATCCATCTTCCCTACAGGAACTCTCGTCAAGCTTGATATTACTTGTGTTACATTTCAAGTGGGGGACACAGTGGTTTTATTGTCAAACATGGGTTTCACATTGTATTATTAAACTTTGTGTTTCCAGTGGTTAGCTTTTGGGACTGGGAAACCCTTACCAAAAATATTTCATTTAAAAATAATCTAAAGTGACTGAAAATACATGTTTTGTTGTTGTGGTTTCCCTTATGAACCACACACAACATTTTAAAAGTTTGTTTTGTACCAATTACATTTTTTCCTGTAGCTGAGTCTAAATCTTTTTGATGTTAATCCAATAATTGGGAGGTTTTGGTATCCATTTTAATTTACTGTGTTGACAAGTCATGACTTGTGCTTCAACAATGCAATGACTCATCAAACTGGCTAGATGGTCCAATGGTTTTAGGTGATTCAGCAGGAAATCTACATATGCTATTCCAAAATGTTTTGCTTGTTTCTACAAGACACTCTGAACTAGATTTTTCCCACAAGACGGAAGCTCAGATGGGACAAATGAAGAGAGCGGAGAAAAGGAGGCGACAAGGGGCTAAGTGGAGCTTCTGTTACCCATAGGAGCATTTCATATATAGCGCCCCTAGCAGTGGCAGGAAATACGACCCACAGGAGCATTTTTCATCCTAATATCTAAATGTAACGGTCACAGTTTCAAACACATGTAACGTTGTGAAACAGTCGCAGTTTGATTAGGTTTATAGGTACAAGAAACACTTGGTTTTGTTTAGGCAACAAAACTACTTAGTTTAGTTTAGAAATAAAATCATGGTTTGGGTTAAAATCAGTACATCTATTACGTTACTTTACTTCCATACATACGTACATGATGTAAATATGTAATAAGTATTTCCATTTGTTAAGTAAAGTTAAAATAATGCCATTTCCAAACGGATTTCAAAGTGAACATGAACACCAGCCTCCTGGGTGAAAGTCCTGTTTGTTTGACCCACCCACCACAACTCCTGGCCCTAAACGAACGGTCTTAACCACGTTACATGACTTCCTGCTTTACTCCCGCCCAAATTACTACAGCCACTAGAGGGCATCGCCTAACAATAATGTAAATATGGGTCACAGTTGTTGCTTTTATAAACAATCTATGGGGTTGTTTTGTTAGGGGAGGTCAGTCTTATCTTGGCTGAGGGCAATTACTTCCTAACGTGTTAAATTGTCAGATTTTTCACTTAACTTTAGACTGTTTACCAATATTTACAGTCTTCATGCTAAGCTAAGCTAACCAGCTGTAGCTTTGTATTGTCTCATTGGTTGTCTTTCTACCTGTTTTTCTTTGACTTCACTTCACGTGTGATTACTTTAATATCACCACTTCATTCTGGCTTTTTGTCTTCTTTAGATGCTGGATAGTCCTGGTCTTTGGGAAACATTGAGGTGGCAAGGGGGAAAGATGGTGGTGGAGCAACTTTTGTGAAGCCAAGACAGAAGCTCTTGTGGTATCTGGCAGACCAGAGAAGAAGCCTTGTTGGATGAGTGTTGGATGTCTTTCCTGAACCACTCTTTCTTCGATCTCTATTTGTGTGTTGATCCTTGTCTCTCTCAATCTTTCTTTGTTTCCTTCTCTATTTTGTTTTCCTGATTCTTCCCACCCTCCTTTTTCTCATCCAACTGTGGCAGGCGAAATACAATGAATCATTGATACTCATTTTTCTCTCATGGATACATTTTCCAGCTCCTGGGAATCTTATTTCCTGTTTCTGCTCCTGTCAACTGATTGGTGTTTATGTTTAGCAATCTGTTTCTTATAAAACATTTTTGTTTTCCGGTCTTTATTCCTTTTCTCCTCCACTCCATCACTTTCTCTCTTTTTTTCAGCTTACTCGCTATTGTCTATATGAAATGTTTCGGGATTAGGCCTACTCAAGGATAAGGGGTTTTAGTCCTTGGAAGCAGTTAAACGACTTAGATGGCAACGCCTACAATATGAGCCATTCAATCCAAGCCAAACGTCCATATTGGGGAAGTGCATTGTGCGTGTTTTGGAGGTGGGGTTGTCTCAAATGGAAAAAGCACATTAATCTCGGATGAAGTGAACCTCTTCTTACACTCCTCACACTGCTGATTGCAAGCTAGAGTAGATAACCCGTTGTTACTTTAGAGGTCTCAAAAATCGCCACACAGTGCCGTTTATCCTCATTTGATGTTGAAGTAATGGTGTGCAAACACTCATGATGTGCTGGTTCCTCTCTTCTTTCACACAGTGTAAAGTTAGAGCATCGTGCCACAAGCACTTAGAGTTAGAGGTTAAATATGGTTGCACAGGCTCTATGGGAGACTTTTCTTTCTTCTGCCCAATGAGTGCAAGCTCTGGACCATAATCTAATTAAACCTCGACATGGGCAACATCTTCTTTACTTTATTTATCTGGGGAAGATTTACTGAGCATGTGTTCTTTTTCAGTAACGCCCTGCTACACATTTGTACAGTTGACACCTGGGAGCTTCCCAGCACAACCACAGTGTACTACTGCTGACTGCTGAGCTGCTCCATTGGGGTTTAAGTGCCTTGAAATAGTTCTACATTTTGGGAATTACACTTGTTTGTTTGAAAGGTGAGGAAGCTACAGTTATCTTAGCTTAGCATAAAGACTGGAAATAGGGGGAAACAGCTAGCCTGGCTCTGTACATCCACCTGTTAGCACCTCTAAAGCTCACTAATTAACATTAACTGGCTGTAGGTTCATATTTACCATACAGAAGTAGTGTTGATCTCCTTATCTAACACCTAAAAAGCTAGAGGTCTAAACATATGTTCATAAATGTCAAACTATGCCTTTGAATATTTACCAAATAGTATAATTGGCACTGCATTTCAAGACCAGGCAGTGAAAGCATCCAAACTCATACCCAATGTCAAAGCTTCATTCTATGGTGCCATTTTGAATAAACATGGGGATTTTGGCACAGGGGAGGGAGCATGCCAGCGAGGAATGCGCCTCTCATGTCTGCAAATGAATCGGAACACTTGCAGTGTTGCTGCTCTTGTTTCTAATCCTGTTCTTTGACTTTGTGATGTAAAATCGCCCAGGCCTCATTGCATGACACCCACACTCTCACACACACCCACACACTGCAACTGTCAACTGGCAAATCAGCCTCTCATGGAAACCAGACGTTTAATTGTTCTCAGATGCTGAATCTTTTGGTGTGAGCCGCAATGTGTGACTTTGCTCTGTTCTACAGTAGGGTGAATTAATTCAGTGCCTTTGATTAAGAATGCTTGTGTGTCTCGCAGGCTTGAGGTCTGACTGATAGTGGGGGCAGATCAGGCCGAGGTCAAATAGTCATAGCGTAGATAGGAAAACGTTATTGAGCATTGTTTGTACCTATGAATAGTAAACAGCTGAGCTTGTGTTAGTGTTTAATAAGCTGTCAATCACAAAAAAAGTATGCATGTCATTGGAAGGCAAATGTAGTCATTTGTCATGCATCTGTGTTGGATAAATAAAATTATAAACACTACTTGGAAAATGACTGCAGTAGATGCTCAGTTGAAATATGTTGTATAGAGCTAAAATGTTGCAGGATGGTGAGCATCAATTCAAGAATGTTATTCCAATACATAAAATCACTAACCTGAAAAAATAATAATTTTACAACATGTCGACAACAGCAAGTTTGTGCATGTGTTTTTAACATTTTCACATTGGATCAGCTATGTTTGGAGACACTAGCTAATTGACTGATTATACAATGCTGTCATAGAAAAGCTGCTGTTCAGTGTTTTAGAAAAGAACACTTAACTGAAAATATGAACGCCTTCCAGTTCTCATTTTGCTAACATGGGATAACTGAGTGTATTTCCATTCACCAGCTTTGGATTTGGTTCTCTAAAAATTCTCACCCTGCACGCCATCTCACAATGCAGGCAACTGTAGATCGTGTGAGCCTGAGCTAAAAACAAGATTTTGATATAAATCAGATGAAATCAATCATGAGCTTGATAGCTTGTCTTCTGCTGCAACATGAAACTCTATTACCAGCCCTGTGTCTCTCCAGCATTTGGTGGATGATTCAAAAACTCAGTCAATCATTTCTTGATCGTTCCCTAGTCCGTTTCTAGTTTTATTTTGAAGCTCAACCACTGGGATCGAGCTGCTGTGGACCAGTTTTAATCCCCTCAATGCCTCTGTGAAGTTGTGATTCCTCTCCAGTATGCAGGCCAGCAACTTGGGGAAAAATAATAGCACCATCATTATTCTTTCAGATGGGACTGGTTTGAAAAAGCTCTCTATATGTTTAACAGCCTAACCTTCCTTCTTTATGCACCCACTCTGTTTCCTCTCTCTATAACCTTGGCAAGAGCAGGAATTTCCTCCTGGATGTTTTTGTCATATGCCAGTTCAGTCATGCATAATCTGCAACCCTCTGCCTCTTTGGCACATAATATGGCTTTCCTGGACAATATACATTTTAATGCCCTATTAATCGATTATTCGTTGATACACGATTGAAAGAATATGAAAAATATTGTTATGCAAGTTACAGTAAAAGCAATGAATTCTTGCTCATGTTTATCAAGTATTTAGACAACAACCCATTCTTTGATGTTTTGGCTTTGCAATAATATTACATTGGATGTGAAATGATGCAAATAATGGTTTGAGTTCTGGTAGAGTGAAGACTTGGCTCAGTAAAACAAACTTGTGTTGAGCTAAGTGTCTCCTTCCGTCTTAACACATGCAGAATGTGAACCAATCAAATGGTTTTTGGAGATGACCTCAGCGCAGTCAGTACAGTTTGATGCTTGATCATCAAGCCTGATGAGTCAACTAGTGCTACGTTTCATACTGAAATGAATAGTACAAAAAAAACCATTTAGATGTACACCCACTTTTTTGTTTGTTGAAAAAGATTTCAAAACCAGGTGTATTTCTTGACCTATTTTGTCACAATTTAATTGCAGATGAAGGAAATCCAGTATGTTTGACATTCTGATACACGCTCATTCTCTTGCCAAGAGTTAGATTAGAAGATTGATACCACTCATATATCTTTTCATAAAGATAGTGGACACAAAGCGATGCACAGGTCTGCTTCAGAGCTCTGTGTGTTTGAGCCTGAACCATAGACTGTACGTTACGGGAACTTCAAACAAAATGTAGCATTATTATTGCACACCTAAACTTTGTGTTGCTTACATTTATAATTACATGTGGGGCTACAGTCAAAACATTCGGGGTAGAAGCCCTGGAAAAATGACTTGGCGACACCAATGGTCAGCAACCTGATGGTGACGACAAGACTCCAGGAAGTCACTTCACCCTGGCAAGAAATATTCCCACGTATAATGCTGTCATGTCTAAATGGTAACCCTAGATTTGCTAAACTCGTGAAAACTCTCTGCCTGATGACCTATAACATTAACCATTTGAGGTCAGTGCCTAACCTCAAACATCTCTCGAGACTTTCGCAAATCTTGGGTTACCATCTAGTCCTGACCCGTAAAACAACAAAAACTTCTTTTGTATGAATAAATCAAACAAGGCATAACATCTTAAAGCTTTAGTGCGTAATTTCTGTCTCTCCCATGAGGAATTCTAAGTAATGACAACACCGCTGTCGTTGCATCCACATGAGCCTTCAGTGATCGCGCACCACCCCCACCCCTCCTCCATGCAGTTGGTAGTAGCATTTAATCAGTCATATCAGGGAGGACACGGAGGATAAAAAAAAAACAGATGGACTCTTCAGAAGAGGTAATTTATCTTGTAATTTTTATGTCCTCTTCGTCTCCAAAGCTGAACGCCGCTGTTGTCCTTACTCAGAGGTGATGTAAAACGCATCACTTGAGCTGCTGTGCATGATGTCGCTGGACTACACCATTTTCTAAACACAGCCATACTGAGAAATACAGAGAGAGTTGTGTGGAGCTGATATGCTTAATTAGCTTTGTAGCAACTCATTTGGCAATGGCTTGAATGTAAAAGACGTTCATTAAAGGTCCCATGACATGGTGCTCTTTGGATGCTTTTATATAGAGCTTAGTGGTCCCCTAATACTATATCTGAAGTCTCTTTTATATAGACCTTAGTGGTCCCCTAATACTATATTTGATGTCTCTTTCCCGAAATTCAGCCTTGGTGCAGAATTACAGCCACTAGAGCCAGTCCCACAATGAGCTTTACTCAGGACGCCATTTCTGTGTCTGTAGCTATTGATGAGGAGAGAGGGGGGCCAGGTGGAGGGTGGGGGTGTGGCCTTGACCAACTGCCACTTTGCTCGTTTGAAAGCCATGATGTCTCTCTCTCATGGGTTGGCCAAATTCTCTGGTCGGGTAAAGCAGAGAAAGGGGAGGTAACCTTGCTCTTTATGACCTCATAAGGAGGAGATTCCAGAACGGCTCATCTGAGCTTACTTTTTCTCAAAGGCAGAACAGGATCCCCGGGCTCGGTTTACACCTATCACCATTTCAAGCCAATTGGGGACCATAGGCAGGCTGGGGGAACTCATATTAATGTTAAAAAACCTCATAAAGTGAAATTTTCATGCCATGGGACCTTTAATATAAAATAGTTGTCCACTATAGCTGTAATTAGTGAGCTTTAGAATTGCTGGTAGATGGATTTTGTTATTGTTGCTATTTCTCAAAACAGTTGCATGTACATCACATGTGCAGCACAACTATATAAACTGTTGCAGGCTGTTCCCATTCCTTGTTTGTAATTATACGAATTGTAAAGCACTATTTAATTTGTATATAACCCACGTAATCGTGAGCCAGGATGTTCAGGGCTGCTTCGGAGGAATTCAGGCAACAGAGTATTTAAGAGCGTCAAAGTACAAGTAGGGAGGAGGTCGGGGTTGATGGATCAAACAAACAGGATTGTCACCCAGGAAACTGCTGTTCCTGTCCCATGTGAAAGCAAAAGTCAGCATTGACTTATTTTAACTTACCTTTGTTATGTAAGTTACGTACTTAAAGGTGCACTATGAGTTCCTGCATGACGTCACTTCTGTTGACGTTCCAAGTAAATACCAAACAAAAGAGAGCAAGCTCGCCCCTCTCCCCATGTTTCCGTAACTGTCACGACTAAGTGATTAAAGCTTGTTTTATGGTTCTGTGGAGGTTCCACGCAGAGCTTTCGCCGTAGTGGCCTGATGTTTATATTTGTGCGCTGGTGTGTGCGTCTTGCTGGCATGTGTGTGTGTGTGTGTGTGTGTGTGTGTGTGTGTGTGTGTGTGTGTGTGTGTGTGTGTGTGTGTGTGTGTGTGTGTGTGTGTGTGTGTGTGTGTGTGATAGAGTGAGGGATCAGTGAGAGAGTGATGGCGATTAGCTCCGGAGTCATAGTGGGAGAAACAAAGTGTCTCCCCTGTGCTTTCTGACCACGGTGGGAAATCTGTAGCAGGAAAAGTTAACCCTCTCCTTGATTTCATGTTGTTTATGGAGAAGGAGAACCAGGAAATGAGTCAGGGGAAATGCAACGCTACCAAGCCACGGCCGAGCGACGTGCGTCGCTGTTATGTGTAGTTACATTTTTCAAGAGTTGCACGTCAGGCTACGGCGTAGGGTCCGGCATAGACGCAGAGGGCTCTGTGTGGGTACGCCGCCGATTCTACGCACAACCATAAAACAGTCTTAACTATCATTAACCCCCACCCCTCCCCCAACCATCTTGTCGGTGATTGGCTGGAATGGTGTACAGCCTGTGCCCCTAGTGTTTGTTTGACGTTTACGACCCCTGTGTCGTCTCCAGAGACCAGGCTTTTTCACAGTGTGTTCAGGGGGCAGGCAGCTAGCGGATCAAGGAGAGATGCCTACCATTTGAGACAAAAATTAAATTGCACTGAAACCATGCAGGAACTCATAGTGCACCTTTAAGTAATGTCACATATGTAATTTATATGACAATTGTACATATTTTAACCCCAAACCCCAATCTTTTCCTAAACCTAACCAAGTAGTTTTGTTGCCAACCAGGTTCTGCACTGCAGGGGCTTGTACAGGTGCACACCATTCATAGGATAAGACACAAACAAGTGTGTATAACTTTTCCTAAGATATCCAAACTGTTGTATGAGGATACATTGACTATTGAACATAATAAAATGAAATCCAAATGAACAATGTAAAAAGGGAAGAAAAGAAAGAAAACAAATTGTTGCTTTTACATGAGCTTGTTTGAGTGTTTTAGTGGGTTTTAATTTCAAAATGAATTTACTATGTGCTACAAAGATTAAATTCTTATTGCTTTACAGCGTTTACAATCATACCTAAAGGATTAGTTTGATATTTTAGCTAACTATCTAGTTAACCAAGATCAGGGATACATGCAAACAGCCAAGGTACTTGTGCACTTTCTCCTTTATTCAGTGAAGAATCTGTCCCATCATAGGCGTAGAGGAGCATCTGTCCCCAGAGGAAAAGCATTAATCTGAACAGAAGAAAAGAAATAATTGGATTATCAGATAATCACCCAGTTAACTATAGTGACATTAGAGATGCTGCCTGTTTGCATTCTTTGTTTTGTCTCTGTCGTCTCTGAGCATTCAACAACATATTCACCCTCTGTGTCCCAATGTGCTCTATTCCCAATTCAGCCATGGCTATCTTCTTTTATCAGCTTGCTTTGGACACCACTTGACCTGTGAAACAGAGGATTGTCCTAAGTGTGAATGTCCCAAGTGACAGCGTTTCTTTTCAGCTCAGCAGAGCTGAGTTCACTTTAACCCTGAACAGGAAAAAAACTTTCTTTCATTTTCTGTTGATCAAGATAGGAAAACCTGAACAACAGGGTCAGGACAAAGAGGGATGAAGACAACTGGTGCACAACAAAGCTAGCAGCTGGTCTATGTGTGTCCACCGGCATGTCTCTGCAGTGACCTAAGACGCCCTTGTGCCTGTTAAGACCATCTCCTGAGTATCAAGCCTGTGTGTGTGTGTGTGTGTGTGTGTGTGTGTGTGTGTGTGTGTGTGTGTGTGTGTGTGTGTGTGTGTGTGTGTGTGTGTGTGTGTGTGTGTGTGTGTGTGTGTGTGTGTGTGTGTGTGTCTCTGTGGACCTGATAGTGTTGTGTTCCAGGGAAGTGTAGTTGCAGGAGGAGCATATTCACATCTGGTTTCAGTGAGACTGTCCCCATAAATGATACAGGCAACACACCAAAATCATCACAGCTAGAAATCATCCATATGCCATACTGTGTGTGTCATAGTGTCATGGAGCAAGACACTGAACCCCAAGTTGCTCCCCGAATGTTGTATGTATAGCTGTTTACTGCTCCTAATACTAAGGATGGCATAAATAAACATTGTGCTGTGTGTATGTGACAAATTAAGAATAGTTTAATTTGTTAGTTTCGTTTGTACTCTGTCATGTCAGGGTTACATGTTTAGATAGATTTGAAAAGGACGAGCACCATAAGTAGACAAATAACTCTCCAATTAACAGCTGTTGATTGAAAGCAACTGTATGGCATCATGTAACTGATAATAAATATCAAATAAAATCTAATGTGAAAGTGTTTTTCACCTGACTTACAACAACACTATTTACTTTGTTTTTAGGGGCACGTGACCATCCACATACACTTGGCATGCATGTGCCGGTGTAAACAGGAAGCAGATTGTCTGACATTACTCTGTGGTTTAAAATCGTAGATGTTTATGTTGAAAATACAGAAATTACTTTGGAGAAAGAACAACGGCAAAAAGTAAGACCAGGGATTTATTTGCTTGCACCGGCGACAAGGTAGAACTGTTACTAAAAGGTATGTAAGCCCACCTAACCGATAAGACTGATTGATGTGCATCGTTGCTTCCAAAGGTCTCCGTTTGTGTTCGTCCAGACTGCAAAGCAACCCCGGAATTTCATTGAACCAAAAGAGGGGCAGCGGTGGGAGTAGTAGTAGTAGTAGACGTGAGGCGTGAGCAAAATATATTTGTTTTAAACTAATAGCATTAATGCACTTGATTAAGCCTATCACCGCCAGAGAAAGCTCTCTGTATTTCACAGTATACCAGAGTTGTGGTGTCTGTGGCAACATTCCCGCACTGGCACACCGGAAGGATGCGTTTTACGTCAACCAGCCAGATCTAAATGGGGCAGGAAAGGGGAAGAGAGCATAGCGATGGAGCAGCAGCTAGGAGTATAGTGGAAGCTTTGACGGAAAATCCTTAGAAACGTCAAAGAAGTTTCTAGATGGGAAGCTACAGATAAAAAAAACAAAAACACGTTGCATTCAGAGAAAGGATTGAAGTGAAAAAAAAGCTCTCCTGTGGGGGAGATGTGGCGAGCTTTTCTGCAGGCATATGTACCTACCATGACACTCCTTTTCACCATTTTTCAGAGGTGGAAAGAAATCTATGGCCAGTTTTGGTAAACTCCAAACTGCCAAAATCCACTGAATCATGACTCTGATCTGATTTTCAAACTTTATTTGGTTGTAAATGCTGCTGTCACTCATTACAGAATGTGTGTGAACTCGACAGGTTGACTTGATTCATACACTAGAAAAATAATGTTTAACATTGCTGATATTGCTGCGTACCCATGCAGTTGGAAAACATGTATTGCATCTCTCCTATGTCTCCAGTACTGTATATTGTTGCTGTCATGGAAAGAACTTTTCTTTTCATTTTTCTTATTGGACCTGAAAGTTGAAATGGCTGTTTAATGGGTTGAGTGAGTTTCATTGTCCTTGAGCTCTGGAAATATGCTAAAAAAACAGTTTATAATTCCAAATAAAGAAAATTAACTTTCTTTTTGACAAGAAACTCCATCTTTTGCAGTCTGGTGACTTTAGAGGGAATCGTATTGACAGCTGGTCCTCTGCAGGTGTCACCACTGATGATTGCAGCCTATACAGACATTCCTACAGATCAGTCCTCTCCCATATGCTCTGTGGCCTTTCACACATTCCACAGAGACACATCCCAAACGTCTCATAATGAATGCACAGATTGGGATTAATGAATATAATAGTGGAGTAAAGGGGGACTCTTATGATGTGTTGTACACACGTGCACACATATAAAGTCATTTTATCTAAATACCACCTGTTGTCATGCAGTGCATACACACCCATGCTGCAAAACTGATGTGTTTTTATCAAGCTGGGGGCTTGGATCCAGCTTCATGCTCTCGCTAGTCCAGGGAGAGGGGTGGTGCCCCCGGAGGGGTGTTTGCTTAAGGCACATTTTACGACCATGATGCTTTTTCCAGCCAGACCTGGGCCTGAAATGCAGACAGGAATGGGCTCGGAGCCAGTAGGCTGCTATACTTAACTTTAAGGATCAGAACCAAATTCATTTCTTCAGCAGGTTTTGTACAAGTACCTGAGTTTGTCTTGGTGGCATACAAATGACTACTGAACAGGATCACACATCAAGCATGTGTTGTTGCCCCAACGATGCAATAACAACTCATAGGAAATGAATGTTACCCCAAATCCACAAATACTTCACATGCAAGAGAGATTTGCATGCAATCAGTTGAGGCATTTCCTGCATTATTTTCATTCAGTTGACTAGTGTGCCCTTTGAAGCTGGGCACATAGTGCTCATTGCATTAATGCTGATTGTAACTTACCTTTAAAGGTAAACGCCTGAGGCTATCTGAATCCTAATCTGTGGTCAAGGGTAACTTCTGCTCTGAGCTATCGCTTCAATGTGCCGTGACACTGTAATGGCTCAGTCCCATCGCGGATCAAAGAGCGGTTTGTGGCCGACCGCTGAAGATTACACTAGTTGGCTGCTATGCCATTCTCTCATAGCAGCCAAGACAGATCCCGAAGGCTTTCAGAACCAAGATATGTATCAGCCTTGTACCCAAACAAACAAGATGTGCGTCACTGAACAGAACCATGAAATGTTAATCTCTGTTTTTGCTGTTGCATTGATGGCTGGTGGACCATCTTGTGTTGGTTGTTTGCAACTTTCACTGTGCCTGTGTGTGTGTGTGTGTGTGTGTGTGTGTGTGTGTGTGTGTGTGTGTGTGTGTGTGTGTGTGTGTGTGTGTGTGTGTGTGTGTGTGTGTGTGCGTGTGTGTGTGTGTGTGTGTTTGTGTGTGTGTAAGAGAGAGAGAGGGGGGGGGGGGACATAAAATTAGGCATAATGAGGCATTTTGTAAGTGTTAGAGAAAGAAAGAGAAAAAAGAGAGAAAGGTTGGGACATTATTGCAATGTATTTTGGCACTGATTCTGAAGAGTTTAGCAACACAGCACAGTCTTTTGTAGGAAATGACACAATGCGCTGTGTGAGCTAACACTATTCAAACTACCCCCCCCCCCCCCCCCCCCCCTCCAACATGTCACTGATTAAAAAGCATAATATTATACAGGACATGAAAGAGCAGATACATTCTGATGTTCGTTTGATTTGCAGTTTCATTAAAGCGTAACTCGCCAAAATACAACCTAGGGTCTTTTTATGAATGTACATGAGTCAAACTTTAGTTTAAAAGCATATTTAGGTCAGAATCACCACTTTTAAGATTTGCTGTATTCTCGTTTTTGGGTCAAATGGCCTTTTGAATGGGAGAGCTAGGGGCACTCTCATGCTAGCCTCAAAATAGCTATTTTTAAACACTAAGAAGGCTGACACAACATGAAACTTTGCTTGAAGGATCTCCAGGGGCTCTACACATTAACGCAAGCATTGAGAACATTGTTTGTGTACACAGATTTACTAAAAAGAAAGATTTTGAACAACTCACCGTAGCTCTTGTTGTTTCCGGTCGCTGCCATCTGGCAGTCAAAACGAGTCAATATCAAAACAAGTAGCAACAGATTTAGTATGTGCACCGGTATAGTTCATGTGTAGAGCCCCTGGAGATAGGCTACTTGGAGCAAAGTTTCATGTTGTGTCAGCCTTCTTAGTGTTTAAAAATAGCTATTTTGAGGCTAGCATGAGAGTGCCCCTAGCTCTCCCATTCAAAAGGCCATTTGACCGAAAAAGGAGAATATGGCAAATCTTAAAAGTGGCGCTTCCGACCTGAATATGTTTTTAAACTAAAGTTTGACTCACGTACATTCACAAAAAGACCCTAGCTTGCATTTTGGCGAGAGTTCCGCTTTATCTTCCTTGTTTTCCATACAGTAACTCCCAGGTGGGAAACTAGCCTACTAATAGCGAGCATGTGGCCTTACATCCGAGGCGCACTTGACTTGTCCTCACTGTCCCGGGTCGGTCCTGGAAGCCTTGGACGGGATTTTACAGCAAGTCCGTCGGAGGGGCACATTTGGGCCGTAGTGCCTGCGTTTCAATGAATTGGTTAAGGCACCACACGCACTGAAACGACGCTTTAACAACTGTTTACAAGATGCTAAAAAATAAAATAAAGATTGTATGTCTCAATCGGGAGATATAAAAGCCACATTTCATCATTTCCAGCGCAGTGTTAAGTTTATCATTCTTATTGTAATTTGATTCCTTTCAAATTTTCTGAAGGGTTACTATCGTTCGTTCTTTTTAAACCCTTCAGCCCTCTTGAATTGTTGTCTAACAATAAGGCGGATCTGAATCTGACAGGCGCGTCTCTTCAGCCCGGAGCAGACCAAACCAAGGCCGTCAGCTGGGAGAGAGATGTGGCTGGCAGAAGGTCCTGACAGGGCCCGCTCCTTTGAGCGCAGGCTGTCTGCTCTTCTTCAGTCATTAGGAAGCCAAACAAACAGACGGCGTGCTGCTGAGCCAATTCTGAATTGGTTTTATTAGGCTATGATGAGCTGTAAAACGTGTCAGCCACTATAAGTCTATAAAGTAGCTCCTAAAGTCGATTTCAATTCTATTTTTTTGTGGTTTAACCCAACACCAAACCTCACACACTTTAATTAAGGCCAAGCACTCCAATCGATGCCTGTTCTCATTAAATGATAATACAGTTTAAACAGCTCCAACAGCCATTTAGAGAGCCATGTGTGATTCAAGCCGTTTAAAATGTGTTCTTTAGCCGATTAATTAGAGGTCATGCGGGATTAGAAATGTAAAGAAAGTGAAATAGATGACGCGTTGCTACAAAATCAGTCATTTCAAATACAACGCACACATCGTGCCGAATTGGCAGAGTTGCTGGGCTCGATAACAATGTATCCATGTCAGGATGTTGTCCTTTCTAATGTCTGTCAGTCTAATGGGTTAATTGAACTGCAGGGTAGAAAAGAAAAGCGTTTGAGCAACACTGGAACTCTAGGTTCATTAACTATCGTAACTCAGTCCGTTAGAAAATAGCAGCAACTTTGATGTGTTTCCTGAAACAAATACTGAGGTCCCTGCAGGGAAATCAAACTCGGTGAAGGAGAATGTCGAAAGGATTGTGGCCTTTATATTGTTCTTAAAATAAATAAACAAAATGTCTGTGCGTCATTTAAAAAAAAACACACATTCATACTGGATTCATCACATCCGCAACTATGTAGGAGGAATACATTATTTCAACGCCTTATTTAACGTGGATCTAGAAACGACCATGAAATACCAGCAACATGCCAGGAAATATGACTTACAGTATTGGGCTTTTTTAAATTAATTTTCGGGGAGTCAATAGGTCTGGTTATGACCCGAAAATTGGTAACACTTATTTTAATTATTACAATTAAATACAATTATTACAGTAATGCACACACTTTTGAATAGTTACCAGGGAACCAATGAGGAACGAATGAAGAACTAACAGCTAGTGAGCTATTAATGAGTCACTGCTGATCAAATCTGATAGAGTAGCCAATGATGAGTTAGGCCTAATTGAGAAACGAGTGAAGAACGAATCAGGAACGAGCTGATGAATCAATTAGCCTTTGCACTAATGATTCCTAATGGAGGACTATATAAAGTAGACCATGATAACATACTGGAGAACAGACAGGGCGATCCTATATTAATGAATCATTAAGAATTGATTCGTTCATGAAGATCTGTGAATCATCACACCAACCACTTTCTTCAGTTGTACTTACCTCTAAACCAGCTGCTAAGTGAACACAATGAGCACTTTAAATATTAGTTACTGCTCTTGTTTGCCCCCAAATAAAGTGAAACATAAAAAAATATTAAGTAGTCCCTCATTACTTTATCATTATCTTATGATTACTTACCCTTTGTGTCCCTTGTGCTGTTCTCTAACTCATCATGTAGCCTACTATAAAAACACCCATAAGGAATTATTAGGGAAGTATTCATTAATGATTAATTCAGATCGTTCCTGATTCGTTCCTCACTAGCATCTCAATTAATTCATCATTAACTAACAATTAGCTAATCTATACATTTGACTAGCAGTTACTCATAAACTAATGGTTCACAGCATAGGTCCCTGGTAACTATTCAAAATGTTTATAGGCTTAGGTTTATAAAGTGTAACCCGGAAATTAGAAAATGAAGTAGGCTATACAACCATTGTCTGGTAAGAGCACAGAGCAACCTTTCTAAACACTGTATAATCAATGAACTGTCCATCACACGTGAGGCTACAATGTCTGATGATGCCACCAACTCTAAATCACTAGCTTCACCTGTCTCAGTGTTAGTGGTCTGGATTATTGTGGTGTAATCAGCTGCTTCCTTCTGATAAAGCCTCTTTCTGCAGCCAAAGGCTTGTGTTTACTGCAACAAACAGATTCCCTCTAAATTAGCAAACTAAGGACTTTGTCAACTCAAAACCACGGGTTGCAAACATACAGCCTTGTTGAATTAAAGTCCCAAGCTGCCCTCCATCCAACCTCGAAGAAAGAACTCGCTTATTTGATTAACCACAGAGTAGGCTAATTACAGCGTGTGTCCTCTCCACGGTTTGCCATTTAGTCCGTCATATCATTTGCAAATTAGGAGCGTATTAATGTGGCTACTAGACCCAAATTATGTGGGACGACTTGTGGTGATACTGCTGGAATATTTTTACGTCCTGTAGGTCTGTTTGGTATGACTTCAGTGCGTAAAAATATGTCTAGACCAGAATAAACCCAAACTCAGAACATAAGAAAATGCTCCTTTGCCATTAAAATCCCGTTACGTTTTGTATTAACAAAGGGCGTTCATGTGTTTCTGACAGTAGTGTTTGTTGTCAGCTGAGCTTTAATAAAACAGTCCCATTCAGAGGCCACCGGGTTTGCATGGCCTGCTGCGCCATAATGCTCGGTACAGCCTCCAATGATTGCTAAATACTGAGTGTTTTTGTCAATATTAGCGGGACTACTTCAGGGGAAGTTTCTAATTGGACACGTGTTTTCCCCGCTTTTTGTCGTTTGGAGATCAACTGATTTCTTTGTAATTCGTTTTTAAAGCAATGAACTATCCACAAGGAGGGGTAAAGTGTTTTTAAGAGCTCCCTTTCAGTCTTTAGAATTGGCCAGAGCAACCCGCCGAGAAGCGTGGAGGCCCTGGAAGTATTTAATCCAGGAGATGTGCCCATGGGGCTGTCACACAGCACAGATTCAGCCACATGCAGGTAGGCAGTTACCAGTTTATAAACGAAAAGCCACGCTGTCTACAGAGACTGGAAAAGAAACTGAATAATTTCATTTTGCCATTTAAATATGGAGGACATGCTTTTTGACTTCGACCAGGATGCCACTACGGATTTTGCCATTTGGGGACAAATGGACCAAAACTTCCAGTTTCAGAGCCAGCTGGACAGCTTCCTGCTGGATTACAGCACAGCCAGCGGCCAGCTCTCGCCCTGGTCCTCCTTCGGCAGTCAGTCCATGTTCCCGGACGCACAGCTGACCCTCACCGACCTCGACGTGCTGTCTCCGGGGGCGGATGTCTGCGCTGAAGGGGAAAGCTCGTCCATGGACGACCCCCTGGAGGTGGCCCAGCGCAGGGCGCGGCGGCTGGTGCCCCATGAGCCCTACAAGGTGCAACGACATGCCGCCAACATCCGGGAGAGGAAGAGAATGCTGAGCATCAATTCCGCCTTCGAGGAGCTGCGCTGCCATGTGCCGACGTTTCCCTACGAGAAGCGGCTGTCCAAGATAGACACTCTGAGGCTGGCCATAGCGTACATCGACCTGCTGAGAGAGATCCTCATGTCGGGCTGCGACCCCAAATCCTATGTAGACGAGTGCATGAAGAATGGCTACAAGAATCAGACCAACGCCATCTGGAACACAAGCGGTGAGATGATCACCCTCATTAGGCCATAATAAAACTGTCATTAACTAATGATTGAGTCTTTAGTTGCAGATGAGATCAGAGTAATGTTATAAGCCTAACTAACTTCAGCCAATTCAAACGTGTTGACAAGAGACATTACATAAATAAAGATCAAGATCAATAAAGCAAAGTATGTCTAATTATAGTAGGCTATCATCAATTATCATCCTAACTGATACAGGTTTTTTGCTGTTTGGGCATTAGAGAACCAACTTCTCATGGTTTAACACTTCATTAACATATTTCATTATATATATTTATTTTTTATTTAATCCGCATCCACATGAAAAGAAGCCCTGTCATGAACACACTAAAACATAGAATACCTTAATGTTTCAATTAAGCTTCTGCTGGATAGCCAGATATGTCTCAACGTTGTGTCATGATAAGGATATATTCACATAAAGCTCAAGCCTACATTTACACCATGAACACACAATGATCCATTTTTAGACTGCATCTTTTTTATTGAGGACTTTAATAGTGAATTACAATCTAATGCTTTTTCAATAGACAGAAAGAATGAATTGTTATTCACAATGATCCCAGTGTACTGACATAAAGAACATGCCATTTTAAGCAGCTTGCTGTGTGTTTATGCACACTTTTCTCCCCAGGTGTGTTTTCCCCGGGCATTTGCTCTTAAATGAGCCTCAATTTACCGAAACACAATTAATTGTATTCTTGCTGCCTCCATGCACTTAACTCATTCTGTGGGAATATGCTCTGAAGTCTCTTTATGGGGCTTTTCAGGAGTAAGTGTGCCCCCCATTCTTTATCCCCAAGACTTGTTAAACAGTCATTAAAATGTATCAAAACTTATGTGTTTGTCCTGTTTTTGTCTCCTTCTGCCCCCGTGTTCCCTTTCCCAGATCTGACAGCCCGCCTCTCTTGGATAAAGTGGGATTAGCTGAGGAACATGGGGCACCCTGAGTGTGGAGATGGCAGCGGGGCGGAGGTTCAGGTTTGTTCCTCCCTCTTCTCAGTCTCTCTCTACATGTCAAAGACAGGCGGCCGGCCTGCATGACAGAGCCGACCGATCGACATCTGCAGACTTCTCATCGGGTCACACACCTCAGGCTTTCTCAACTTCACCCACTCCTTCATCCTCCGTGGCTTTTAATATTCTAATTTATTGTCGACTGGTAATTGAGAGCCATTGTTTCTGGGGCTGGGGAGGGAAAGAGGGTTGGCATTGTTTGTCTAAATGGATGGCACTTGTCAGAGAGAGAGAGAGGGGGGCACACTGGCATGAGACTGAATGGACTTGCTAAGGGCTCATACTTCTGCATGTAGCGCTGAAGTGTTTTCTGGACTCTTGCTCATTAGTCTGCGAGTCGATGTGTTAAAAAAGAGCCTTGATCATGTAAATGAGACAATGGGAAGTGAGAAGCAGATCAGCCTAATGTGTTTTAGCATGTCAGGTGCTGTTTGCAATAAGGCTTGTTTTATGTGCAACCTCTATCATCTGTTGTATTATTTATTTATTTATTGAGAATTGGCCTATTTATATGACAATATTCTTTTTGGTGACATGTATTTCAACAAACTATGATTATTTATTGTTCTGTAACACAAATATGACCAATGTATTTTTTGTGATTTATTTGACGCTATTTATGTGAAAGTGTAATTTTCCTGAAATGGATCACCACAGAAAAGCAAATTTCTGTGATAGTGTTATGTATTTGTTACCAATGATCTCTAGTCAGGATCATAAAAAAGCATCCTATCCCTAACTTTCTCTAGTTTTTTTTTCCCTGTGGTATAACGTTTTTTGTTGTTGTATTGAGGCTTTTAATCTGTTACAATAGGCACTCTCTTAGGCCGGAGACAGACTGGATGTGTGGCATGAGCGTGTCAGCTGCGTGGCGTGTCCGTTTTCATTTCGGCTCCCATGTTAACAGGTTAGAGCTTGCAAACTGCCTGTGTAACACGCACGTCTCGCGCGGCTCAAGCCATGCCGAAAATAGAAATAGAACCGACGCCTATTTTTCACGCGACGCGCAAGCGTGTTGGAAGCGTTTCCAGGCAAAATAGAATAGGAAAAGATGTTTATATGTCATTTTGACACAAATACATATTAATAAATGACATTTTGATGTTTGAAAGTCTCTAGGTTTTGACATAAATGCAGATATAAATGTAAAATTAAAAAAAATGTATGGATTTTTAAATGTCAATACTATATAGCCTATTTTTCCGTCAACACTGCCGACATTGTCTTTGCTGTAATCAAATCAGTAGATATTTTATATTATATATATATATATATTATATTTAACATGAGGTATACTACTGATTGAGTGCAGTAAATCAATGGGAAACATACATGTATACAGACAAGGCTTGCAGCAGCAGCAGCGCCGCGTCAGACACGTTTCTGGTGTGTGAGACAGAAAAATCCACGCAGCTGACACGCAACAGAAACGCCACGCGCGTGGCATTTCTACAGCAAAGACAATGCAAAATAGGCTACAGTATTGACATTTAAAAATCGATACATTGTTTTTTTTAATTGTACATTTATATCTGCATTTATGTCAAAACCTAGAGACTTTCAAACATCAAAATGACATATAAGCATCTTTTCCTATTCTATTTGCCTGGAAATGCTTCCAACACGCTTGTATGTCGCGTGAAAATAGGCGTCGGGTCTATTTCTAGCATGCATGCGTTTTCGGCGCGGCTTGAGCCGTGCATGAGACGTGCGTGTCACGCAGGCAGTTTGGAAGCTCTAACCTGTTAACATGGGAGCCGAAATAAAAACGGACACGCCACGCAGCTGACACGCACATGCGACGCATCCAGTCTGTGGCCGGCCTTACTGTCTCTGGTTTATTTTCCTGTTAGCTTTATAGATGACTCAACAAATTACAGTTAGATTTGGATGAATATTTCTATTTATACCAGAGGACTAAGTTTAACCAATTTCTTATTGCACACACCCCATACATGTAGTCAACACTTCAGGACAGTGAGTCCAGGTGGCGCACTGACCTGGATTAGTGTTACAGGTGTCATTCCTCGGAGTGAGCTTTATGCCGCGTTCAATTTACCTTGGAACTCAGAAGCCGGAGCTGGGAATGACGTCATACCTGAGTTAAACGTACAATATGTAACTTTCTGCCGCTAGGGGTCTCTCAACCAAAACAATGGATTGTAAACACGGACTTTTGATGACGTTGGTAAATTGCGTGGAATTATGGGAGTTGTACTTTTTAAACACCTTCGCCGATTAAAATGCGTCTGATCACGGACAAGTGTACCCATTCAAATGTATTCACTTTACGTTTAATAACGTTTATGTCATTCTAATAACATAGCTGCATTTTCCTAACATAATTACGTTTTTCTTGATTCGATCTATATTGGTAGCTGACTAGTTAGCTAGCTAGCTAGTGAGCCAGCAAGCTAACATTAGCCAGCAGCTAAAACACAGTGACTATCACAACGTGTTTCACATGTCACGGTCATCTTTTGGATGGTTTCAACACCGGGGTGGAAAGGGGTTTGTTGTAACACTAGCTAGCTACTCAACGAGGCTGAGAGACAGGTGTGGGTGGGGATTGCCGGGGGAATCTCCGGCCGGGCCCGGGACAGCGAACATTTCCAAGCTACCCGGAACGATCTCCCCCTTCACTTTTCTTTAATCTTAACTATTCGTTTTGGTGCTTGTCGGGTTAATTTAGCTAACTGTAAAGACAGCTAAACGCGAAGGGGTGAGAAATTCGGCAGGGAGGAGATTTTCAGCACGAAACCGGTAGCTAGCGCTAAAGGAGATGTAGCTAGCTAGCTAACATTAGCTATAGATGGCCGCTGTTGCGACTCAGATCTGGGTCTGGGTCTGATATTGTCTGTTTCCCAACGCCTCATTAAACTGCCGTTAGTGTCGTAAGCACCCAGCACCGGAGTTAAGTGCTGTATAGTACTTATACTGTATGGATTGCTGTAATGGTGGCTGGCTGTTGGCTGGCTATGGGCTAACGGTAACTGGCTATTGCTAACTACATGTCCCAGCTGTGTTGTCAGCTGTTATCCCAGGCAGACAGACCGGGGTGCTAGCTGGCTAAATTAGTATTAGCTAGATTAGTCGTCTAATTTATACAGCTAACGTTAACATTACTGGGAAACTCATTCGTGGGTGGCCCAGCGCTGCTTTTATCCGTGTCCGTGGTGAAAACAATGATGCTACTAATAACTTTATGAGCGTGTTGAACGATGTGGTAACCCTATAATGTTATCCACCAAGCATTAGCTTGCTAGCATTAACGTTAGCTACTTGTCAACCAACACATTGTAGTAACGTTAAACTGGATCGATATTGATATGTATCAATAAATAAGATCTCTGCTGTATTACTGTGTTGCAAAGTGGCATGTTATCAATCACAAAATGATGCTGTGTGGCAGAAAAAGCAGTATTATGGTTAGGAGTATTTTTTTCTGTGACGTATGATTTACAATTACGCTCAAACGTATTATCTGGGTGCCGTGTTTTGAAGGAAGTTACGAGCAACTAGAGGGTGAAAGGTTATATGACGCCACTCAAGGGCGACTAGGAAGGAAAGGAAACGTGCCGTGTCTGAAAATAAAGTAACAGATTTCTCTGGGTTTGAAGTTTGGTGGAAACACTTGGGAGAGTGTACAACTCAAAAAAATATATAACATAGGTATGGTCGTTTTTAGACATTTTAATGCAGAAATGTTACATATTGTACCTTTAAATGCGTTAGATCTAGCCCGGTTAGCTATTGTTAGCAATACCAGTTGATAACAACGCATTACGACGTTTTTTGTGCATGCAAACAGCGTAGCAACATGTCCACAGATAGAAGTTGAACATGCCTGTGTGAACGACTGATTTAGTGACACAAATAAGACAGAAGTGCTTATAACTTTATGTTACTGCAGCTTTTACAAGTGTTGATACAGGGGGCAGCCATGTTGGATTTTGAACTCGGGCTACTGCCATAGACAGTTAAAGAAATGGACTAACAGATCCCGTTGCTCTGGACGGAGACCAGTGAAGTCTATTAGAAGCACTTTTCCCGTGATAGCTGAGTGTTACTGCGCAGCTGCAAACTGAGCTTGCCGACGTAAATGTGACGTGAGCAACGCGTCTGAAAGTTGTAAGTCTTCTGGTACCTGTGCCAAGAGAAATCTCAATCATTCCCAATATTGCAGAGACAGAGAGCGTAGGTATATGTAACATAACATAGGCACAGGCTAATTATTGCTAACTAAAATGCTAGTTTACATTAGTAATTAAACTAAACAGCTAATGTAAGTCCAAACTGCCTGTGAGCTTCTCCTGTACTGTACGGTAATTCCTCTACTATGTGACAGTAAGTTGCATGGTTATGACACAATCGTTAGTCTATTTTTACAAAAACGTCTGCTACAGAGCCATAACGTGAGGTACAAGGTAATGGAGCCTTTTATACATTGTCGTGTTTCTTTAGAAATAAACAATGGACAAATGAAGTCTTTAAACGCTTCAGATGTAAAGTTATTCGCTGTCAAAGTGGCGCCAAAATGAATGGCAGTCAATGGAATGCTAACGGTGGGTGATGGCTTGGTAGCATGAAAATGGCGCCATAGCGGCTTCGCTCTGTGGAGGCAGGCTTGCCCCCTTGGCTATGGAGATGGTTGTCTGAGTTCTGAGCTCGGAAATCTGAGGTCAGGGGGTGTGTTTCCGACTTTGACCTCGGAAAATACAAGTTCCGAGGTAAATTGAACGCGGCATAATTCCCATCTTTAACCTATTGCTGTGCCTGACAGCATGACAGATAGACAGCTGGTACAAATTGAGCCAACCCTCAAAGTCGCTGTGAGAAACAGGAAAAAGGATTTTCATGTAGAAGTTCAGAAATAAAAACTTCTAGCAGTTTGGTTAAAATGATCTTATATTTCTGTATAACGTGTCATCATCTATTACTATATTATATCTATCACCTATTACTTTGCAGTGGCATTACAAAAATACAACACACAACTGCAGCTGGCATCATAATGGAGCTATAGTATTCTTGTGGAGTGTCAGTACAGTAAAAAGTAGTAAATGTGATTTGTTTTCAACTTAGAGTGAGGAAACTGATGATTGTGTAAATACTCTGAATCACTGTAACTGTAACATGAGAAGAATCAACTCAGTTAACAAGTAGGCTACATTTTTGGTAGTTTAACTATTTCAACCAGTTACTGCAGTGCTGTTTGGCTAACATGACAAGACAGTAACATAAGAGTATATAGCCATAGCAGCTCTGTGTGGCTGTGCTTTAAAGGGAGCCAACAATACATATTTTTCCTCTTACCTGTAGTGTTATTTATTAATCTGACAGTATTTTGTTTTGGTGTGAGTTGTGTAGTGTTGGAGATATTGGCCATAGATATGTCTGCCTTCTCTCCAATATCATGGAACTAAATAGCACTCGGCTTATGGTGCTCTAAGCGCCAAAAAATACATTTGAAAACCTTAACAGCTGTCTCGTTCCAGAAATCATGAGCCAGTTACTCAACATAATCGCGTCCTCCTCGCTTGAGCTGTAGCGTTAGCTAGCAGTATCAAACTATTAGTTCAACTTAGTACCAATTAACACGAGCATGAACTGTCCCTTTAAGATAAATGCTATGGTCAGCATGCTAACATGACAGAGCTAACATGCGGATGTTTAGCAGGTATGCTGTTTGCACTGTTAACCATCTTAGTTTAGCATGATAGCATGCTAATATTTGCTTATTAGCCCTAAACACAAAGTACAGATCAGATAGATTGGGAATGTCAATAGTTTTGCGGGTATTTGGTTATAAACCAAAGTATTAGTCACATTTAAGTTTTGACTGGATGTTAGCGCTAAATGACAATTCAAGGGATCATCAAAGTTAATACAATTCATTGCGAGGGGACACACAATGTCTCTATCAAAATTTCATGACAATATAATACAGTACATGCATTGCGCCAAAACAATTGTTGATGGCGCAGTGGATATGACACATGCCTTTGGTGTGGGAGATCTGGGTTCGATTCCCACTGCGATACATCAACCTATGTGTCCCTGAGCAAGACACTTAACCCATAGTTGCTCCAGAGGAGTGTGACCTCTGACATATATAGCAATTGTAAGTCGCTTTGGATAAAAGTGTCAGCTAAATGACATGTAATGTAATGTAATTTCACTCACATATCAATCTCATGTGGTACTACAGGAAAGGTCAGGGTGTCACCAAAGTCATAAGGATGCATCCTTTAGGAACCATGAATGTAAGCCTTCATTCATGTACAAAATGTCATGGCAATCCTTTCAATAATTTTTTAGATTGATATTGCAATATCTAAAAATCCCTAGGAAATCATTGTAGACATAGCTTATGGGTGATGTATAGCTCAGCAATTCCTGGTTTGGGAGTTTTGGTCACGGTCGGTGAATACAAAATGTAAAATGGGTCCATAGTTATTCTAGAGACCAAATTAATGAGATGCAAAAAATAAACATTAAAGATGTATTAGTGCTCTGCAAAGGTGCTATAACAGTTAATTACATTTGACAAGATTCTTGGGGAGAAAACTTGCCCCATTGTCCCTATGTGTGTGTGTGTGTGTGTGTGTGTGTGTGTGTGTGTGTGTGTGTGTGTGTGTGTGTGTGTGTGTGTGTGTGTGTGTGTGTGTGAGTGCTCAAATATGTTGGTGAGTCACTGCTCTTCCAGGTGTCACAGATGTTGTCATGACTCCTTCCACATACTGTACACCTGTTCGATGTTAAGGCACACAAGAGACCCTGGATTATGTATAATCCCAACCAGTTTTTTATTAAATAATGATGTTCTGCACAGCCTGTTTCTTATGAGAATGAAACAGGTTGTGCAGAAGAACATGATTTAAATAAATAAAACAAATATGAAATATAATTCAGAGCTGAATTGTAGCATATGATTTGGACCTTTAACAAAATTGTTAATAGTAGCAAATTGCAGGTGAAATTTGTGGCACTCTGATGCTCAGTGAACCATATAGGTCCCCCTAGTGGTAATAGTTGGCTAAATCTATTTAGGGATTTATTCATTTCTGATGCTTTGTGTCAGAATCAATAGCTTTAAGATCTTAGCTTTAGAATTGTTTTTATTATTAACTGTCTTGACAAGGTCTGATATGTGTTAAGCTCTGTGTCTGTAGCATTTGATATATATTCAGGCTGCACAAGTTACACATACAAAGCTGAAAAGAAGCACTTCATCCTAAATCTGAACCTAACAAACAAGTACCAAATTGTATCAGTTTAGTATTATAGCTACAAGGTTTAAGTGGAACAGCATCATATACCAATCAACTACCATTCAACATTGAGGGGTAATATTTCAATATGTAATATAAATACACCACATTAACTTACACAATGACATATCAGGCATTAGATGAAAATTAAATATATTAAATAACAAAAATTCTAATTTACATAAGTGTAGTTGGGCATTACTGACAAAATGATAGGATTCCTCTGTATCTTAGAGATAATTAATGGAATACCAAGTATATAAATATTTATTTAATTATAGGCTACCTTTTTAAATTATAAAAAAAACTTTTCCACATGACAACGTATTAAACTCCATTCACTGATGAAGCTCATGAGATGTTGGTGGTTGAAAGCTCCATTGATTTATTTCTTTTTGGACAAACTTTATAATCAGCCATTTATGTATCTATTTATCTATTCAAGAAACCAAATAGTTAGAAATTCAATATGAATTGACCCCATGCAGTATTTTCTAGCCATCACTGTGAGATCTTGACCCATCGAAAACAGCTCTAAATACCATTCAGATGAGATATGATTCAGCCAAGCGGAAAATTTTGGGGGCCAGAATGAGAAAGAGTCTTATAGTCTGTGGACTGCATCAGGCTTCTTTTTTTTGCATTGAGGTAGTTTATTGATTTAACATCCGGCATTCTTACACTGACAAACACTGTGAGGCTGATCTTCCATCAGCCGGCAGGTGTGTTTATCATGTTAGTATAACTGTGGAGTCTGGCCCTTGTACTTGTAAATATAATTAGTGCATCACATCCTGTTGGAACAATGTAGGGGTCTGGATGGAAGAGATCTGAAACAGCCCTGTCGAAAGGTCAAATCAAAAACTTTACACCAAAATGTATTTAAAAAAAAAAATCCTTGGAAGTTTTCTACAAGTCCTAAGTTTAGGCCACACTAAGTTCTTAGTGTCTTAGCTTTAAAATACAAAGTATCTCATAAATATCACTTGATTGACAGAAGACATTGACTGCAGTGTCCACTGAGGGATGGCAAAGTAAAGGGAAAATGTGGCTACTATAGCACAGGTACAATGTGTCTCTCTGTGGTCAGACAGTGAGAGAAAGACACGTATACTCTCCCCACAGCAACAATGTAAAACTCCATGTCCATGTGGTGGTGTGATCTCTCTGCAAATGTCCAGCATTCAGCTGCAGTGTCATCCAGCCTGATTAATTGAATCTACAAGAGATGACAACTTCAGGCTTCTTAATGCTCACCGATCTTTTCCCAAAAACGGCCACGGAGAGAAAAAACTTTAAACGCAAAACAAACATCCACCATTCTCAAAAAATAAAAATGCTGACTCCCCTGAAGCCTTGCACCCTGCACTCATTGCCATGGTGACCCAGTGTGTTGGCACTTTAATAGCTGTGAAATTCTAGTTAAATAGCTCACCTGTTTTTCTCATTGCTGCTCCTCTTCACAAAACCCACGCTCTGAGCCTCAGAGCTAATAACTCAGATCAGACTGTATGAAGGAGATATGCGGTGTTGTCTTTCAAGGGCCCTGAACAGTGGGGGGCCACGCATTTGAAGCCTTTTCAGATGAGCACTGGAACATTCAATAATTTCCTCCTCGGATTAGAACTGCGGCCCTCCTGGTGGCCAGAGCAAACACGCTGTGTGGAGAGAAATAAACAGTCAGCTTTTCAGGCACTGAGGTGTTCGCAGAGTGAGCTAAGAGAGCTATCAGGGTTAGCAGCAGTGAAATGAAACATTACGCCCCTCGGAGTGTAACTTCATAAATTATTCTACTAGTTTGGGCCACATGGAGGGGCTTCATCGCCATGTAGCTTCAGGATAAACTAACAGTCCAGAGCTGAGGGTGTTGTTGGTGACACAGGTGACACTGAGGGAGTGACAGTGGACTGTAAGTGCCACCCCCGTGTTGACATCCAGTGATCTTCACCCTACTTGTCCTAACCCAATCAGCAGAACAAATACTACTTCTGTTTGCCCAGCCTTCCTGCACTGCCTCCCTCCCAAACAGCCCGGGCTGAGTGTAACCTCGCTGCAGCCCAGTCTAGTCGGGCCACCTGGCTAATACATCGCACTGCGATCCTGGGCCGATCGTTATGCTTACCTTGGCACCCAGGTCACAAGTGCAGCACTAATTACTCCACATTATTTGTGCAGGAGGCTGCCCCCATCAGCACCTGAGTCTCTCCGTGATTTGTTCTGCAAATTCACTCTGGCCCTATCGACCAGACCTGCCCCCATTCCCTCTTGTTTGGCCTGGTTAAAGTTCAGATTCTGGAAGTAGTACATGCATAATGAATATAATTGTGTTCTAGCCAACATAATTGCTCTGGCAACACTGTTTTTTGTAACTGTCAAGTTAATGAAGTGCATTTGAGTTGAGTGTGCGTTGAATTTAAGGTTTGTGCCGAGAGTTCTTCTTGGACAAAACTTATGAAAACAGCATACTGCGGCCTCCACAACTAATCCACGCGTGCGTATATATGTATATATATATATATATATGTGTGTGGGTAAATAAATAAATATGTGTGTGTGTGTGTGTGTGTGTAAGGAAGGAAATATATATATGTGAAGTTTGAATATATTGAATGAATCTTACTATGAATATATTGAATGAACCTTGAATATATTGAATGAAAGTCTGAATATATTGAATGCACATCTGAATATATTGAATGAACCTTGAATATATTGAATGAACCTTGAATATATTGAATGAAAGTCTGACATTCATTCAATATATTCAGACTTTCATTCAATTTATTCAAACTTTACATATTTATAATGATTTCCTAAATGGCATGCCATAATATATATATATATATATATAGCTCAGGTGGTGGAGCAGGATGGCCATTAGTCATAGGGGTAGGTGGTTTAATCCAACTACCCCTGTCCACGTGTCAAAGTGTGCATGAGCTACACACTGAACCCCAAATTGATCCCTCTGTGTCTGTATATGAGGGAAAAACTAAGTCACTTTAGACAAAGGCGACTTTGACATTTCTGTAATAGATACTTTCCAAATATCTCTTTTATGTATTTATATTGTTCAGCTTTTGATGAACAGTTAGTATTTTGGAACCAGGCTACCTTACCTAACACAGCATGGGCCTGAAACGGACACAGTACTGTATATCATGATTTCTTTTCTTCACGCACATCTCCCATTGGGTGTAAAGCCTCGAAGAGCTGCACTTCAAAGCTTGGCTTGTTCATTGGATGGCCATAACTCTACAGGGCAGCAGGGCAGAGTTAGGTATTGAGCATACAGGTTTTTAGGGGGTGTGTAAGGGGGTTATTCTGCCCTGTTTCACCTCCAGATATCAAAGCAAACTCTGACAGTGGGGGTCCCAGGCATCGCGGGCTCTTTTACACACAGGAGACAAAGCATCGAGCAGCGAGTCTGCATCGTATTAAACAAAGCCTAAATGCTTCAAGCTGTTACACACTCCCCAATGAAACCTTTATGAAAGGGCCCCTAATGCGATTTCAGAAACACCTTGTCATCAGCCCTGGGGCAGCAAAAAGGAGAAGTGTGGATATGTGAATGAATGGGCACTTGGCGTTACTGAGAGTTTCTGAAGAATGACTCTATGACTGGAGGTGCCTATGGTTTTATTGCCCAATATGTACCTCTCACCAATATTGCCTGTTGTTTCATTCACTGTAGAGGCCCCTGCTAAATACAGGCTCTAGGACACTGCCTGTTACTGATAATGTTACTGTAAGTGCCACTTTTGTTATTGCAAATAATGAAAGCCTGTGTCTGTGTGCTGTGGGTTGTGCAATTGTAGAAGAAGAACTTCAGTAACATAACTATTTTTAACAGGAAAAAAAACATGCTTAATCTGTTATGATTGATACCACTGTTCTTTTGAAGTTATGCAATGAGCTGTTTTTTTATGTTAAGGCTGCACTGTTTTTCATACATATAAATTTAACGCTAAATTCCAATTGCTGTCGAGGCTGACGTGCAAGTTCTTATTCAGAACCGACATAGGAGTCACATTTTCACAACTTACTTGGATAGAACTGTGCAATAAAACAGACAAAGCTTTTGTTTTTGTCAAACTCTGGGAACCAACCCATTCTTTAGGACCAGGGTTTTAGTGACAAAAAAAGCATTACACCTTTATGATACCAAGAAGGAATTAGCGCTGTGGAGGAGGGTCTGGCTAGTCCACACAACATTCCTGGACAGGAGAAAAAAGTGCTCTGGTTTATTGGCATTTCTTTAAACCGATCACAATCGTCTTGGATGGCGCTAAGCCCCGGACGCAGGTACGGTGCCTCTGCAAAATAGCCTTGGGAAGGAACTTGTTTTGGTGGAACGTGCATGTAGGGAGGCATGCTCTGGATTAAAATGGCTGTCAAGAATTTTACTAAAACAAAAAGATAAACATAATTTGTTTGTTGGTTCTAGCTCAGAGGAAGTTTCCGGAATCAACCAGAGTTTAGAATGCCAACACAAAGAAAGCAGAAGGTGAGGGACATCCGGTGGCACCGGAACTATCCCGAAAATGAACGTCGTCGATATAGACTAGGAAAGGTCTAAAGAAGAAAAAGCTGAGCTAAAGTACTTGATGTTGTGTTTGTAATTGTGGAGACCAGTCATTTGTAGTATTTTATCGTTTGTGTTTGCCTTGAACTTATTTTTGCTTTAATCATTTTTGCTTTGATTGATTGATTTTTGATTAATCAACGTGCACCATTTTATTATTTGGCCACTGTGTAAAGCTAATGAGTATGAACCTTCTATGTTCATCATTCAAGCACAATTTATTGCTTATAGTACCTCAGAAATCCTGCAATTCTGCGCAATGAGAACCAGCTGGGCCTTTGCTTTGCCGAACATCTTTGGTTCATCTTGAATCACTTTTTGAATCACACACACTCAAACTCACACACACACACATACATGCAAGTGCATGTATGAAAAGACAGATGTAGACAGTGCATTCAATAATCAGGCGATAATGTATACTGTACAGGAGTTTACCACACACACACACACACACACAAGCAGGCATATGCTTGCACACAGGCCATGGCTTCTGATCCTTTCGCCAAGATCATTTGGGGTGAGCCTCACAAGTGTTTGTGGGGGTTGAAGTCAAAGGTAACCGATCCTGGCAGGCACATGGACAGTGGAATTCCACTCATCACAGCCTCTAACAAATCATCCCTTCCATAACTTCCCTCACACGTCCATAGCCTTCTCTGTCAGATCAAAGACTAAGGGAATCATCACGCAGCCATACATTTGGCCTCTTTCCTCTGTTTTCTTCTGTATCCTTCTTTTGTTCTTCTCTCCGAAACTGTTTTGTATCTCTTAACACCTCTTGGCCTCACTTCTTGTCTCTCTCAACCAGTCGTTTCTATTTATGAGGTTGATGTGAAGGAGGCAGAAGGCTGTGCATGCGACAAGGATGTGTTTTCACTGTGGTGACAGCAGAAAGGATCTGGGCTTATTAAGGCCATGCCCTGGACTCATGTGGAGCTGGTTTTAAAGGTGTCAGACAAGACAGAGGTACGTCATTCTGCTCTGCTGAATTACAGCCCAGGCTCATCTTTGATCTGAGAGGCAGGTCATCCCTCTCTCACTTCATTCTGCCGTCTTTGCCTCTTGTCTCTCGCTCTCTTCATCTATCTCAGGGGGTTCTTTCGAGAACCACAGAGACCAAGAATTCCTCTCTTCTCCAAGGAGCTTTAGGTGGGATATACATGAATCACTTACTGACATCCACAGGGGAAAAAAGAGCAAATGAGCCAGTGACTTCCTTTTATGGATATTACGGCCTATATTTCTATTTCAAAAAGTTTTCACAGACCATGCCGAGGTAAACTAAATCATCAATTCAGGATAAAGTTTTAATATCTAATCATTTTCAATCGGAAAAAAACTCAAAATTATATAGATTTTTTAACATTACAGAGTTAAATGAATCTTGCAAGAATGTATGTTAAATTATCATGTTGAAGCTTTCTCACAGTTTTTCAGATTATATTCTGCAGTGGAATATGATCGGGAATGAATTCTAATCAGTTTGAGACTGAGGCAAGCTGTCATCCTCATCATTCGCTGCTTGCCTTTTTGAATACGAGCTAGCTTATCATTGCCCAGATCATATACAGTGGATGGAAAAATGCTGGCAAGGGGCCCCTCTTGCTCTTTTTGTTCTTGTGTATATGCAGAGTCAACCTCACAGACGCTGTGCAGGATCAGCCTCTCACTATGCAAGTTAGAACCTTCTCCCCTGGGCAAGGAGGCCTCCTGCAGCTGAGCAGGGAGCAGGAGGTCAGAGGGCATAATCAGGGAAAGTGTGTGTGTGTGTGTGTGTTCCTCCTTTCATGCATTGCACTGCACTTATTTAAACATATTTGCATGTGTAGGACATTACCTGCTTTGTAAAGGTTGTATGAGTAAAATGTGACCACGCTTCAACCCGTGCTGAGGCATTCCAGGGTCTGAATTAAGAGCTCTGGCACTGAGTAAAAGTAGTGTGACAGTCACTATTACCACTGGAACCTTAAAACACAAAGCAGACCAGGGTTTCCTATAGGCCAGGGGAGCTTTCAAGGGAAAACCAGGATATGTCCCAATACCAAGCGAGCATTCATGGGTTCAACCAATGTTTTGTAACTTTCAGGAGGTACTCGGTTCTGCCCCATTTAAAGCGACCAGTCTCCCCAGATGCATAGAACACACAGCATGGGCACATGCACTCACAACACTGCAGTTTGATTATTTTCAGATACTCTTGGTTAACTAAAGTATAGCTACAGTGTGAATTAGCAAAATTGCTTCCTAATAAGAGGCAATTATTCACTACAATTTGATTAATTATAGACTCACATTAACAGCATAATTTCAGGAACATCATCCAATATTGTGTTTTGGGGGTAAAGTAGCCTACTCTACAAAAAGGTTAAAGATATGTCCATAGTTGTCTTTCCTTAAAATAAGCAGGAATGTCTTTCAGAAAAAGAAAAGCCTGAAATGCATTATTTCAATATTTAAAAAATTATATTCTAAAAAATAAGAACACATCACTCCCCCTTGAAAGAACAAATTGATATTTGATGCAACAAACTCGTTTACAATGTTCAATGTAAATACAATGAGAAGTGAAATGACATTTTTATGGGAGCAAAAGAACACTGGCCATAGCAAAAAAACAACAATATAGACCCACAGAAATCTCTCGAGGTCAGTCAGCTGATTTGGACAAACCGTGCATTTGGCAGTGTATATTATTCAGCTCTATAATGTGAGCCACCTGTGCGCCGCTCTGTGTAGGGAAAACATGACATGACAGATGAAGAGGTGGACCGCTGACAAAACGCATGGAGACATCGTCCGCTGGAGGTATCTGCAGAAACCGGAGAGCTCCTCGGTTAGTTTAAGCCTCCTTCCTGTTTGACTTACACATTATAGGAACTGTGAGAGCGAACGGACTTGATTCGATTAAAGATCAAGCGGATAGATTTCGACGAATCTGTGCGTAAATCGCCCTCCATAGAGCGAAGAGGGAACAGTACTTACTGTACACGGATGGTTTGACCACGTATAAAAGGCCCTGCAGAGAGTAGCCTAACTGTACATGGTACACAGGCTTCTTTTTTTTTACAGCTGTTAATACGGTTGACTGGCGTGGCTCAGACTCAGAACATTGTACTTTAATACAACCCCTCAACCTTCATACACCTTATTTTAGAGATATTGAGATGTTTGCTCTGAGGGAATATTATTCGATTGTATATAAATGAGTTCATAATCTAAACCAAATATTAAAAATAATCATCAGTCATTCGAGATGAATAAAATAAATTATTAATGTATACAATTTATATTATAAAAAACAAAACAAAAATTATAAGAAATGTGTAACAAACGTTTAATCCGGACAATATATAATAATTCAACCCACCATTAATAGTATGATTAATTCACACAAATCCTAACCGAGTGCAAATAGGAAAAATCAAACACATTCCCGTTGCTTCTGACAGTAAATAAGTGCCTTGTTTCAGTCACATCCAAGACATATGAAACCATGACTGGTCCCTCCTGCCTATTAGCGCACCGAGGCGCGCACTAGCTCCCCCTCCAGCCTCATAACCCCTCCCCTTCCACTCTCAAAACTATTTAGCATTTGAAACCGGGATAAAGTTTCCAAAAAACATTAAGCAAAAAACTTCCTGCAGGAGGAGAAGCGTGCCAACCTCAAGTTCGAATCTGTTTCTTCTTAAAGCAAGAGACGCAGAGAGTGAGGCGTCCTGACATTATTCCCCTCATCTTTACGGATATCTTCACTATTTTTGTAACCACGGCATCAAAGGTGGACAGCGTTTTTTCTGCTCTATCCCTGCATTTCTTCAAGAAAGAAATGGAAGAGGGCTCCAGTTCTCCGGTCTCCCCTGTGGATAGTCTGGTGACCAGCGAGGAGGAGCTGGACAGACGGCAGAAACGCTTCGCGGTGAAGAGGAGACAAAGCAAAAAGTCCAGCGAGGACAGCAGCGGCGGCAGCAGCAGCCCGGGTCCAGTTAAACGGGTTAAAAAGGCGAGTCCGAGCAGCAATCAGTCGTACGAGGAGCTGCAGAACCAGCGGGTCCTGGCCAACGTCCGGGAGAGGCAACGGACTCAGTCTCTGAACGAGGCCTTTGCGTCTTTGCGCAAAATTATCCCCACGCTGCCCTCGGACAAACTCAGCAAGATCCAGACGCTGAAGCTCGCCTCCAGATACATTGATTTTCTCTGTCAGGTGCTGCAGAGCGACGAGATGGACAACAAGATGTCCAGCTGCAGCTACGTTGCGCACGAAAGACTCAGTTACGCATTCTCCGTGTGGAGGATGGAGGGCGCTTGGTCTATGTCAGCATCACACTAGCACCCAGAGACCTTCACTTACAATGCCAAAGCGGTGGGTACCACAAACTGAAGCAAAGGAAATCTTATATTAATATTACTGTAGCCAGAATGTATTTATCAAATGTGTACCAACATTTAAATTGTTAAATGTTCAGAAGCTCGCCTGTCCTGTGCACGCTTGTTATGTGTGTGTGACACATTTCACACCGAGGCATCAGCATATTTCCAACTGTGCGTGTGCATCCAGATGCTGCTGTGCGCAAGGCTTGGTGACCCACAGACACCAGATTACATTCAAGCGAACCTTAAACGCAGTTCAGGATTTGGAAAACGGAAACTTGTATTTATTTTGAGGAAGAGGGTTAGGCGCAGGGAGGTATACAGGCTGATTAATACAAATAATAGTTTGGGATCATTTTCACATGCCAGGCCAAATGAAGAATAATAATAATAAAAAGTCAGTTCTATTTTTGACCAGAAACGTATTTAATCAGCCAGTTGTTAATCCTCATTCAGTCCCTCTTAACAGCATTTCATAATGACTGAGGTAAAAAAAAAAAAAAGTACTGGGCCGCACGAAGAACGCAGCTGTAGTGCCACCACGGGTAATTTATATCCACAATAGAGTGCTTTCCTGTGTGGAGACCGCAGGAATGGGCAGCTCGGCTGGACATGAAAGTTCAGGCCAGTGCAAGACAATAAAAATAGAGGTCCGCATTAACAGGCAGTCAGGATGCTCTGGATTCTCTGGTGTTATTCAGCAGATTTGTAGCCTGGTTCGCTCATGTCGTGAGAGCCCGTGTCAGTGAAGAGCCGCTCGGGCAGCGTCATCACAATACACCTGACAGCTCTGAGAGTAGGCTACTCTTCTCTTCTCGGAGTTGGAGTCTAGCAATCGCTGGTGTGATTTTACTGAACTACATGGTAAACGTGCCATTTGGCAACAGAGACGAAAGCAAATCTACTACATTTTACCACTATGACCAAATGATGACATATTGTCAATTTTCAGGAAAGACCCCCTTGTCTTTTTAAGTCAGTTTCATCTTATATAATAATTGAATTGACGTACCAGCAATGGCTCTTGCAAAATAAAGGTACGGGTATTGCAATATGCATAGCTCTTACAAAATAAAGGCACATTGTAGTATGAGCGGTTAATTTAAGGCTGCTTCTGAATAAATCTTCCACTAAATAACACATTGGATTAAATTAACTAGAGGCAGTGTTTGTTTAGTTCTCATGGGCCTGACATGTAGTTAGCAGACCGCCCATCAGTGAGGCTTTGTTGTAAACCAGTCCTGGGGCCATGGGGGAGATGAATAAGCTTCATTACAGTGATTTGTGTAAGCACAGGCAATTTGAAGGTTTTTCTCTGAGTAATTCGGAGTTGAATTGACCTTCTTGGAATGTAAAAAGCAAATAACAAAGGATTATAACGTGAAGGCCTAGTTTAGCTTTTATAGCAACATCAGAAACTGTATTCTTTCTTCTCAAAATATGTGGCCTACACAGAAATGAAAAACTCTAGAAATACATATTCTTTATAGTGTTGCATAGATTAAGACGGGCAAAATTTAAAATTAAAATCCACATGAAGATATTATTCATAAAAACAAAAAAAGGTCTGTAAAAATAGCCTTTACCAACCTTACTGCTATATTTCTATAATGACTCAGGGCTTAAAGTTGCTCTGAGGCATTAGATTGTATTGATTTAGGACTGTCCACTAATCCACAGCGAAAAGAAAACGCGTGAATTTACTCAGGTGTTTCAAACTAAAAGCCAGAGTAACTGTGTGTCTTTTTTCTGCATTTCACTGCAGCTGTAGGACTACATTCAAATACAAAATGTTCATGCTTTTCTGTTGCCATATGGTTTTACTCAGCTCAGTGGCTAATAATTGATTCATTAATGACTTCCCACCTGCTAGAGCCAGTGAATGTTTAAAAAAACATCAGATATATCTGCACAAAAAAGCCAAAATCAATACGTGTCATTCATCCAGTTAGCATTTGTATTTTCTATTTCAATAATGATTTTTACATGTAGCCTATCTCTTTCCCTCCATCACAGACTGTTTACTACAAAGTATGAAGACCAAAGGGATTATTGAAGAACCCATCGACCTCAAAGGGCATGGCAAAGAGACGTAATGTGACCCACAACTAAACTCTTCGGGGGTGGGTGTGTGTGTGTGTGTGTGTGTGTGTGTGTGTGTGTGTGTGTGGAGCTGTTTGTGGCAGAGAGAGGGGAAAGGACAGACCTGCAATGTGTATAGCCCAAAGATGTTATAGCGCAAAGCTCGGGCTGTGTTTCAACAGAAGACGTCCTTTAACCGTTTTTTTAGAAGGATATATATATATTTTGTTTTCCAAAGACTTTAAACCAAAGTATAAATATATATAAATGAATACATATTGTACATACCTGTGTAAGTAAAGGGAACAATGCAATTTAGAGTCATTTGCTGCATGGATGTATTTCACCGACGTTCTTTAGCAAGTCTCCAAACTCCGTCCAATGTACATTTTTGTTTTTGCTTATTTATTAAAACACATATTTTTTGAACGAAATATGGTTGATTTTTTTATTCCAGCTCTATATATCAAGCTATAACATAATAACATGTAGTTCGGCTGAATACATTCCATTGAAATCATTCTTTATTCATATTCATATTAATGCACGTTTCTGGTTTCCATCCAACAAGAAGATAATATAAAATCGATTATTTAGCCCTCCTAAAACAATGTGGTTCGCTTGTTCAGGTTCTTCTTGTAGTTAGATTAGGGGGAAAACTAACACAGCGACAACACGTTTTTTATTCACTGCTGGGTGTGAGATCCTGCCCCCCCCCCACACACACACACACATATTTTCTCTCCCCTCCTGTTATTATGGAAAGAAAACGCCGACTTAAAAGAAGAAAAAACGACCATAAAACATATAGCCTAGCTTCATTAACGGTGGAGGAAATTCGAGCCAGTTTCAAACTCCCTCATATAAAATGCTTGTCCGCTTAAATAACGAGTAATCATTTCAAATGGCGATGCCTTGGCTCTTTAACGAGCAGGGAGCCCCAACAACCGCAGATAAGGACAATAACTCTCAGCCTGCAGCTTAAGAAAGAAAGAAAGAAAGAAAAAAGCCAGGAAATAGACGGCTGAAGACATTCCTTTGAATCTCTCCCGCTCACTTTTAAAACATTAAAATTGTTTACATCTCGTTTTCCCAGACGTGGTTAGATGCAATCTAAACACTGAAAGGAGCTCATTGTTAACGCGGGGCTACTGGTGTGAGTGCTAGGCCACGCGCACTCTCTGCTGCTGCTTCAGCTCAACTTTGCACTGTGGCTCTGCTGTTGGAATCCTTCGCCTACTTTCAAGTTCAACTTTTCTTCTTCTAAATAGCTTAATCATTTTATTACTAGCAAAACAAACACGACCCTTTCACTCTAACTGTAGGGAATCTACAATATATCTTAGATGGATACAGGACAGGAAACGCATTACAAAATAAAAATATTCAGGAGATAATAAAAATAAAACATATAGCACCATGATTATGCTATAAAATCACTATTGTTTTCCACAGGCAAACCCTAAACGTTTGGAGGACTATTTTATAGTATTGCCAGTCTGTGTGATTTTCTCAAGCTCAGTATGGTTTGAAGGGGAAACACCTGCAAGCACAGTGGCTTTCTCCTCCTGCTGCTGCTGCTGATGCACCAAACCCACATTATACACTTATTTAGAGTTAAAACACACACACACACACACACACACACACACACACACACACACACATATATATACATACATATACATATATATGTGTGTGTATATATATATATATATATATATATATATATATATATATATATATATATATATATATATACACATATACATACATATATATATATATATATGTGTATATATATATATATATATATATATATACATACATATACATATATATATATGTGGCAGTTTCACAGACAGAGCTTTCATACTTGGTAATGCCTACTCCACGTTACAATACTTTCTTCTCTGAAGTGGTTCATTTAAAGGGTGTTTCAGTGATCTGAGTCACGTATCCCTCGCTTTTTTATTTAACTTGGTGTTCACCAGTGAGGCTGCACAGGAGGCCCATAAAAGGTAAATCAGCTGTTCATTCCAGTGATTTTTAAATTGAGTGATTTATGTGTCACAGAGAAGTGTGTGACACTGTGATCTCTGTGACTAATTCTAATCTTGCTGGTTCAAGGTATGACATGGCCCTCCCTGTATGAAGACTGCATCCATTAACAGTGACAAACCGGTAAAGCTGCATGGGTGAATTCACACGTGCTGGATTATACACACATTCTCTGTATAATCAGAATTTAATATTCCTATAGTCACCATTTGAGTAATAAAAGGAAAAAAAATATTCCTTAAGACATACAGTATGTTAATATTCCATAATAACATGTCAAAGATGAACAAGTCTTGACGTTTGGCACGGTGGTCTCGGATGCTGTTGGACAGCCCTTCCTACCAAGGCCGGCTTATCCATAGGAGACCGTTTGATACCTGCTCATTATCCCGGGCCCTCACAGCTGAGTGGCACAGAATCACCCAGGGCCACTGCTCCAGCGGTGCGAGAGATCCAGATGTTTCCCGTAAAATCAGACGGAAAAAGCTACAAAACTTTAATTTGCAGTAAAAAGGGAATAAAGTAAAGGTTTACACTCTGTGCGCCTCAAACAGTATTCTGTGTTCGTCTGGTTGAGTAAAAAAAAATCTGAAGGTTAGCCGTGTGTGTGTGTGTGTGTGTGTGTGTGTGTGTGTGTGTGTGTGTGTGTGTGTGTGTGTGTGTGTGTTGGCAAAGCTTAAAGTCAGCTGTCTTGGCAGCCACCATGGCCATACATAAAGCGTGACTCAGACTTCAAATACGCCTCAAGTATTGATCTTTTCCTTTCTTTCTCTCATGTGTTGTGAACAATCACTTGGTGAAGTGGATAAAATAAGGTGCATATAGTGATCACTGTTATTCAATTAAATTATAGTTCCTTAGTCATACATGGCCATAGAACAAGCAATGACACACTGTCCAGAACAACAAAAACCAACAAAGAAAATAAAGTTTAAAGCATCTATAAAAATTGGGCTATAAATCATTTTATACTAGCACATTCCACATTTTCCTCAAATTATATTCTTGTGTTGCACTTGCTTAATTAGTTTAAGTGACTAAGTTTATACATTATATATTTGCTGTTTAACATGCAGAAACAGGTGCCGAATGCACAGTATACTTATTAGGTACTGCATGGTAATTTCAAGAAAACCACATCAAAACTAAACTAACGGAGCGATCCTGATGCATTTGCTTAACGGACAGAACCTCACGTAGAGGAGTGAGAGCGGGATGCCTCCCAGAGTTCAGAGGAACCTGGCAGAGCCTCGGCTGTCGAGGCTGCCCGGATGAAAAGGAATTAGTAGAGGTTCTGGCCTTTCCTTTATTCCATCATTTAATCAGGCTCCCTAAGACTTTGATCCTGCACAGGAGGGCCCCGCCGCAATTTCATTAGGCCTCAGGGCTAGTGCTTTTTTCATTTCTTTGGAGAGGGAGGGCTAACACAATTCTATACATCCACACCTGAATTCTTTCTGATCCAGATGCAATCTTTTGCTGATGGAAAAGAGAGCAATGTTACCTTCGAAATGTACCAAACTGGTCTGAGGATTTAAATCGATCGATTCCAGTCACAAACCTTCTTCTCTCAGTCTGCCTAGATTCCTCTCAAGATATTGGCTAACAGCTACACACCGCATGGATATACAACCTTGAGAGACACTGAGAGACTCTCAAACTGGGCTACAGGAGAATTTATCTTCCACATACCTGTTAGAGTATGAATCTTCTTTATTAAATGCTGATGTAGAATGGAATCCTCTCACCTCCAAAATCTTTACCGTGGACTCAGGAAGCGAGTGAAATTGGACAGGAAAATAGTTGTAAAATCCGTCCTGGTTGTGTGGGATACTGACTTTTACCTTCCTAAGTGATGCAGATAACATGTCTGTGGAGCCGTTCAGAGGGGAAAAAAAGCACTTTCATTTTCTAAATTTGTGTCATATTGAGAAACTACATTTAATGTGATGTTGTTGCCATGTGAACACAGTCACAGCTGTCCAGTTGTTTTTGTTTTAGATGGCTGTCATTATGAAAAAACATGTATTACAATCACTTAGGCTCCTGGCTGTGAAATATATTAATGTTTGTGCAGATGCTTCCATTTAAATCCTCTGCGGGGTATGACGGCTAATAACGCTGTCTTGCATGACAAACTGTCCAAACCATAAAGGCTTTTGTTGTTCATGTGCTGTTTCAATTGATATTGGGTCTGGGTTGGGCTCAAAAATTAATCAATTAGGCTAAAAATAAATACATAAAAGTAGTAATAGCTGGACAAACCATCAATACTGAGTACTGTTAGACCCGCAGTGATGAATGTAACATTTAGCTGAGCAGGTTTTGGAGCATGTATGGAAATGTGTCTTTGAGTGTGTTACTCGGCCCTTGGCTCAGAGCCTTATAGCACATCTTCTCTTCTGGCTTTGCCTTTTGTCCATCTGGTGTCAGCTGACACACACACACACACACACACACACACACACACACGCACACGCACACGCACACACACACTTTATTTCTATGGTTTCCGCCATCCGTTCCATGAATAAATCAGCCTTCACCATCCTCCGTGTCTTTCTCCACTGGCATTATCTGGTGCTTTCACAAAGGGGTGGCAAAGCAGATATAAACTGAATGATTATTACATCCCAGTGTCCACAAAGTTCGAAAATATCTAACTTTAGCGTCAGTGATGATATTTGCCAAACAATAATTACAGCTTTACTTACCAGTTCAGCTGAAGGGCAAGCTGGAAGATGCCATCTCTACAGGGAAACTTTTTCAAGGCATCATTGTATTCTCAAACATATAAATACACAAAAAACCCATCAACATGAATATTGGTCATTAATCCTTCTGATGCATGCTACAAGTATCTCTGCCACATATTCAGTGAGTCAGGTTAGACATTTAAGAATCACTTATTTACAGTTTTTCCACGATTGCTAACAAGCATTGGTTAATACTAAAGCCACGTTTTCAAAACTCTTCACACAATCTACATTACCAACATGCAACTTGGCCAAGCAGTTAATCTCAAATCCAAAATTCACTCAAACCACTAAAAAACTACATATTATGTCTCATAATAAGCTCATTCGTCCAAAACCCTGGCAACAATTCTCTCAGAAAGCAGACATTGTCACTCACACTGACCTGAAAAACACTAACAACAGGGAGCATTACATACAGTAAATGATAACGTTTTATCTTTGAAATGTGCATGACCTTTCACATACATTAGTATTTCATTATAGAAGAATACCACCTAGTATATGCAACAAGAATAAATTAGAAATGTGCTTACTATAACGTCTTACTGTAAACTGCATCGCTGGGAGAGCAGTTTTATGCAAAAAATTGCTGGCCTGATCATTTGCCTCAAACCAGCTGTAAGGCAGGAATATGGTGCAGCACCAAGGCCTCCCTATCTGCATCTTAGAGTCAGTCAGCTGTGGAACTCGATTGGTCTGCTGGCTGTGGAGGAGACAGACGGGAGGCTTGTGGGTATGTTTGTGGGGTGACATGCCAACATTCCCCTCCTCCTTTACTCTTCATTAGCACCGGTGATGACTGCCAGGGTCAGCACAGGTCAGTGGGACATGCCAGTTCAGAAGCCAGCTCTTACTTTCTCACCTTTGTTTTCACTGGATAACTTCTAAGGGTGTCCTAACACTGTTAAGTCACTTCAGTTTAACTCAAGCCAATATTGATTTATTTACTCAAAGCAACCGTAAAAGTAGGGTTTACTTCTTTTGAACTGAAGGAACAAATGAGATTGAAACTTTTAATTAATAATTCAAAAAAAGTAAATGTTTACACTTAATTAAAAACACTTGATTACATTACTCTCAATGAAAAAACTAGACGTTTTACGACTCTTCCCAAAGGTATAAAGTATAAGTTGGGGCTGTTAGATGAACCCCCTAGTGGCTGGGTTCAAAACAAAGCCATCTACCAACAACTACAGGGCTTTACTGGCAAATCTAAACCACGCAACCTCATCTTTAATGTCAAAACATTCAAACACTGGTGCTACGGCTTGAAAGTAGCAAACAAAGAATTTAAATAAAACTTTGATGTCTTTTATGATCATTAGATTTTTTTTTTATACAAAACAAAACCATTCCAACTCAAGGTCCACTTACTAGATTTATTTCTGGAGCTATTGACCAAATCACATCGTCTTCATCAAAGCCATCTTCATGTCAACTGAGCAAATTCCATGCACTGATGAAGACCATGCAAGACATTTATTAATACACATGGTGGGATGCAAAAAAGCAAAAAAAAAGCTAGTAAGTGGACATTGAGTGACTTCATGTCAGGGTCACTATCTATCCATCTCTAAGTATATACATTACAAAAAGAAAATGCTGAATAATATATATATATATATATATATATATATATATATTTAAAATCCACAAATAGAAGCTTTTTTGATGACTGTGGGTCATGTTGGTTTGAGGGGAATGACATTTACTATCCAATGTGGTCCGTATGTTTTTACATACAAGAAAAAGCACAGCTTCTCTTTACCAGAATAGCTTTGCCTAAAGGAGAATTTACAGTAAGTGTCAGAGCCTCTCTTCTCTTTGTCCTTTATTTCCTCCAGTTGTGATCTGGTCTTTTACAGAGGTTGACCGGTTTCCCATAATAAAGATTAACACAACAGGAATACATTTTTATTCTTTTTTTTTTTGCTTCGTCCTCGATCTTAAAGATTAAGCATAAGAATCGTTGGCATCGTGTGTGTGTGAACTTTGCACAGCCAATGTGACTCTTGACACTGACAGTGACCCGGCCTCAGTGTTATGTTTGCAACAGCTCCTCGCAGCCTCATGTGTCCTTGGGCCTTTTTATGTCCAAGCACGCTCAACACCAGACTAAACACATACAGTAGCAAGACAAACATATGCTGCACAGCTTTTCAAATACACTATGGATCAGAGGTCCCAACTGGACTGGTGGAACATCCAATGGAAAGAACAGCAAACTGCCACACACTCCCTCATCTGCATTTCCATTGTTTCCAAATCCATGCTTGGAATAAAATAAATTGAGGAAAACTGAAGATTTAATATGGATTTGTTTAGGCATTTTGTCAGCTACAAACTGGGGTGTGTAAAGAACTTGCCATGGTGTTTCCTAGCCCAAGATTTTACTTTACTGGGCAACCTCAATGATCCCCCAACGTACGCGCTGAATGCAGATCTGTTACAACTCTTCGATTTGCATGTCTGGGTGTGTTGATGATCTAAAACTGATTCTAATGACTCTCATCTGTAATTAGTTTGATTTGTCAGCAGAGCAGCTGACCAAAGCCTCATCGCCCTTTCGAGTCAGTCAAACCTGCAATTAAAAAATTGCGGTGATGAGCACAGCTGGGAGGATGAGGTCTGTTTTACGCGTACGGGTGGCCGGGTAATGACAGAGCTAACTGACAACGGCCGATGCTACAAGAAGACGAGCAAGGCAAGAGAGCTGCCTCACGCCAGAATGTCACTGTGGGCAAACAAGACGGAAAAATACTGTAGATAGGTTTCCCAGATTTCAATCATTACTGATTTTTCAGTCCTTTGTTGTGGGTGAGAAGCGGCCATCTTATGGGCTGACCCTTTAAGAAAGGGGGAAAGTTCAGGGCTCCACCTTTTCTCTGACCTGACCTTACTGAGGGGTCGAAGGTTGTGTGTTTGCTACATAGCGGAGATGACGAACGTGTCGACACCTACGGTGAGCTAAAGGTGAGACGGGCAGTCTGTGTGTCACGAGCGCGGTCATTAGAGCATCCCCAGCCGCCAAGGAACCATAAAGAGGTCACATTCCCAGCTTTAACGTCATCCCCTTTCACTTCTGGGAGCCATCGGAGCTCTTTTCACCATCTGCACGATGGTAAATATTGTCCCTCATGTCTCTGTTTAATTAACCTTATTTTCTCAAGGAAGCAGAGATGTGCTCCTTTTCGTTTGCCTCAGACACTGCATGGTGTCTCAAGCCTCCATGATTTACAGAGATGGTGACGAGCCTACAAAGCTTAAGGCAGTGGTAGTATTTACCCTGCTACTCTCTTAATTCAGAGTTTGACAGAAAAGCAGTGGAATGTGTGTTTATTTGAGGGGAGGTAAGGCGGGATTGGTTTTGTTTGCTTTTGGACTGTTGTCCTAGCGTTAGTTCCACCACCAACAGGGATTCACTGCTGTTTATTTGGACACTAGCTCAGACCTTTGACCTTTCCAAATGGGTGGCTAATCCCAGAGCTACTGTGGGGCCCATGTTGCCAATCCTGCAATGCTGCCTCCCTCTGGATTTAAAGGAGAACTCCACCCATTTTACACCTCAAGGTCTGTTTGCAGGTCTTGGAGAGTACTGCTGCAAGTGAAAAAAAAAAAGTTGTATGCATCCTTTTGCAACTCCAGATGGAGCTGCATGAAGGCTGATAAAAAGCCTCAAGTGATATCTTGTCAGTTGGGTTCGAAGACTAAAAGTTTGAAAATGAGTTAGAAAGAAGTGAGCTTAACAGACCTCTGTAGCCCGTTGCTCATCTCTGCTTGAGGCCTGCGGCACAAGGCTACATTAGCTGCTAATATTAAAACATGCAAATCTCCAACCGAACTGCCAGTGGTCAAGGTTCGTTGTGGGTAATGTACGTCCAATGTTTTGACAAGGAAAAAGAATGTATGGAATAAAAAAAGACGATTTCTTATTGGCATCTGCGTTCATGTCTGACAGTAAGACCCAAGTTTGCAGTCAAAACCATCAACCAACACTATTAAGATAAAAACAGACATTGCAGTTTTTCCAAAACAATACTTTATATTGTAGATGTCAAAGACAACATGTTAGAGCAAAGGTTCCCGAGAAAAATGTACTATTTCTGTAACAATGGTGGAACAAGTCAAAAACATAACTGATAAAAAAGAATATGCATTTTATACATATGTAAACCTAGAACTGTTTGTTTTTGAACCACAGTGGTCATAGCAATAACTGGCTTATTTAGTGGAATGGACAACCGTAACAATCACCAGGCACCTGGATGGAGCCCTTTGATAAGTCCAGATGTGACAAAGAACAAAATGTCTTCCCAAAAACTTCACCAAAGTCACATCTTGCCTGGTTTATAAAAAAAAGGTTGTCCATTCTTTTGTCGCAGTTTACAAAGCATCCCCCTAAAACAATTTTTTTCTACATAAATACAATAAAATCTATTGTTTGTGTTACAAGTGCTAGATACTTTTTTTGTAAAATATTTAACAGAAGTCTTCCAAGCTTGATGATTCCATATTGTGAAGGTAAAAGCACAACATGGGAATCACCCAAACTCCTCCCCGGTAGAAACAAAAAAGCAGTAAAAGAGATAAGACAGTTTGGTTACAGTGAAAGTACTAACGTCCTTCAGTGCTCGATACGGATCCATGCAGAGAGAAAAGAGGAATGGAGTGAAGTCAGACCACGGCACCTTCATCAACAGACTGTTCTTGGACCTGGCTGGACTGAACTATCAGGGTTAAAACAAAAAGATACGACCCCGCCCAATAAATGGAAATAACAAAATGGAATGCTGCAGTTTTTTGTTACTGGACATTGTGTTAAGACTAGTCTCGCTTTGCCAGACCATCCACACACTGCGGAGCGGAGGAGGGTCTGGCTGGTCCACACAGCATTCCAGGATGGGAGAAAAACGTGCTCTGGTTTATTGGCATTTCTTTAAACCAATCACAATCGTCATGGGACAAGCACGGAGCAGCTGCTAAATAGTTGTGCAAGAGAAAACTCCGATTGGACAGATAGTCTAGCTAGCTGTCTGGATTTACCCTGCAGAGATCTGAGGAGCAGTTAACCAGAGTCCTCAGAAATCCATCCTCCAAGTTTAAAATTCCAACAACAAAAAAGCGGAAGGAAATGGAAATTGGGGAAAATACATACATCCAGCGGAATTTCCTGCGGAACCGGAGCAATCCCGGAAGTGGAACGTCAAGCATACAGACTATGTCAAGACTAACAGTGAAGACAGATGACCAGAGTGGCCAGACAGTGCTGGTTTTGCATTCAACAGTAGAAACCCCATCACTGGCACTGCTGCGCAAAGGGTCTGGGAATGTTCGAGGCTGGGTTACCAAAAAGCATCTCACCAAGTGTGTTTACATGCACGGAGATGTCAGTGTATCCAAGTTAAGGTGATATTCAGGATAGCCTGACTATTTGCATTTTTATATTCCAACCACAAATACATTTATATGCATGAAGTATCACAATAATGTGAATTAAGAAGTCCTGGAAATTACAAAAAGAAACATGGGAGAAAGTGGTATTTGTGTAGGTGTCTGATATAAAAGGAATGTATTGAAAAATCACACATCTTTCACATGGCTATGCGTTTAAATCATACAAAAAAAAAATGTGATGCCCAATAATGCCCGTCTACAAATGCTTAGACCTTAGTTATCTCTTGGGTACGACTCTCAGTGTAAATCCTACTTTATGGCCTACAATTTATTGCAAGCACTCATTCATAATTTGCCTTTGTTCTTGTACATTTACAAAGTGGTACTCTAGATGATACTAGCATTATTATTATTATTATTATTATTATTATATAGTCTTAACATTGACCTCTGTGGCCATCTGCAGAAGCCATGGAAAAGAATGCAGAGGAAACGATTTAGGGACATGAGATGCAGCATGACTCTGTCAGTAGAGGTCAGATACATTCAGTCAAAATGAGAACATTTAGTCCTCGCAAGTCTGATTGAGATTTTAGAAAATTTCAATCAGCATATGGCATCATAATCATATTTCTTTTCTTCGATATTTTTGACTTTTGAGACATAGATATTGTGAAAAACATTGGTCCTAGTATGGGAGAAGTTTTGGTGTTCTGTGAGGACAGGAAGACGTGGGCTGCTGCAGGGATCCAACACCTGTGATCTGTTGGAAACAGGACAGTCTTGCTAACAGGCCACCCTGAAACCCAGAGGCATCACTTAGCTGATGAACCAGATTACACGTGCCAGCTAGATGATTTTAAATGGAATGTTAAGTTCAATGAAAACTAAGTACATTTGGTTAGATAAGGAAATAAGTGACGATCATGTGAAAACATTTGTAAGGCCATCAGAGTGATTTGATGTCGGGGAATAGCATGGCCATGTTCCAATTCAAATCCACCCATCCCATTTTTGTGGTCTTGTTGTTAGAGGATGAACTTGTAAACCTTTAAGAAAGAGAACCACTACAGATTGTTTTTGAGATGTGTAGAATCCAGATTTTGAATTTTAGTCTCACATTTCATGCTGAAACTTTATAGGTGCCAGCTAAAATTTATAAATAAAAAAAGTGGAATAGTAGGAATACGTGCATGAATATGTGAGGCTGAGCGGAGGGCAATGCCACACCTAGTGTATCAGTGTAATGGTACCAATGGGATGGATAAAGCAAAAAACTAGTCATCAATGTTGAAAGACAAAAAGACAACCAGTAAAATGCTACTCAACACATAACCAACTGTAACTAAGGACAGTAAATGGTGTCTTCAGTAACACCCTAAAAAGGGCAGACTGAGTCTAAGGCCCATGAAATGTAGCATTTTTCAACACCAACTTCAAAAACAGGATCATGGTATTTCATTATGTATAGATATGTATATATATATAATATACTTATTTCTTTTCATATATAAATCTACTATGAACAGACAGTAAATACACAATTGTCCATCATTATACAAAGTAGAAACATCTGCATCCCAACCCTCCCACAAAAACCAGAAAATAAGTAATGTAATGTCCACTAAAGAGAGAATCTGAACCCTGTGAAGAATGTCAGCTTTACAGTTTAACAGAGAGGGAAAAGTGAACAAAAAACATTAAAAAAGTACAAACAGAAGTCACTGGATTCCACTGACAGGGCAATAAAACTAGGGAATAAAAAGAAATGGATGAGAGGAAATAGAATAGACAAGAGTAGTCATTGAGAAATGTGTGTGGCAGGAACACTCCATGTGAGATCCATGTCCTATGTACAGTAAACAACGGTAAACACCACAGCACTCGGTTTCCTGTTCACTGAAAAAATACATGAAACACGGTCAGCTGGTAGATGAAACACAGGTGAGAGAAGGTAGTTGCCCAGGTGCCAAACACAAGTTGGAGAGATGGTTACAAACAGGAAGTCCACGTCTGCACACTGGGACTGTTCAATCAGACTTGTACATGCATTTTTAGGAAAAACGTACCTTGTTATTATGGCGTTTTCATTGCCAAAATGGACAACTGAATTTAACTACAACTAGGCTGGTGGTTGGTGTGTTGTATAGTCTGGCTAGCAGGGTTGGGCTCTGATAGCCAGTTTAGTTTAAGTTAAGAGTCAGTCCAGAACCCAAATTAGTTAAGCTTAGAGTATAATGAATAATGATGAAACCATATATATATATTTTAATATTAAGGTATAACTGATTCAAAAGGATTCATTGTAATGCAGATTTGATAAATTATTGAGATTTAATCAAATACAGGTGGATTCGGCATCCAGAGCATAATCTGCGCTACATGTTCTTATTCAAAATTGCAAGGATATTTACTCTGCATGGGATTATCCCACACTGCTTTAAGAGAAAGGGACGATTAATAAAGAAAAACAACTACTGTACTTGAATATTTATAAAGAGCAGCTTGTGCGTCACTGTATATGAAAACACACCTGCCTCACAGCACCTGGCATTTGGGGAGCAGATGTGCTTAACAAGGGACTAAAGATGTTAAACCAGCTGTGAGAGCCGGTGCAGCACTGGAACACCCCTCTGGAAAATCCCAGGTGGTTTGGTCATTGTTACCACAGAGACACAGTTGCCTTTAAGAGAGGGCTGGTTCAACAAATTGGCCCATATGAGATTCATTCCTCTCTATCCCTCAATAATCTGCAACAGGTGCGACTGATTCTAATGTAAAAATGAAGTGGTTTGACTGTACAGAGAAAGTTCATCATGCTGTGGCTTCATTAGTGTCTAACTACTGCATAGAATAGGATTCTGATATTGCTCTAATGCAGTTCATGGTACTTAACTCAGACAGCTGATACCTATCTAATCAGGCCCGTTGCCAAGGAGATCCCAATGCCCCCCTATTGCGCATCGCTTAGCCCCCCCCATTAAGTACCACTAAACCACTTAAATCCATTTTCAAGTAAAAGGAAAACAATCAGACTGATTAACAATTGCTGCATCCAATGCAATGTATGCAGATTAATTGTGAGCATTGTGAAACGTTTTTACTAACCACAGTTGATTGATGCAAAATGCATGTAAGCTGGTCCTTTAGGAGAGGACACCTCACCCTCCAAGACGTTTCCTCTGGCTACGGGACTGTATCTGATACATGGTTACATGGTTCCACTGAGTATTACTAATAATAATAATAACCACCTATAACTTTGAAACTCAACCACCTCCAACTTGTGGCTGGGGACTACCTTCTCAAATGAGATTATTTGAATGATGGAGGTACAGGGAGAGACAGAAGGCTGCTTGCAGGGAATTATAGGTAAACATGCCAAAGTCCTCCAGTCTATGTGCCAACAACATGCAGGCATTGGATGTCTTGCCAGGATAGAAATGTTTAAGGGGTTGAGGAGAAGAGGCCTCAATCCCAAACCTGTATTTAAGGCAATGTAGAGTTCAACAGAAAATCCACCAGGTTTGGAAAAGAAAAAACAAAAAAAGGCACGAACGCACAGTCTTTCACTGTCAGTCATAATGAAATGAGAACACCTGCTGACCTTTCTCATCTGTAATTGTCAACCAACTTGAGAATGGCAAGAAATTCGACCACTTTGTTCCATTCGTCCGGATATCTTAAAAGAGCAGGACTGATTAATCCGTGGTGCAGTCACAATCACATTAGCTCTGGTGGTTTTTGATGAAAGATAAAGCACAGAAAGAACAGAAAAATAAGAAAAGTAGATGACTATGCATCATCTGTGTATGGATCCTACTGGCATTCAAAAAGTACATCTTGTCTAGTGTTTTAAAAAAGCACTGGCACTCAAGGTTGTCATTGTGGGATGGTTGAGTCAATCCTCTGTAATCCAAGGTCTTGGAAAGACAATGCAACACATTTATGCTGATCAGTCTGTGCACTGCTGATCAGTGAATGCATCGCTCATCGTCAGTGTTCCATTTCCTTTGAGTGCCAACTTTTGTCAGCTTGGCTACCTCTCTCCCATAATAAGATGCCAGCTTGATGTGGCAGGGGTGAGACATAGGAGTGGCATTTAAATTGACACTGAGTGTATACTGTGTCAAAGAAGAAGACTGGTATGAGTGGTCAAAGACTAGGGATATTTGTTTTTTTACATAGTAGCTTCCTCTTCCATTGGTTCCTCTTCAGACCTGGGGGAAAAGATAATACCATAAACAATGCTGCAATATTATTGGCTTACATGTCCATGGCTGTACACTTTAAGGACTGTACTGTACATGCTATTATAAAACATTGTATTAAACCAAAGTACAATAACCACGGTGCCAAAGAAAGGTAGTAAGAGACAACACAAATTACTTATTTTGTGGTGTTATACTTCCAATGTACACAGTCATTGAGATGGGGTTTCATACACCAAACCCACCAAAATATCTGCAGCAGCTGCAAATGAGATTGATGAGAGACTGAATCCTATTATTGTGACAGTTTAACATTCTGGGAAATATACATATTTGCTTTCTTTAAATGAGAAGGTTGATACCACTCTGAAGCTACCGGCTGCAGTTGGTCAGCTTAGCAAAAACACTGGAAACAGTAGGAAATAGCTAACCTGGCTCTGTCTTAAAGTAACAAAATCCACAAGCACCTCTTAGGACCTTTTTTACACCTAAAAGTCTGAACCAAGATCCGGACCAAGGTTCATGTATTTGTTACATTGTATATATTTCAACCAGTTAGTTTTTGTTTCAAACTGCAGTTATGCAAGCGCCTTTAAGAACTAGACATGACATAACTACGTCCTGTCGTCATCACATACGTAAGCCGCGTCTCCCGATACTTGTAATTGATTGGTTTGTAGACGGCCTTCCCCGTCCCTTTCGTATTCTCTCTCACTGTCACTTTTTCTCTCTCACATACACACTTAGCACTGAGTTATTCCTTAAAGAAGCTAAGCTTCTCCTATAACACAATGATAGCCTGCCATAACTTCCTGTATTTGGTCCTAACCATCCAAAAAATGCTTTCACACTAGGAACAAACCAGGCCATGGTTCAGTTTGATCCGGGCTGAGACTACCTCTTTTGGTCGGACCAAATTTCAGCTGTTTGTTCCGGACCGTGGTCCGGGCGACGTTTCACACCTGTAATTTTGGTTGGGATCAAACGGAAAAAGTCCGAAAGGCTTCTTGTCTGGGCTGAGCGGTACTGATCTTCTCATTTAACTTGCAGCAAGAAAGCGAATAAACCTATTTCACAAAATGTTGAGCTATTCCTTTAAAGGAACACAGCGACTTATTGGGACTTTGTCTTATTCACTGTATATTTTGTCACTTATTGGGAGCAGTAGGCTAGATGGAGCTGGTTACCTCCAGGATCTGTGGTAAGCTAGGCTAGCGGTGGGTGCGTCAGACAGAGTTACGACACGTACTGAGATGAGAAGGGTATGTATGGACTTATCTAACTCTGGGGGATACGGTGAAGCTAAAGTCCCAATAAGTCGGCATGTTCCTTTAAACATGCACAAAGATTTACCAGTCACTGAGAACTACTATACACAGATAACACTGTGTACCTCTTTCCAATGTGCTTGTTGGCAACAGACAATGAGGCCATAGCGGAGACAGTCTCAGCTTCCTCTGCATCATGCCGTAGGGCTTCGCTCAATGAGCAACCGAGTGTGGAGGCGGAGCGCTGCAGGGAGCGCCAGTATTTACCTACAAAAGACCAGGACAGGGTAAAGGTCACTTACATGTAGTCAATCAGAACAGTTGCTGTGCACACTGGACCACTGGCTATTCATTGCTGAGAGATTTGATGATTGTGGCTCTACAGGTTTTGTATGTGGAATATTAATAATTACAATATCTACAGATGCTCAATATATAAACATAGTTGAACTAAAACCTAAACCAAATATCATTCAGTGAGATACATTAAATAAAACACAATCACGTAGGGGCTGATGCATGTTATGTCTAGATATAAATATTCTACTCACTTTGTATTTCAAGAACTTTCTCCATAGAGTGGACAGCGTTAGCATTCGGTCTCTGCTGCACCACCTCATCAGGAATGGGGTCCAACTGAAAAAAAAAAAAAAAAACGACACAAAAAACTTGTAAACAAATTTCCTGCTTAACTTTTTCTACCAAAAATGATTCACAGTATCTGCAGTAGCCACATCTTTAAGATTATTTAAGACACTCACGCTGAAATGAAACTGCTGCAGGGCAGACAACTTGGCACTGAATCTATGCCCACTGGGAACATCGGCTAAGTACATTAAATATCTCGTGGCATTTATTTTCGATATAGTGAGTATAATGGCCAGTTGTATTTTTATGAATGTGACTGACAGGTGTTCAGAAACGCTCCAAATCACGGCAGAAACCTCACTTGAACTAATGTGGTTCCCTCCTGGTTTAAAGGATCACTTTTGAATGTGGACCACAGCCAGGTGTTGAATCACTCCAAGAGGTGGGGAACAAGCTCGAGCTGCTGACACAATAAAAAATAGGGCTGCAGATGCACACCTCCTCCCACTCACAGAGAGCTTTGCTACTCTTAGACACAAACTACAATGTGTGCTTTGTACTGTGTCCCACTCTAAGGACACATACTAACGTGCACAGATGCATACTGTACACATGGAAACCTCTTTCACACAAACACATACATGCATGCATACTCATGCACACACTCAAACACATACACACACCTCAGGGAGCACGGCTAAGCCTAAGAAACTCTCCAAGCCACAACTCAGAGGAAACAGGACTATTCCCCAATGTTCCTTCCCAACCCGGAATGATTCAATTTCCCCTTTTGGCCGACTTCACATACAACACTTTCTCATCCCATTTCGTCAAACAGGCCCATTCAGCTCTACATTCCAGCACAGACGACAAGCATCCCTTTTCTGCCCAATCATAACCCCAATGGAATAAAGGACCAACTGAGAAACATGTAAAGAGAGACATAGAGAAAAAGAAAAAAAGGTTTGGCCAGAGATTTGGGAGTAGAATGGCAGAGAGAAAAGGAAAAAGTCATCGTTGGTTGGTCTCGCTTGGCCAAGGCTGGAAGTTTTCTTTTAATTAAAACAAATAGTGTGTGGGAGGGGTCAGCGGGGGACGAGGGAAGAGGCAGTCTGGAGAGAGGGATACTTTAATCCGGCTGTGGCACGACAGGCTACATAATGCACACAGGAACGGACAGAGGTGCGTGAGCACGGACACACATCCATTTATATTGGGTTATTTGCTCTTTGGCTGACACTCATCCAGAGCAACTGACACTCAGTCGAGTGGCTTAATTGCCTCGTTTGCTAGAAAGACATGACAGGCAACAGGCAGAGCTTGTTTTGTGACCGTACATAAACCCCTCTGCAGTTTATCAATGCAATCACTCAATCCCAAGCTTATTTTTTCACATTGCAACAGTTACAATCAGCCCTCAACTGCTGTTCTATTAGTCTCACATTGCCAGACCTTCCTCCAAGGCGCTGCAAAAGAGGGTCTGGTGAGTCCACACAGCATTCTGGGATGAGAGCAAAACGTGCTCTGGTTTATTGGCATTTCTTTAACATGTGTATGTTCAAAGGTTGTTTTAGTCGTGCAACAGAAAACTCAGATTGGACAGATAGTCTAGCTAGCTGTCTCAATTTACTCTGCAGAGACCTGAGGAGCAGTTAACCATAGTCCACCGGAGTTTAAAATGCCAACACAAAGAAAGCAGAAGGTACCAGACATCTGGCTGAAATGCAGCGGAATTCCCAGCGGCACCTGAACAATCCCGGAAGTGAAACGTCGTGGATATAGACTACTGTTCTATTAATATAAGAGGGCCAGGTTGGCACACACACTAAGCATTCTTGCTATAACATGTGGGATTTACAACAAGACAGGTCAGATAACTTCAGGTAGTATGAAATTCAGCTCTAAAGACACCTGTCTGGTAGCCATTAGTCTGTTGCTATTGGATTAAGCATTCCGTTTATATCAAATGACAAAGCACTTTCTTTGTATTGTATGATCCACTTTTCCTATAAACCACTGGAAGCACACATGGAAACTGTCCATTTCAACTCTGATAATAACCAGAGGGACTTGTGAGTGTTCTGCTGCATTTGGACTGACAAGGCTCATGGCAAAAAAAGAGGCAAGGTCCAGCAACAGCTTCCAGAAGATGTTGACCAAGTAAACACCTGCAAGTGTACACTCCAGATAGATTACTTTCTCAAGTGAATGGTAGTTCTACTTTTAGAACTACGCAATGGTGAAGCAGTGGCCCCAGTTTTTTTAAACATATTTTTGGTCCGGTTACCTAATCAAAGAGCTACACTCACCTGGGAGCTGCCCAGAGATGTCAGCTATGGAGATCATCTTCTAGAAAACTTAGAGGTTCAGCCTGTCCACATTACTTTGATTGTGGCTGAAGGAGGAAGACAGCAGTACTTATTCATCACTCCCATCCTAAAATTTCCCAGCCAATCTGGGGACTCAAACCATCAATCTTTCAGTCAAAACTTCTCAAACCTTCAGGCAACAGCTGCTTACTTTTCACCATAACCCTAGCCAGTCCCAGCCCATACTAACCCAGCTCCCTGTCAGAGCAGGGTCAGGGGTTCTCTGGGGTTTGGTGGGGTTTCCTTCAGAGTGGGGTTGGACGGGGGCAGCCTGTCTGCTTGATTGACAGCTGGGCCTCACGCTTATAAACTTTAATGGCTCTTGTCAGGGTACTCCAGGGGCCCCCACCTGGCAGGTATGACAAACACACACACACACACACACACACACACACACACACACACACACACACACACACACACACACACACACACACACTATATACCAGCACACATTTGTCTGCCACGTCATCCATAGCGACATTTCTGTGCCTGGACGTTTGCATCTTCATACCATCAGATGTGCTGCAGTATTTGAGAGAGAGGGGAAGAGAAATGCCCTTTAAGCATGGTTGGCTGCCACCATGTTGACTGATTACTGAGGAAGTCTATTTCTCTGTGTGTGACACATTCGTCAAACGCACCAGCTCTTGACAAATATGGAAAGCCTTGAGCCGAGAGTGAGGAATGTGCCCCGGTAAAAACATTCCTGAGGGAGGCAGGAACCAAAACAGTGGAAAGAGGAGGAAATCCACTTGTTCAGCGAAAGAAAAATGCACAAGGCACCCATTGTTTACTGTTGTGTCCAAGTGCATATGTTGGCAGTCACTAAAACTGGTTGATTATGTTATGCTAACTGAACAAGGTAATGATGTGTATTGTGAAAAGCAGGTGACCTTTTGGGAAAGGGGTGTAGGTTTGCCTTGTAGTCAGGGGTGGCGGTGAATAGCCAGACCCTAGGGGGGACAGGTGAAGTCGAGCGTCTTACTGTAACTGAAGTGTAAACACACAGAGTAACCTCACTGACAGCTGGTAACAATTAGCATATTAGCCTGTTGTTTATCAAATAATTGCTAACAACCGTGGTTCGAACTGAGCCAACATCTGTTTGCGAGCAATCATCAATTAGTCCCGAGTTCAGAGTTGACTAGTGTAGTTGCCAATGCATCATTCATGAGCTATTTAACTAAAAAAGACTTCGAGATTACGCACTACAGCGGTGGGGGTGAATAAAAGTGCCTGTAAAGTCCATTCAGCAAGTTCCATCCCTCTCTTTCCCAGCTAATTTGAGCTGCTTTCAAAGGAAACCTAATGCTCATTAAGGCAAAGCTTGTCCTAACGTGCCAATAAAAGCACAGATATATTTCTCACACTAGCAAGCAGTAAAACACTGGAAGTACAAGCTCCACAGGAGGTGAAGAGGGTATAATGAATACCTGTAGGATTTTGGCACCAGTGGGAAGGGTGCCAAAATGTGCCTCTTACATACAGATACAGTCTTAGGGCTTTGCAGCATTATGTCAATTCTAAATTCCATTTTAAACTTGTACAATATAGCAAATCGTCTGTCAGTCCAAACTAATAGAACAAACAGCAAGACTTATTGGCATATACAGCATCATTCAACCAACATATATGGTTTAAGCTACAGTATATGGTGACGTCTTGGGTTCTGGACACTTCCAGACAACACAAACCCAGGCAGTTTGGCGCTTTATAAACAAAAGCACAGCTGACCAGCTAATCCAGCTGTGGTCCCATGCTGGAGCCTACTCATTCACTCACTCACGCACGCACACAGGTTGGTGAGGCTTCACTGCTCACTTATGCCTTACATTTAATCAAGTCCTCTGTTTCTTATTCTGATTCCATTTGCCATCTGAGGCCATTGCCGAACTTTGTCAGCAAATAAAACACGAAAAAAAGAAAATACAAAAGACGCCAGGCCTTTTATCTCCCTCCAGCTCAATCCCTCACTGACGTTTTCCAGCTACATTCCAAGTCCATTACAGAGACCTTCGCTGAGATTATGATAAAAACACTTGCTTCCTGCCATTTTGATCTGATCAGGGACATTTTAGCATCTCTTTTTTTCTTTGCTATCAGTTATCAAAGCTCCAGACAACTGAATGATCTGCCTTTGTTCAAACAGCTGACATCACTTAGCTGCCAAAAAAGGGGTGCACGTCATGAGAACTCTATGTCTGTACTTCAAGTCAACAACATTCTACATTTGTGTTGTTCATCCCTTTATCAAAGCCATCTTCTGCTAAAGAGGCCTGCTGTACAACTCTTACTATAAGGCTTCTGATACTGATTCATGATACCTTTCAATGTTTCTATTCAAGGTTTCCCAGAGTAAAAGCTGAAACCTCATAGTTGTGGCTTGTATACTGTACAGGTTTAATTAAAATTGGTAGTTGGTTTTCCATAATATTACTACAGACTATGGTTTATGTTCAATATGAAGCATGTTGTATACTAAAAGTTGTACTTTTGAACAAAAATGACTTTTTTTTCCTCTAAAATGATGCATATCAGGAATCAGTAGTCGATGTACAATTTTTAAAGTTTTAAAAAAACCTCCATATGATAAAAATTAATTCCATACCTTTTCCAGACTTTAAAGACCTGCATAGGTTCCGTTCTCTGTGCAGCTGCTTTATAACAATAGTTTCATCCCTTCCTACTTCAAATGATTAGTCCATTTCCCTTATTATATGATCCCTGGGCCCAGGCTGACCCTGCTGGAAGAGGTGTGAGGGTAACCACTTTCAGATGTGTACCAGCGAGGGGGCCCCGGGTGCTCGGGTGAGAGTGGTGTCCTGCAGGGCTGAGGCAATTTACGCTCCCTGCCTCCTGCCTATTTTTCAGCTCCCTATGGCACCCATCCAGTGACCTCCTCCAAACCCCTGCTGAGGCTGGTGCTCTGCAGGCTGCTGAAACCCAAGAAGCAAACCCCCTGATCCAATTCATTATTTTTGCAGCAGGGCGGTGCTGTGAGTAACGAGAGCGTCCTTCAAACTGAAAGTCCTGAGTAAAAACCTATGTGACAGCTAAAAGCATCCGCCCTGCTGAAGTGTCCTTGGATTCCTGAATCCTTACCAGCTGTAATGGCAGTGTTACTCTGTGTAACTTTGAGTCATTGTGGGCACAGTGCAGGTAAACACAGAATAGTTATTAGATTAAGCCTCTAGTTTGTGGATTTCCCATCTTATGCAAAACCATGACAAACTTTGACAGATTTGGCACATAGCAGTGCTGCTTTCCTCTTAGGAAGAAACATTTAAGGGTTAATAACATTGTCGCATGTTCCACCTAATCCCCAGTTTGTCTAGTGTCACTTTTAAGTTCCTGCATAGTTCTTCTGTCTGCGGTGGTCAGTGTTTTCATGTTCCACAACACAGGGGATTGCTTGGTCGCAGTGACCGAGTTTTATTAATATGAGCCTGTGTTATTGTTGTTTGTTTTGCTCTAACTCCAAGATCCACATGGAACAATGCCATGTGTTTTTTTTTTTTTTTTAAATTCCAAGAACTCACTTATAGCTCGAGCTGTGTGCAGGGATGGAACAAGAGGCCGAGGAATGCACAGATACCACCTTCAGCAAGGCAGCTACATTTAGATATCCAATTGATAACCTTTAGTCATACAGACTTGGTTAGTTTTGAAATTAAGACTAAAATAAAAATAATTTTGACAATTGGATAAATTCAACTGAAAACAACTATTGTTTTATTCTATCTATACAACTTAAGTGTGAATGCTTACTTCCGAATGTGTAGCATGATCTTTACGAGCACTGATGTTAGTTAATATAAAAACAAACAATGACAATGGCAACCATCATTAACTGTCCCAGGACATTTGCCACTGAATGTATGTTATGTTTCCACACCAATTCCTTAGTACACAATATTATGATGACCATTGTGATTGTGAATATTATGATGACTCACTGTATGCACAGTAAAGTACTGTATATACCTAATGAGAAGTGTAGATCCAAATGCATTAGTATAATTAAGAGTACTCCGATTGATCGGTCACCGATCGGTATCGGCCAATAATGGCTTTAAATAGTTTGATCGGTGGTCTCGTTAAAGGCTGATCTGATAGGCCGATCATCTGACCCACTACTCCTGAGAACATTTTCTACATGGAGCTAAAATGGCGGCCTCCCTACATTCACCGGTCTGGTAGTTCTACAAGGTGTCTGAACGGTGGCAGAACAGCGGTTGGCCCGCGGGTCGGCCGCGGAACGAAGGCGGCTACCGCTTTTAAAAAGCGGCTGCCACCGGTGGTGCACCGGCAAACGTGTTTGCGATTGCGCCATTCTGACGCTTCTAATGCCTCTGGAGCACCGCCGGTGGTCCGCCGACTTATTGCTATCTGGGAAAAAGACAATACATTAGCGATTAGCAACGTGTGTGCCAAGGAAATACCACGAGGCGGAAAGCTCCAAAGACATTTCAACACCACCAACCTCATCAGACATTTGAAGGTTAGTCACAGAAAGGAGTATGAGGAGTTTTCAAAAAAGCGGAGTCGTGTAGCTAGCAGCTCCGCGCCACTCAAACATCTGTTTTCCCATGTGTGACTGTGTGTGTGTGTGTGTGTGAGTGTGCTGAAGAAATGTCTGCAGTGATTGAAAGGACATTTTTTAGATTTTGAGCTAGGACAAAAAGCCAAACAATTACTGATACATTCTCTAAACATGTGACTGTTACGTAATCGGTGATCGGTATCGGCCGATATGTCTTCCAGCTATCGGCCCCAAAAATCCTGATCGGAGCACCCTTAAGTATAATGCATTATAACTGTCTCACTGGGCAGATGATAATGGCTTTAGCAGGTACAAAAACCATTCCAATGGAACCAACACTCAGGGCCAGATGTACGTACATTTGCGAACGTAGCGTTATCAGCGCCATGGCTCACCCGCAGATAGCGAACGCAATGATACCATAGTTTACGCCATATTTACCAAACCTGCAGGTCATCCGTAATTAGCGCCTTTCTCCGCCCACTATACCGTAAACTGTAAGTACTTGTGCTATGATACGGCTGAGTGCAGACTGCGATATTCCCACTGCTGATGCTATGACTGTTTGAAATGATCCTGATGCCAATATTTGTAATGTAGCGAGGAGTTTAACAACTGCTGGAATGTGAACTCTGAGTCGGAGATTCGATGTCATCTTTGATTTCTTCCAGTAACTGTAATCTTGCATGGCTGCTTAATCTGTGATCCTTGTGGCAAAACTCCTTTCAGCTCGTCTCCTTGGCCTATGTCTTCGTCTTGCTCGGATTACTGCTGTCATTTTTCCAGGAGGCATATGTGAGGAAACCCGCTTCCAGGTTTACACCTGCTTTTAAGAGGCGGAGAATTTTCACCGCAAAATAGAGGCGCGCTATCACTGGCGGTTTTTGTACATACCGCGGAATACGTAATTAAGCGCTCTTTACGCTTCCCCTCCCATCTCTTTACGGTAAACTCCCACTTTCCCCGCGACCCTCCCATGAATAAATATGCATGACACGAAAAACGCAATTTGCCCTTTTCAGCTCCCACGACATGCAGTTTGCGCTTTTACATCATTGCGGCCTGTTTGTACATACCTCGCCATGATTTTACGCGCACGTTGCGACACAAATACGCCTGAAGTGGGCGCAAAAGCGTTAGTACATCTGGCCCTCAGTGTGTGCTTGTGGCTCGGCCTGCAACAATACTGGTGGTCGTTTTTTTAAGTAAATAAAGTTATTTCAAGAGTGTCTGTCTGGATATCCACTCGTTATGTGTGGTGATTACTTGGCACGGTTGCTGTTAATGAACTTCACTTAATAAATAAGGCCATATTATTGCCAAGTAGAATAGCAATGGCTCTCTGCACTTCATCATTATGTAAGGAGTATATTTGAAAAAAGGCTGTAAGGAGTGTGCACTGCTCAAACATGTCTGCAAAATTTGCATCCACCATTCACTGAGTTGAATTAAAACACCCCACTTTTCTGAGACACTAAAAAATGCATACATACAGTTGTGAATGCATACAAAACACACTGAAGATGTAGTGAGATCCAATCACTTAAGCCACTGTACAACAAAACAATACAATATTCAAGGAAATAAAAACAACTGCAAGGTTTAAGCCCAAAAGCCATCTCACTTCTCTCTGGTTGTATGCCTTAAAGCAAATGTATATTTTTGTCCTGTTCATTAATGGTTAGAGATGAAATGGATTGTGAATAAAACAGCAACAGATTACTCATGGACTTCAGAGACACAAGTGTGCTTGTATGCACATATTCTTCTGAACAAACAAACCAACAGTCACACCCTCTTCTCTTCCCCTAAAGCTCTATAATCTCCATTCTGTACCACAATTCAGTAGTCCTTAAAAAATAAAAGCACTGAGATATCTTGGACAAATTATCTGGGGGGAGAAAAGGAGACTGAGCAGCCTGTCCAAAAAAGCACTCCAGCCTCTCCATTAGCTGGAAGAAAAGAGTGGGCGGCTTTGAGGAGTTGCTATTCTGTTGTGCGCCATGAATCACAGAGCGCCGATGTTTGTTCAGTTCCACGGCCCAACCTACACACTCCCATAATTAACCTTCTGCCTGGAAACCCTCTCTCTCTGATGTGTTTGTGCGTGTGTCTGTCTATGTGTAGCATGTGTGTGTGTTTGTCTATGTGTAGTGTGTGTGTGTGTGTGTGTGTGTGTGTGTGTGTGTGTGTGTGTGTGTGTGTGTGGGTTGACTTCCTCTCTGAGTGGTAGACAGAGTGTAGGAGAACATGGAGAGAAGATGGTTTTGACCCAGATAAAAGAGTCCTGAAGTCAGAGATTTCAACTTCAAGCAACCTCGTTCTGTATCTTTTACTCAATATATCGATGTAACAGGGCCATCAAATAAATATCTTTATTGTGTTTGGCGTTAAAGTCAGTCTTGTTGCCATCCTTGCTCAAGTGTTTGTTCAAGAAGAAAACTGATTCAGCATTCATGTGAGTGCCTGAGAAGTAAATATTCAAGTCCAGAGGTGGAGTTTTCTAGTTTAAGAAGGAATCTGAAAAATGTGGTATTAGAAGTTCAAGCTCACATTTGTAGCATGTTGACTTTCAAACTCAGGCAAAATTACTTGCTTCCAGAAATGTAGCCAGCAATAAAAATTTAGAAGCAAGTCCAATCCAACTGCAATCTGTAGCTCCTATGGTAAACCTCAGTCCCTATTTAATCTCACACCAGCCATAGATTTAGTCCACAATTCCAATATGTATTAGTCAAGTCTTAGTGCCTTGCTCAAGGTTATTTTGATAGTAATGTATCCCTCCTCCTCTTGGCTCTCATCTTACCTCATTGCCAAGCAGAGCAGAGACGCAGGCTTCTGAGGCATCACATATAGCAGTGAGGTCGTGACCCCCCTCCAGGGCAAGCACCAACCGACCGCCTGCCAGACCCATCAGCTGCCTGGTCAGGTAGCCAAAGCCTGGACACACAGGAAATGACAGCAAAGAGAGGGCAGAGAAAGAGAGGGAAAGAGAGAGCAGGAGAAAAAGAATGAGACTGGGGAGCACTGCTGTTCAAGCTCTAACTTCCTTTTTGGATATTGATCAAAGAAAAAAAGAGACAAAAAGGGGGTTTTGAGCATGGATGAGAAAAGGGGTGACTGCATCAGAGAGAGGAAGAGAGAAAGAGAGTGCACTGTGGATTTACTAGGGGCCAAAAAGCAAGCCATAATACGAGCCAGGTTTAATTTTAATAAATGCGGCTTTGCGTTTAGGCTCGGACACAGTCTTTGATCTTTTTCTCTCGCTCAGAAAGAGTGGAGTTTTAACATATGCATTCAGCCAAATTTTCTTCTCCCCTAAATTCTACCCATATCCCCTCTTCCTGCAATGCTCTCTAACCACCCATGTCACCCCCTTAACAACGAAGACCGCTGCTCTTATTTGAGATCTGCAGGATGATTTTAGAAAAGCTCTTTGTTGGCATGCCAAGGTCTCGATCTGAATACGCAAGTCAGAGGCACACAATAAACACAAAGGCGTGTGTTTACCTGTGTGTACGTCTGTCAGTTTTTCCTGCTATTATGTGTTGCATTGTAATGGCAGGGAATATGAACGACATGAGTGAGACTGTGGAGGGCATGCGTTAAAATGTGAATGCATCATTAAAAGTTCCTAGAGAAAGTTTATCTATGGCTTAGAAAACAGAGAATGAATAACTGGGTAGCCGTGGTCAGCACTTACATTTGGCTGTCAGTTTGTATCCTCCCAGGGGTGGAGCATGTCCGTCGACCACATCAAAGCCTGAAGATACCAGAACCACGTCTGGGGCAAACTCGTTGGCAATAGGCATAACCACCGTCCTAGGAAAAAAACGTTACAACAAAATAATGTATTTATGGTAGAGACTGTATAAGAGATGTTGTATAAGCCTCCTATCTCTAACCAGGAATTGTGGCTTTACTGTATATAGAACACTTTGTTTGAAAACAAGTGCATGCATGCATTTGGGTTTTCGTTGGCTGCCCTCCTGCAGTAAGGCCAGACAGCAGAGATTTACTGTCTCAAAAACACTAACGGCATGGAAAGCTTGGTGATAAGTGGGGTTAAATCTTATCCTGCTGGCTTGAGGGGCAGTCTCCCTACCAACTTGCTCTTTTTGAAGAAGGCCTATCAAAAAATCATGCTGCACTTTATTAATAGATACTTTTGCAGCTGCAAGGCTGACATCTGGCTGAAGGACAGGATAACTGGGCTACAACCAAACATAAACTGCTCCAAAATAAATGAAATATAATATATTCCAAGTAGTGCTGTCAAGCGATTAAAATATTTAATCGCGATTAATCGCATTAATGTCATAGTTAACTCACAATTAATCGCAATTAATCTCACATTTTTATCTATTCTGAATGTTCCTTATATTTTTTCATTTTAATGCTCTTATCAACATAAAAAAAGTGGATCGGCTTGCTTTGTGCAAATGTTTTTTGATTGAAAACATCATTGTCATATACGTAGTGTTCAATTTCACACTAACATTCACCCTTGGAACTAATAATCTGCCACATAATGTAACACTGTTACCTAGATTTTCCATTGCAGATAGTACTGCCTCATGCCTGAGGCGAGCATGGCTGGTCCTACTGTTTATGGGCTCATAGTATCGTCAGCGGCATAGCCGTCGTCATAGCAACTGGTTTCCCGTGACTGATTTCCTGGTTCTCGTTCTCGTTCATAAGTCATAACCAATGTAAAATCAAGGAGAGGGTTGACTTTTCCTGCTCCAGGTTTCCCACCGTGGTCAGAAAGAACAGGGAAGACACTTTGTTTCTCTCTCTGACTGTAGAGTCACTACTCGCTCGCTCCGAAGCTAAACGCCGTGACGAACCTACCATCTAGCTACGCGGCTAGCAAGCTAGCAAGCCCAAACAGCGGCCAGTTTCCGGTCTGCGACCCGCCCTTCAATCAATACTATTGGTCAAGCGTCCAAGGTAACGTAACCCCATTTGTTCAGGTCCTATCCCCTGACCAATCCGCTATCCTAACTACTCCCTTTGCCCCAACCAATCGAGCTGCTTCGTAGGGCGGGTCTTGGCGTGTCCATAGTGGGATTCGTAATTTTACTTCCTGTCTAGTTCTATGCGTTAATCGCCTGATAAAAAAAAAATTGTCGGCGTTAAAATGGGTTTGCGTTAACGCCGTTAATAGCGCGTTAAACTGACAGCCCTAATTCCAAGATAAGAAACCGATGCTCAACTTGCTCAAAAGTACAATCAAAATCACAGAGCCTGATGAGCCAAGTTTTCATGATTTCAAGATACCAATTGTGTGAATATAAACAATTGTATTTCTACCATATTTCCATTAAATGTAACAGTGTCAAAGAAAGTGAATTTCAAAGCTAAACATAGAGAGAGAATCAAGAGGTAAAATAAGTTGAGCACTGAGGGCAACTGTAGATGTAAAACTGGTATTTCAACCATAGTCCCATATTCTGATAAGGCTACACCTTACCTTAAAAAATATTTAACACCATTTCTGTTTTGGGCCAAATAATCTGAAAATTGTGAAATAAGAAGAATAACCGACATTCTGCAAGCAAGCTAAATACATAGTGGCTCTACTATTAAAATATGTACATGGAGATATGTCTTTAGTGTGCTTACTGTCCTTCTGATGATGATTGTGGTATTTGGTGTAACTGGCCAGCTATGCTATGTCATTATTGCTGTATATCAGTTGCTGTATTTTTTAATTCTTTCATGACTTTTCTTTCCCTTTCATGGCTATCAAAGTAAACATCCACCTAATGAGTTTGTATGTACTATATGTGTGTGGCAGAGAAAATTACAGCATACACTTTCTGAAGTGGAAAGTTTTGGAAATTTAGAGGCGGTGATACACTACAACATCCTTATATAAAAAGGAGAAACGGAAGGGCACATGTAATTGCATGCGTGTGTATGTGTGTTAAGTATGCAGGATAATTCTAACACTGGATGGGTGTGGTCAACGAGGGCTGTTTGTGTTCAACCTTCCTCTAACACACAGCTGGTAGGGATGGAGTGCTTGTGTGCAATGTGTAATGCCCATAAATCCAATCATCAGTGGGGTACTGTGTAATGATTCACTGCAGGTTGTGGCTGGAAAATCCAGTCCAGTTTATATAGTGACCCTGTTAGAAAAAAAACCCCACCTTAACAGTATGTGTGTTTTGCACAGAAAGATGAGATTAGACTAGTTTGAATTTATCAGCTTCATTTGTTCATTAAATCAATTAATCCACTTATAATTCAAGTAATTTAAACACTGCTTAAAGAAAAAAACAATTAAACAGTTAATGAAATAACTCTAAGTTAGTTTTTTCTATATCTGGTAACGGTATCTGTAAATTATGAATTGTCTGATCACTGAACTAGGGTTTCCCGCGAAGCTTATTCAAAAGTATAATGTGTCATAGTAATCTCGTTTAGTATGACTAAGGATGCCTCACTAAGTTCATAAATAGTTATAGACTTCCCGGATGTGGTTCTCTCGGATTTGCTTAAGAGTCTACACAAGAATGTTCTGGGGGTCTAGGATATTTGGGCGAGTAGTGTTTTTGTGAGGTCTGTGAGTGACGGAGTACCACAGGGTTCCTCCGTAGGTCCTCTGTACTTTGCCAACCTCAGGAACAAGGTGCTGGTTTGCAGGCTGTGGTTGAGCAGCGTGCCCTGAACTTTGGAGGCCACCGTTTTTTCCAGTTCTTGTTCACCACCAAATTATAACCCTCAACTGCGCACCCCCCCCCCCCCCCACCACAACACAACACCCATACGTACACACAGCTGTCGGAGGGAGAGGCGGTAGGTAGTATTAGAAGCTTTTTGGTAGTCCCAGACAGAAAGAATACACAGAGTGCATGCATTACTGTGTGTTAGCGTGCATTTGGCAATATTTCAGAGGAAAATGTCATGTAAAGAAGATATAGGAATAGGATGGAGCAAAAAAAAAAGAGAGAGATACAGAGAGCAAGAAAATGAAAGAGGGCAAGGCCTTAAAACTCTGGGGGAGGAGTCTAGAAAGCAAACAAACCAAAACTGAGTAAGTAAGGACATGAATGAAAAGTGGATGAAAATTTTGTCAGCATTATGGCAAGTGCACATTACATGATAGGTAACATGATTTGTTGTACCAGTTCTGTTGTACCAACAGTTCATCAGCTTTTAATCAGACCACAGTCAACAACACAAACTAGACAATTATGTGAAATTAACTTAGGGAAGTTAATATTTTTCAGCTCCAGTTTAAGATTTTATTGCATGTGTCACAGGTTTTCTCCCTCTGTCTCCGCCAACTCACAAACTCACACAGCCTTGGCTCAATAACATTTGGGCCGTAACAGACCCCACACTAAAGGGAGCTGGCCACAGGCGCGCACGTGGGCTGACACACGGCAGCGCAGGGGGAAACCTTCACCGCCAAGGATACTTTTAACTACTGAGAGCTCCCCCACCCTCCTCTACTAACCTTGAACACAGACAGAGACAGTTCTGGTCACGATGATGAAAAGTGTTGGTGTCATCAGTTCCATCCCCCACCCCCTTGAATAATTTCCATATTTAAGGAAATAAAAACCCACAGTAATCAATTAGCAGACTGGCATAAAGGGAAACCAGCGGTTTTAGCAAAGACTAATTGTGTGTGAATCAGAGGCGTTGTATGTGGAGATGAAAAAGCCTCTCTGTTAATTATGGGAGGGAAGAGTTTACGACTGAGCTGTAAGCTACGGGGCATCCTGAGTGAAGAGGTTGCGATGTAAACCACTGCTGGCTCTCTAACAGATAGATCTTACTGTGAGTGGAATTACTTGCGTAAGCATGTAGTGTAAACTTTTTACGAATTGTTTGGTTTACCTAGCAACAGGTGCATGTGTCAAAGTATCAGCTGAGGATTGTTGGGTCTGTGTTTGCACGCGTGACAGACTCTGTGGGAATGTTGTTTGATCATTAAACTCCAGCAATTCAGTTCTGCCATTCACAAAGTTGGGGGACCCGCGAGACAGATAAAAAAAAGTGGTCAAAATCAATGCAGCAGGGGTCAAGCCTGACATCATCGGAGTTATTTTCTCAGACTTTAAAAACCTCTGCCGAAGTACTTCCAAATTATACATTGATTATGATGACAGACAATAATCAAGATAAGAATCTACCTTGAATCTGTGACAAACACAGACACATGAAATATAATTCTTACTGCCACCATCACTGCCTCTGTGCACACACACAACATAGCTCCCTTTGCACATCAAGCCCTGTTAACATCGACTGTATTTTATAGACTACTAACTTCACCCAGCTAAACCTTACAATGGGGCTTTTTTCCATTTGCTCTGCTCTGACTTATTACTCTTCTGATCCTAATGAGTGCATTCAGTTTTTGGCAACTGTCATCCAATGTGATTTCAAGTGCACACCAATGTGCTCACACAGGTTAATACAGCAGTAGGTCTTGACGTAGTGGTAATTTTTTGAGCCAAGGAAAACTTCCTCTCTAGAGGCTCCTAATCTTTGTGCAATTACTCGAGTCCTTAATTTATCCTTTTCCACATTGTGATTATACTTTCTAATCCAATGTATTCCAGGTTTCTAACATGGAGGGCAAAGGGCTGAAATGTGGCATTGGTGGTGGACCACAAGCTGGAGACAAGTCATTTAGCATTTCTAAATATTTTTTTTATTTATCAAATCCTTAGGTTTCAATTGTTAATAGACATTGGAATAAACTTGTTATCTAATTCCATTTCTGCCAAAAATACAGTGCTAGTCAAAAGTTTCGACACAAGTGTGTCCAAACCTTTGACTGGTACTGTATATGTTATATCATTTAAATAAAAAGAGTGTAAACACATCTGAGGTTGAGTTTATGTTATGCAAAGGTGAGAGAGCAAGTTTTTTAGCCAATCTGCCAGTATTTACCAAAGATAATTACCATTACCAGCTTCATTCATTTTCAATGATTGTAAAGCATCCAAAACAAGTTGTTAACATTGGAGAGATTCAACCTCACCCATTCAGTAAAGGGCCAGGTGAGGAATGCAGACTCTGTTCCTTAGAGGGAGCAGTGCTCATCAAACCAGTCAACAAAAGGTTAAACTGCAGAGCTTCAAGGCTTTCCCCCTCCGTTCATAAAAAAAAGTAGAGGAGCGCGAGAGAGGAGAGAGAATAAGAGAGCGAAAAACTCACACACGCACACTTACACTTCAAAGCCCTGTCATCTGGCGCTGCGGAGAGCTGGTTTGAATTAAGTTTAATTCCCCTCCTCTCTCTTCTTTCCAAGTTCATGGCAGAAGAGGGAGTGAGAGGATAGAGAGATAGAGAGAGAGAGAGAGGGGGATAGTGAGAGAGAGAGAGAGAGAGAGAGAGAGAGAGAGAGAGAGAGAGAGAGAGAGAGAGAGAGAGAGAGAGAGAGACGGTGCTTCTGGTTTTCATTAGGGCCAATTTTCTTATCTTTTTTCTCTGTGCTTTCTGGAGGCTCAGACTTGATCCCCTGCAAATGCAACGTGGCACAGGCCAGCGGAGGAATTGGAAGGTGCTGGCTGCAAGGCACGCATCCCCTCCCAAAAACAAAGAGGGAGGAAGGAGAGGACCACAACACACAGATAAACAAAGAGATCGAAAGAGAGCGAGGGAAAGAGAGGCTGTGTGTATCAGGTGTCCATGCACATGTGTCCTTCTGCATGTGGTTGTAAATGTGTAAGCACACTGATGTAAAAGCGGCATGTGTGAGCATTTGTGCATCTGTTTCTCTGTGTTTTTGTGCATATTCATGCACATTCATGTAAGTTTAAGCCAGGGCATTCTGCATTTCTATGAGCTTGTGTGCAGCATGTGCATTTGTATAAACACAGGCAGTATCTGTAACTGTGTTACATTGTGTGTGTGTGTGTGTGTGTGTGTGTGTGTGTGTGTGTGTGTGTGTGTGTGTGTGTGTGTGTGTGTGTGTGTGTGTGTGTGTGTGTGTGTGTGTGTGTGTTAGATCTATGAGCTGACTTTAGTGTGAGACAGTTTTGCTGCTGTCCTTTGGGGCCTATGAATTGTCCAATACCACTAAAGCCTTGGGGGATTAATGGCGCCAGGGTCTGAGGTGATACATACTCAAACTCTCTTTTACTTCATATCTTTGGACGTCCTTCATAATTCTGATTTAATAACCTACAATTACATAAACAGAACACACAAACACAGTACAAGCCTCTCTCCCCATGCATGTTTACTCATGTGGGTGGATGCACCCCCGAACAAACAAAGATATCAAAACTACTGTATAACAAAGCAGTTTAGTGTTAAGAGAGTGGCCTGGTTTAACTAAAGCACAGTGCGGTACTTAAAGATGCACTGATCAGCTCAAATACAGATGGAGCATCTCCAACAATGCCCGTATAAGAGTTAAAGGGTCACTCCACCTATGTTGTACTTGACATTCAGTGTAGTCATCACAATAAGTACTAAACAGCCTGTGAAAACAGTTGTGTAATGTTTTGTTGGCTCTTCAAAGTTTGAAAAAAAAAAATAACCCTGACGATGTCATCAGCTTTATCTCATCTTGGGCTTAAGACCTAAACCTTTTAACCAAAAGCCTGCATTTAGTGCCTTATAAACTGGGAGGTGAGGTGTTTGAAAGAAGAGGACATTTAGGAGGCAGTAAGTGTCTAAAGAAAGATGCTATTGAGTTGCATTACAATAATTATTGCAGGATCCTAGGTTTTTTGTAGGGGACTAAAAGTCTGGATATGTCAGCTTCTGCTGCATCAATTTTGGCCTGTCTTTTTTATTCTGACTCTGGAGAGTAAACTTTATGGAAGTGCAATACTAAATGGCTGGAGTAATCCTTTAAAAATAATAAGTATCAATTTGTTATTAATAACAAGTTATAGTTATACCGGTTAATGATAATCGTGTAAACTATAATTTATGAGGCAAATCTGCAACTGAAGTACTGTGGGGAAAAATACAATGTTTTACCAATTTATTGTAATGTTGTAGTAGACAACTGAATAAAGTTTCAAATTAAAAAAGACATCTTCATTTTTAGTTAATTTCTATACATATTTACATATACATTTTTTTCAATCTTTTAGCCATACGACACCATAAAATCATAGAATTACAGCCCGTCACAGCTAGACAAGACACTGATTTTAGCCATTTCTAGTTATAAGTAATAGTACTACAGTACACTGTAGGCCATGTGCTTTTTTAAATCAATTTCTATACTGAAGTGTATCAGCAATTCTTCTAGTAATGTGGATACCTCTGAAGATCAGGTTGTTAATTATGGAAGGTTCTATAACACTCATTAAACTTGTTCATTAGATGCTGTGCACAGTTGCCAGTTTTTATATGTGTTACTGTTCAATGGTATTTAATTTGTGTGAATAATACTCTGCTTTGTGTATCAATATAGATGGAGAGAAATAATATACCAACTTGTGTGAGGCATACTGCACTTCAGTGATGATAAATAATGTCTGTAGTATGATATATGTATATTATGTGGTTGTCATCAGTGTGTATACACACATGGGTAGAAAGAGGAGGATGAAGGGGGAAGAAACAATAAAAAGTGAAGAGAGGGGGAGTGAGAGCACACAGGGGTCTGGGCTGCATTACTGGGCTAAGGTGTGCTTCCGGGTGCTTGCGTGCGGAAAGCTGAGAGAAGACAACGGCCTGTCCGTTTAGTGTGCTTGGCTCGGGCCAGATGGACACACGGTCGCATACATGGGTTCATCTTCAAAGAGTGCTGGAACCAATCCAGACCTGCTCCTTACCAGCTGTTTGAACCAGAGGTGTGCATGAGATGTGAGACATCTGTGGTAACTCCATGTCTGTATGCTTGTAGGCCTTTCAAGCGCGTGTGTGTATATGTTTTTTACGTGTGACTGTGTGTGTGTGTGTGTGTGTGTGTGTGTGTGTGTGTGTGTGTGTGTGTGTGTGTTTGTTTGGTGGAACAAGAACAAATGGGATCATTATTGAGGCAGAGGGCAGAGAGAGAGTGGGTGAAGGAGAACAGTTATTATACTGCTATTTGATGATGATAAAACTCTGCTTATTTGTTTCATTACAAAGTCCAATGGAGCAGTGCCAGTTGGGTATTGATTAGATTAGCACAATGTTGTAAAAACCTAACAGTCTAGAGTGGACCTAATAGATCTCAGGCCTTGCAGCTCCCTACCTACGCAACAGCCCCCAATAGATCATTTGGCAAAGTATGTACTGCTGAGCCTTCCCTCCAGGTCACTTTCAGGGAAGATATTTAGCATTGCAAAGTAACTAAATCTACAGTAAGACAACTCAGTCACAAACTCTTTCTAAAGTAGCAGATGATATTGTGTCTTACCTAAATGCAGCCAGGTAGTCTGCATCACTCATGGGAGGTTCCAGTCCTCCAGTAAAGGCCATGTTCACATTGAAGCCTTCACCTGCTCCACTGCCCACCTCACAACACACACACACACACACACACACACACACACACACACACACACACACACACACACACACACACACACACACACACACACACACACACACACACACACACACACACACACACACACACACACACACACACGGTTACTTTGTGCAACAGGTGGGTGGGCAGGCAGAGAGACAGACCGGTGTTCCTTCCCACCTCGTCAGGTGCTCCACTGCCAGGGAAGAAGTTGCCATCATCGTAGCGATGCAGTGACAGGTAGAGAATATTGGGGTCTGCGTAGAAGGCCTGCTGGGTGCCATTACCATGGTGAACATCCTGGAAACATCGAAAAGGGAAAATTTTACACAGCGGGGTGTGGTGTGAGTGTGGGGAAATGAGTGATTAATACTGAAGACATAACAGCAGCTGTCACCAAAAGGACATCAAATGATTTGGAATGAGTTTCACAGACGGGACAACCAACTCCTGCACCTGCACCAGGACTAACTGAATGACACTCAGAGACTGCAATACTGCCAGACAATCAAGTCTGTACCTCAGCTGCAGTCTATTGTGATGTTAAAGAGGGATGGTCAGCAGGATTCAATAAAACTCAACTTCAAAAGTTCTTTACTTTTGCCAGCAAGACAACATCAATTAAATTACCTCATTGCCTATATCCCAAGAATGTTTTAATACACTGATCCTAAAAATGTCCCTGTTGGCTGGAGTGGCATGACAATGACTTTTCTAGCTGCACTAAACGTCCCCCTGTGACAGACAGAGAGGAAATGAAAAAGCCCTTCAAAGGCTTTTGGTAATGGTCATGACCAGCCAGGGACTCCTAGACATGACCGAGGCTTTGTCATACCTTCTTAAAAATTACTTTGTCCCTTTTTTTTTTTTTCAAAAGAGAGACAGTGTCTGACCTAAATAGCTGATATTTTAAGCCATTTTCTTCCTCTCATAACAAGTACACTATACAGGTTGCTGACTGTTTTGGACCCAGTGGTCTAATGGGCACATATACAGTATGTATTTCTAGGTTTCTGTGGTTTATTTTACAAGATATCCTGCCTACCCATTTCTGAAAAAAGAAAACCTAATGAAAACACACAATGTAAATAAGATGTTCAACTGCCACCACAACAGCACTTAGGTGTGAATTCTCTAAATAGATGGTTATGTACCAAGCAAACCATTGTATTGCGCTGTATTTGGTACTCACCCAGTCCACGATGAGGATTTTACTGACATTGAGTCTCTGCTGCAGCAGCCTGGCTGCTATGGCGACTGAGTTGAAATAACAGAAGCCCCTGAAAGTGGACAGTGCTATTAACTTCCTGAAATCATATTTATAAGCTTGAGCAATATTAGACTTAAATACAGTCATGACATTAAAGTATATATGACATTTAGGTACAACACATTAATGTATGTTGTGCTGAAATTAAATAGAAGCTTTAATATTTGCATATACTATTTTACAAAAGTGGAATGCAAGTTGTCTAGAAGGACGAGGATAATACAGCTTTTTAACAGAGTTTTAACAGTGAGGGAGTAGGAAATGTCAGGGAATTGTATGTTCTGAAGGGAATTGAATTTACCAGAATAATGAAGTTATGGAGAAATGTCTGATAAAGTTGCTGTTATTCAGGCTAGAACTGATCTTTCTCTTACTCAATTTTCCAAATTTACTTACATAGGCGTGCTCTCCTCAGCGTGGTGTCCAGGAGGTCGAACTACAGCAAAACCATTCTGTCAGGGAAAACAAAAATCATTCTAATGATACATTTCTTTTCTCTTTGAGAGATTGAGAGGTCAGATGAGGATGACAACACAATTCAAAAGCAATTCTCAAGATCTTACGTCTACGTACAATGTGCGTCCGTCAATACCAAACCATAATCTTCTCACCACCATAATTCTTCAAAGAAAATGTCACCGTGCCTTAGTTCAATATTTAAAACTTCTCACAGGCAGAGAAATTCGTAAGCATGTTCATACGCAAACACAGAAACAGATGCTTACATTGGGTCAGTTAAGGGGAGCTTTGTTAAGGCAGGGGACTGTGGGACTCCCAGCAACTGTTTTTGGGGCTCCCACTGCTTTGAGAGGACATTAGATAGATGTTAGGGCTGATGTAGAGCGAGGCAAGCTGGACTAATTATGTTGAGTCAGCTGCTGTGGATTAGCAGCCAGCCGAGAGTTTATTGTAGAGACAACGGCCTCAGCTGGTTTGAAGACACTCGGTTAAAGCGGGCAGCATAATACAATATGTACGTAGGTGTATGAGAGATGAGGGGAAGGTGGATTGTTTCTCCACGCAGAGGAAAAAATAACAATGGATTCAAATAGACACAGGGAGAGAAATAGAAAGCAACAGATGGAGTGAGTGACAGACGTGTGTGTGTGTATGTGTGTGTGTGTGTGTGTGTGTGTGTGTGTGTGTGTGTGTGTGTGTGGTTGTGGAGTAGAGTTATAGCATTCTGTGGAGCTCAGAGAGTTGTTGGTGCAGGTGGAATTTGGTCATTTTGGCTGTGGAGGATCCACAGAGGACCATTGTGTGTGTGTGTGTGTGTGTGTGTGTGTGTGTGTGTGTGTGTGTGTGTGTGTGTGTGTGTGTGTGTGTGTGTGTGTGTGTGTGTGTGTGTGTGTGTACATGTGTATGGATGTGTTAAGATCGGGTTAAGCTGAGGGCAAGTCAATGCCTGTGAACTTGAACCCCAGTTGAAGCCAGTCCATATTCGTCATGTTTATGTTAAGTTTAGCGTTTTTCCTCCTGGAATGTGTGGTCCACTTTATTTTCCTATTAAGCTCTGATATTAGCAATCACACAATGTTCTATAGAACAGACAATTTGTTTTTATAGTAATTATGCCCACATGCAAGAGGTATTGAATGCCAGCACATATAGTCAAAAACATGGCGTGCTACTGTCTCTCAGAGGAATGTCATTAGTCTGTGGTATGTTGGTGCTAAGCTAACGCTAAGTGTGACGGCTGCTCTGCAGGTGGCTGTGGTGTAATGCCAATAAAACCGGCCTGTTAGTGGGGTCTGTTGGCATTTGCAGTGGCCGTACGCTGGGCCTCCCTGCTGGGTTCAAACAGTAAGCAGCCATTGCCACAGACACAGGAAGGCTGGCTGGCTGGCTGGCTGTTGGGCAAAGTGTGACGGGGGTGGGGATGTCTGTCTGGGAAGTGGTAACGAGACTTTGAGATGGATGGTTCTGGAAGGAGGTTTCTCTTTTCTTAAGGTGTTTGGAGGTGTGGATGGATAGTACAGCACTGTGAGATTATGTACTCATAGTGTTGGGTGTAACAAGGTTTAATTAATCCATAACCAATATTCTCAAATAAGCATTTACAGTACATAATCACTTATGTGCATAGAGGCAGTCAAACCTGACACGCAGACTAAAATCAAATCTTTAAAAGTTCTAGTCATGGATTTATTTTGGTGGGCTCCATCTGAGCTTTGTTTCATGATGGCTCCAACTCAAAGGTTATTAAATGGAAACACAGAAATACCCACATATAAAGGCCACACAGATGACAAACACACGTCATCCATTAGTCAGTCCAATCCCTGTAAATAAAGCCAACAATATGCTCATTTGACTAGGGATGCACCGAATCCAGATTTTTGGGGTTCGGCCGAATACCAAATCCACTGGTTAAGATTCTGCCGAATCCGAAACCAAATACCGAATCCTACTCCTCAGTCCATTAACACAGTAAACACATTAAGGAAGTAAACGGTGACTGTCGTTCCTTTGCCGTACCTGAAGTTGCCGTATTTGGGTTGCTGTCTGTAGATTCATGCACAACTCGTATTCTTTCGGATGTTTCATACGCAACTGTTTTAACAGCAGCGATGTGTGTTGTTTGGGGTCCTTGCCACCACGAGACAAATGGGCATTGCAAATTGAACATGTAGCTCGACTTGAATTGCCTTGTTTTGACTGAAAGTACACTTTTTCTGCTCGCGAGTTCCATTTTCACTTTCTCACAGCCTACTGCACTGAACGGTCCAGCTACGTAAACACCTTCCTTCGGCCGAATCCGAAGCCAAATCCTGGATTCGGTGCATCCCTGCATTTGACTCAACAAAGCATCCGAACAAACCTTCAGTTCTCCTGTTGCTACTTTGAAGACGAGCTCCACCACCGAGCCGACAGCCAGACGAGCTGCACTGGATGAATGGACCTCATTCCAAATGGTGTCACTGTCCACCTGCAAACACAAACACAATGCAGTATTGAGTTGTTTATATCACATTTTTTTAAAGAAAAATAAATGCAACTCCACACTGTTCTCTTTTTTTTTTCTTCATCATTTGATGGTGTGGTTCACAGTACTTCAGTGTGACAGTGACTGCAAAACTGTGGGGACATTTGAAAACATTTAGCTTGTGTCATTTCACATCAAAGTTAGTCTTTAAAAGTGGCTGTTTAAGGACTGCTGGAATACTTTCACTGACATTGAGAGAACACAACAGAGAGTGACACTGTGAGGCAATAAGACATATTTAGAAGCTTAATCATACCGACAGCATCATTTCTGATTTTTGTTTTTTAGCACACTCAAAGGAGCAGGGGTCTCATTTATAAACGTGGTGTACGCACAAAACGGGGCTGAAAAAGTGTGTACGGCACTTCCCACGCAAAGGTTGTGATTTATAAAAAACAAACTTGACGGCAGAATGTGCGGTCCTCCACGCAATCTCTGACCCATGCGTACGCACATTTTGGAGACAATGGGAATTGTCGACGCAGATGGTGAGGTGGTGAATTGAAGTCAGACTGCAGAAAGTACATGTGGGAATAACGATTACTCGTAATATGTTCAAGTATTGATGCCTCACACACATTTTTTAATTCCATATCATCCACATTATGATGAAGATTAAATCCAGCAGTGTTATTAGAGCTTGTATTGAGTTAGAATTGTTCCATAAACACCTTCACAAATCCAACTCAAATCTTAAATAAAAAAAATATCATCAAATGTCAAAGTCTGGAAATACAGCCGTTAAGTTCTCGCGCAATCGTTACACTTAATGTCCTCGTCATCGGTCCGAACTTTAATACTGTTCGTGACAAAACCTGTATGAAGAAGTGTGTTTGCCTATTACACTTTCGTCTTCAAATGGTTTCTCAGGGTGGAGAATACCACTAGTTGATGCTGTGATTTTGGCAAGGTGTTAACAGTCACAAATTGTTGTAAACAAATTCTGCGGTGACCCCTGTGCGTAATGCTGCATGATGGCACTGCTGGCACTGCAGGAGTACTACGCCAATGGAAGAATCAGGAGAGAAAGAGGCTTCAGAGACCATGACAATGACTGGCTAATATGCCGATTTAAATTCCCTAAGGCCGCGGTCTTGGATCTATGTACTGAATTGGATCCAGTAGAGGGCAACGCGCCGGAACCGTGCCATCCCGGTCCAAATACAGGTCCTCGCCACTCTGGGGGCCACCGGCTGTTTTCAGAGGGAAATGGCAGACAGCTAAGTGTTTTTTTTATAAATATTATATATAATCTTCACCTTTATCACTAAGGCTTGTTTGGATATAATATATAGTTCTGTTAAATCTAGGTCTGGTATATCAAAGCTGTCCCTGAGTGCCGTAATGCCTGCCGTTTTGGACAGTATTATTAATATAGGTAGTGTATAGATCAGGTTTCACTACACTGTGCGAGAACGGGCCAAAATTATAATTCAATTTGCAGCAATTCAAGAGCGTCTGATATTTTTGCTTTTTCCCCGCCAGTCGTCCTAATTCAGTGCAACAAAAGAACAACTGCCAGGGTCATTAACATACTGATCAGCATTCATGAGGTACTTTGCATTGACTATTTATGGTTCAAAATGGGTGTGTACAGGGCGGGATAAGAGGTTGATTCACGTACGCACACTTGTGGGTAATCTGTAATTCATAAAGGGAACATTGCTTACAGGTGTGCATACGCACGGTTTTATAAATCTGAATGTTTTTTGGCGTACGCCATTTTTGGCTTTTGGCCGTGCGTACACAGTTTTATAAATCAATGCATAAATTGTCTTAGTTAAAAAAATAAACTATTTCTTCATTAACAATGGGTTTCTCATTCTGAGGTTTATTGTAATTTCATGTGTCAATTTTAAAGTAAAGGGCACGTCATTTTCAATGTGGACAAGTCCATATGATGGAAAATTTTAAGTATGGGTAAAAACAAACTGGAAATTAAAGTAAGGCAAGAAAAGTTGAGCTATTTATTTATTTTATAGAGTGAAAATAAGATTTCAGGATTGACTGCATATACCAGGGATCTTCAACAGGGGGTCCGGGACCCCTAGGGGGTCCTCAAAGTCAATGCAGGTGGGCCTCCAAATTATTGTTAACTTTTGAAAGTATTTTCAAAAGTTTTAACATAAATCCAACATATTATTAGCAAATATAAATCCCCACTGCTAACTGGCCTATAGTCAAGGTAGTTACTAAGGCCATCCACAGATGTGTGCCACATGTATGTTTAACATTAAAACATGATTTAAAAAAGCATGCCCACAATTATTAGGCTATTTGAATAGCTTAGGATTCTATACAAAAAAGGTATGTATAAAAGGGTTAGGCCGCCCTACAAGTTATATACAGTATATACCAGGGTTCTTCAACGTTTTTTAAGATCTTTGTGGGGACCCATCATTGCCAAATTGCATTCCCTAGCCCCTTACCCTAACCTTAACCATCACAACTAAATGCCTACCCTAACCATAACCTAATTCTAACCCTAATCCTAAAACCAAGTCTTAACCCTCAAACAGCCCTTTAAAGTTGTGGGGTCCAGCATTTTGGCCCCACAAAGTATACTGTATTCCCGTTTTTTCTCACTCACTAACTCACACCAAGCCAAATGAACCACAATATTCTATGTGATTCATTGACTGTAAGTAGGACCTTGCACATGATAATATACACACCCTCCATCATGCAGGGCAGATACTGCAGGCAGATGGAGCCCTTGATAAACACAGAGAAGAAGAAGCTGGCAGAGGAAAAGAAGAAAAGGAAGGTCTGTGTGTCGATGTGTTTGAACTGTAGACACATGTGCAGAGTTGGACGATGCCAGAGCTCCAGCGATGTTTTTTGATGTAAACCTGGGGCTCACCTACTTTGAATAATGTTAACTTTAACCTGCCAGTCACCCGCTCTGTCAGACCGCTGGCCTTTTCATCCACACTGACAATCTTCCAGTCAGTCAGCTGGCCGACTGGTACAGCCCCTTAGTCCTTTAACCAGTCAGTGTGTTAAGACTCAACAGCTTTTCAGCCAGCCGGCCCACTTTACTTTCCTCTTGTCTTCTGTGACAAGAGTGATCCGGGCTGGAGAAGGACTCCATAATAACATCCACAGGGAAAAAAAGACCTCTTTTTAAGTTGTGCCAAGGGAGAACCATGAAATAAAAATTGTGGTGCATTTACCATGGACTAAAAACTAGAAAGGAGGGAGTGAGGAGGTATAGAGAGTGTTGATGATTAGTGACTGATGGAGCAGAGAGAGAGGGAGAGAGAGAGAAGCTGGCGTAAGTGGAAGACACTATGTAGTAGCCGAGTCAGTGATTGAGCGAGGGAGCAAACGAAGAGCCAAGTGAGTGAGTGAATGGGAAACTGAATCATATATACAAGTCAGGTTAATGAGCACAAACAGATGCTGCTCTAAAGCAGCATGTGGAGACTGGGTGGTTTATTATTTCCCATGCTGATGCTATTTTCGCCTCAAGCCAGGAGTGGGATGCAAGTTAGTCAAAAAGTGAAAGGGAAGGTGTGTGTGTGTGTGTGTGTGTGTGTGTGTGTGTGTGTGTGTGTGTGTGTGTGTGTGTGTGTGTGTCGTAGGTAGAAAAGAGCGGGAACGTGCTTGTATGATGGAATGATGGTTCCCCACAGGCTGACGGCCTAATTTCAAACCCCTTCCTCTGTAAATGTGTGTGCGTGGCTTATATGTGTGTGTATGACAGGAAGACAACAATTTAGCCCCCATTTGCGATTATAAAGAGCAGAACAGAGCAGCGCGGAGCTTGGGCTCTTCTTGTTCCCACCACAGCAGTAAGCCCCAAGGGAGGGAAGAAAGGGGGGCATAGAAAGAGAGGGAGAGAGTCAGGACATATGGATGACATGTAAAAGAGTTGGAGATGTAGAAAGAGCAAGTAAAAGGGCAATGTAGGTGTGTATCGGGCTAGGCTTTGGAAATCCTCAACATTGTGTAAAAGTCAACAACAACAACGCACGCACGCGCACGCATGCGCACACAGACAGAGGTGTGTGAGACTGTTCTAACATATCCATTTCAAAAGACAGCACTTCCAACTCTGAGCAGCCTTAGCACACAAACATCCCCAAACACACTGCTATGCACACAAACAAAAACATACCACCAACCATACCAATGCGCGCGCGCGCGCGCACACACACACACACACACACACACACACACACACACACACACACACACACACACACACACACACACACACACACACACACACACAGCTTGTATGCTAAAAACATCTGGTTATAATTACAAACACAGCGGAAAGGCAAGCAACAGCTTTTGTTGCCTCTGGACCTTGAGGGGCGTTCGTTCGTGTGTGTGTGTGTGTGTGTGTGTGTGTGTGTGTGTGTGTGTGTGTGTGTTGTTTGGTGGAACAAGAACAAATGGGATCATTATTGAGGCAGGGGGCAGAGAGAGAGTGGGCGAAGGAGAACAGTTATTATACTGCTATTTGATGATGATAAAACTCTGCTTATTTCTTTCATTACAAAGTCCGATGGAGCAGTGCCAGTTGGGTATTGATTAGATTAGCACAATGTTGTAAAAACCTAACAGTCTATTACAACAATTTTCCACTGAATAAACCAGCGTGACTAACACTGGCAATTTCCATGTTATATCAGGCACACAAATTACCAATACTTAATCACCTAGTGAATATTTGTAAAATGACTCGAGCACGACATTATGAACCAACAATAAGTGACTTACCCCGATGCCTCCACATGGTAGCCTCACAAACATAGGACTCACTGAACCTGAGGCAGAAAGACAGACATTGATTATTAGAAAGAGCAACAAAGAAAAAAAGTAAGAGAGAGTGAAAGGTTACCAGGTGAGGAGGTAACTTTCTGGACTCGCAGGCACAAATGGGTGCATGACCCCTGAAACGGAGCATTTGACTTTCGGACCTAATCTTACAGCAAGAGTATACAGGGGCATGCTTTAATTGGACAAGGTGAAGGGAAAAAAGTATCTCATTGCCCTGCTAATTAAACCCTCTCCCTCTTCAGGAGGAATTAAGATTTTAGGCGAGAAGGAGACTTTGTCCGAGAAAATGGAAACGGGTGAACTTCAGTTATACAGAATATATAGAACACTAGCTTTTCTGGAAATTAGAATTTCCTATAACCTATTTTTGTGAAATTTGACTTAACAGCGGATGTTAAACACTATTGCTTTAGGCGGGATTTATGGTTCTGCAGGGGCTCTACGCAGAGCCTACGGCGTAGGCTCCGTAAGAAACCTACGCCGTTGTGTTGTGCGTCGTTCTACAGCATCTCTTTAAGAAAATAGTAGACCCGGCATGTGCATATGGGTGGGGAGTTTGTGGTAGAGCAAGTGAGAGAGTTACGGGGATTGTGGTTTCTAGTGGTGGAGATGGAGAAATAAAAAAAAGTGTCTCCCCTGTGCTTTCTGACCACGGTCGGAAATCTGTAGCAGGAAAAGTTAACCCTCTCATTGTTCTCTCATTTATGAGAAGAAGAACCAAGAAATGAGTAGGGTGAAATGCAACGCTACCAAGCCACGGCCAAGCGAACCGACCACAGTTGTTGCGGTCTGAGTCACCGCGACGTACAGTTAAATATTTTGAAATTTGCGTAGGGTACGGCGTAGGGTCCGAATCTACGTGTACCTACGGCATAGATTTAACACAGAACCATAAACCGTAAATTTCTACTTCTCCATTTCTATTTCTTTGTGTGTGCAAACCCACGTGTATGCTGAACCTTACACAGGATTATCTGGTAATTCTCCTGTGTAAACAGTAATAATAAGGGGAATTTATGTCTGCACTGGAATGAAAGCTAAGATGACCACTGGGGTTTGACGCAGCACGCACACGCGCACACACACACACACACACACACACACACACACACACACACACACACACACACACACACACACACACACACACACACACACACACACACAGCCTTGGCTACACCTGCACTTTAAGGCCACATAAGTGACAAAGCAGCCTGTGCGACTTCCAGTTAACAAGCTTCAGCAGTTCCTCACCTTATCGTAACACCTCCAGGACTTTATTAGATTGGACCTTTTGTTATGACACGGTTTAAGCATTAAAGCAGATTCTTTTCACAGACGCTGCAGATTCATGGCATTCAAAAGAAAGACTTAGTCTGAGATTTAGTCTGCTCAGATTGACAAACCTAACACTTAATGTTGCATGTATGCATGTAAAGTAATATGTACTGTGCGTTTTCTGCTTTGAACTGCACCTGTGCACTGAATCGTTGGCCCATTGTGGATGTAAGCTGTTTGTAAAGTACTGTGATACAATTAAGTAATACTATTCACTTTTAGCGTTAAAGCTTCCACATTTTAGCAGACTAGTTAAGATTAAACTGGTAGACAACAGCATGGCTGGCAGTCAGATTGTCTAGAAATCTATACTGTAGCAGCTAAATCAGCTCACATTTGAGTTTGTTTGTGAATCTGTGTGCGTGTATCGATGTGTTATTGTTTGTCTTACAGTCTAATTTCTGCCGCAGTGGGTTGGTTCCATACAGCAGGACGTGGGCTTCAGAGTGGACCGTCTGCAACTCCTCCAGTGAGGCCTTCCTACCGCGGATACACTGGTCACAGAGGAGGACAGAGGAGAAGATGGCAATAGAAACAGATAACAGACAAAGAGAGACAATTGATGCAATTGGTTTAAACTCTGCGCTCACTAAAGACCATAGTACCATAGTCCCTAAAGAAGACGGCAATGAGAGCGTCACGTTGTCAAGTTTAGGACACACTTATGAAGAAGTAATGCAGGCTCAATGGTGTCTGTTTTTGTAAGTGAGAATTTAGGAGATGAAACTGGTTCATTTTGAAGCCATAACCCCAGAATGCACAATTTTATTTTTAAAGCCAAGTGTCAAGAGACAATATCTATATATTACATATATTTTATAAGATGCTGCCTCCTTCTGGTCAAAATAACAACCTGCAATTCAAAGTTTAACAAGCAGATTAATTACACTTTTTCAAAAGTATTTTATTTTGAAGATTTTTTTTAAACAGAGAGAAAGAAACAACAGTACACAGGTTTACACATAGGAGAAGAGGAAAAAAACACCACTGACATGTTACTAAAGAACCATGTTTATTAACATGTCAGTGGAGTTTTTTAACATGGTTCTTTGTGCCGAGAGGTCTTAATATGGTATTTGTAATGTTGCATAATGTATAAAAACCATGAGTTACTTTACGTGATAACTCTACATGAGTATGCTACAATTGAGATGAAGGAGGAAGACAGAATTGCACTCACTGTAGCTTCAGGAAAGGACAATTCAAGTCTATTGTTTTATAAATATTGTATCTATTTAACTCTGTCTCATAGTGTTGGGCCACGCCTCTGTGGTCAAGTGTAAGTGTGGCCTTACCTCGCAGTGCGCCCTGAGGCCTGTTTCCTGTAGTCTGGACCAGATACTCTGAATGCGGCCAGCGTGCTCTGGATGACTGGTGGTGTTGCCACACATGCACTGGTGCTTCTGCATCAAAGAGTCATACACTAGACCTGGAAAACACACACACCATCACACAGACAGTTTCAGATTAATTGTATATCTCTGACAACAAGAGCAGGAACAGTTTTTTCTATAATCACACTGTAAGCCTTATGATGCAATACTCTATTGGACCTGCTTCTTCATAAACAAACTGTCAGATGAGATGACTCCATATAATAAATTACACTTGTTGTGGTATATATCGTCAGGGGGCTCAGAATACGTAGCAACAGCCTTGTGCATATACACAGCCACTGTACTGTATGTTTGCTCATCATGCTGTGTGGTTCCAGGAACAAGGTTTCCTCTAACCTGCAATCAGCAGGATTAAAGTGTGTTTCTAGATTGTTGTTTACCACTCTACTTCATAATATATCTGTGTGAGACCCATATCATTATTATCTATCAACAGACCTGTAGTAAATCGAGGCTTGACAGGGGGCTCCTGTACTACCATGGGGAAGGAGGCGGAGGCTGGAGATGACTGAGCCCTGGAGAGGGGGCGGTGTCCAGCAAAGCTAATCGATAACCCGGCTGCTTCCATGGAGGCTTGGTAGTTCCTCAGCTGGTGGATCCGCTGTTGCTCTAACATCAGAGCCTGCTGCTCACACACACACACACACACACACACACACACACACACACACACACACACACACACACACACACACACACACACACACACACACACACACACACACACACACACACACACACACACACACACACACACACACACACACACACACACTCAGTTGAAAAGACTATACTTAAACCTGACTTTTGACAAGGAGAATGGACACTATTCATCTAAAACCACTTGATTATCAACTTGACCTCACACACTAATGATTATTCTCTTCATACAATTTTAAAAGTGAGCAGCATAGATCAAACAATGACCTTATAATACACAGAAATAATGAGCCACCAAACTGCCTTCAGAACACGTACTTTAAAAAGATTTTATTAAAGATTTCCTTAGAATGGGTGTCATGTAAGTGCTTGGGAACTATTCATGTACCTGATTTAAATATCTGACACTCAAAAGAGTCTCACCAAGCAATCCTGTTGGGTGTGTCTGCTCACACTGGGCGCCATGGCGACAGTGAAAGGAGTGCCTGATTGAATTTGGCTGAGCGGACAGCAGGGATGGGCTAGACAGATGAGGACATGGTGTCCTGACTCTGTGTGTGTGTGTGTGTGTGTGTGTGTGTGTGTGTGTGTGTGTGTGTTTGTGTGTGTGCACTACGGAGATAGAGAATATATTTCCATGGACAAGGAATGCAAAACTGCAGACTCTGTGAAGGTTTCTGTGTGTGGGAGATCAGAATGAATTTTGAAAGCATGAGAATGTTATTGTGGAGTTGTGCTAGGGAGTAGCGTGGAGGAGGTACACAAGCCGTAAGCCATTCATAAAAAAAACAAACACTACTCTGCATTAGTGGAACAAGAGTGGTGTGTGTGAGTATGTTCTACGTGACTAAAAACTCTGTCCAGTGGGCTGGACAGAGTCAGGAAGAAAGGCAGATTGAATGTAGAGTGTAATGTTTCAGTCAGTCCCTACTAGCTCCATCTGTCACTGCTGTCAGATACTGTAGCTCTCATCCATTTTCCCAAAAAGATTCCTCCATAATATCTAGTTATAGTCACTTTGAACCCGAATGCATACACATGATGAGATAACGTTACTGAGATGGGATTTGAAGCATGCAAGAATGGAATTTGCAAGCAGATCAGTTTATTCGTTGTTATTTTTATTTTTATTCTTGAAGACATGAAAAGCAGATTGAACTTGTGATTTTCTGCATTTTAACTGACTCTACTTTCATGCCCAGTCAGTCTCAAATTTCCATCATTCCCTCTTTATCTCACTGTCCTCCTCCTTTTCTTCTCAACCTATCGTCTATCTGTGCAGCATTTCTTTCTCTTCCTGCTTTTCCCTCCTGCGTCACCTTCTTTCCCACTCCCACCTGCACCTGTCCTTCACCTCCTCTCCACCCCAGCCTCCTCACCTGTCGGAACAGAAACTCCTGCTCAACATCTCTCTCCTCCTGCTCTTGGGGGTCTGGGGGCTCCTGCTTGATGACCAGCCCTCGCAGAGGCCCGGTCTCCTGTGTGGATGGAGAGGATGAGTACGAGGATGAGAGGGAGAGCCCCTGGTGCTCCCTAAGTTCCTCTTCCGTCTCCTCTGGGTGACTCTGGTGCTGCCTGCCCGGCCCTGAGGTGCTGGAGCTCGCTGCGGAGACCTGATCACTGGGCTTGGACATGATCTAGAAGACAAACAGACAAGTTCAGGTGAGAGGTTTTACAAAGTATTGCTATGATTGGGGGCCTGTTTTCCACTGAGTCATACATAGGGTTGCAAAGGAAAATTACAGACAATTTGGTTTTAATTTAATTTAAGAAGTTAAGCTTCGGAATTTTAAAATAAGCAAAATCATGGAACACTCTTGCATACACACAGTTGCCAATTATTTGGTAAATCCAGCTAAAACAGATCAGTCAAACACAACAGCCCTGTAATAAATCCAATAAAATGTTTTAGAGGAGAAATCATTATGAGAAAATACATGCATTCAATGCTGAGAGAAAGTCAGGGACATCCAGTGGTGGAAGTGCTCAGACCTTTTACTTGGGTAAAAGTAGCAACACTGCAGTGTAGTGTCTGTAAGTAAAAGTCGTGCATTGAAAATCTTAAGATAAAGTATGCAAGCACCAAGTAAAGTAAACGTACTAATGCAGAATGGAATTATTGGATTATAATTATAGATGCAATAATGTGTTCATCACTTTAATACATCATAATGTATTAGTGAAGTTGTACTTTGCATTTATTTATAACTTAATCTGCAAAGTAACCAAAGTTGTCAAACAAATACAGTGAAGTAAAAAGTACAATATTGGCTTCTAAAATGGAGTGCAGTTGAAGCATTAAATACTATGAAATAGAAATATTCTAGTACAAGTACCTCAAATAAATGTACTTATTTACATTCCACCACTAGGGACAGCAATGTATGATGCCATACAACCTGCACCACCTTAACAAGTGTTGGTCCACTGAAGATGTTTTTCATTCCAACAATAGCTGACTGACCAGTTTGAGTACAACAATGTAAAAGACCGTAAGTTGAACCATACAAGTTGAACATTAGCCACCAGGCACTTGTACTTTCTGTACACACAGAGATAAACCGGCCATGTTCTCTGAATAGGTTATTTATTTATTTAAAGATCTCCATGACAAATATTTGAAACGCATATACACATAGTTAACTTAACTACGCCTGGGCCTGCACTAGAATAGAAAAGTGAGCAAAGGACATGAGGGAGAGAGAGAGAGAGAGAGAGAGAGAGAGAGAGAGAGAGAAAGAAAGAAAGAGAGAGAGAGATAGAACTGTCTTGTTGTGGCAGCTGTCCACCGTCGCTGTCGTCAAAGACCTCAACCTTGATGTGTAGGTCATGATTGGAGTGGACCTACTGTTTGTGCATGGAACACACACGAACACACACACACGAACACACGAACACACACACACACACACACACACACACACACACACACACACACACACACACACACACACACACACACACACACACACACACACACACACGGTTGGCATATTGCCTAGGGAACAGTCCATTGACGTAAGAGAGCAGGCTCTTGCCTCATCCCAGTCCCTCTTCTCCAAAAAAAACTCAAAACACTGATTCTCTTCTTCCTTTCTCTCTTGTTTTGCTCTCTTTCTCTCTGTCCAACCCTGCTAAAAGTTAAAGAGAAGAAATAGCTGCTGAGATAGGAACCATAAGGCAGGCTCTACATAAGCCTGTTGAATCAGTTAGAAGAGAGTGACAGAGATAGCAGAACCACATCCATCTATGCATCCACATACTGTTGGAGAAATGAGTGTGTGTTGATCGAGTGGCAATAAAGGATAAAGAAAGACACTTCTTTGGTTCTTATCGGACCGCCTTCAGTGGACCTGGTTTCACCACCAACCAGTTAGTTATCGGTACATAGGTAGCGCCATCGTGCACCCATTTTTTCAGTGTCACTTGACACTAGTTGACTATTGTCACTATCTGTTTTTCTCACACACTTTCACAACACTATTATGATGGTGAGTATACCCTCAGGTTAAAGGTAAGCAGCAGGCTCGGTTTATAACTATTTCAAGATTCTTTCATTCCTTTCTTTGCTGCCAACATGACTGTTAAAGCCAAAATTTAAGTTAGCAGGAAGTGCCCCTTTTCATTGCTGACTTGACTAAAAAATCTGAACGAGGAAGGATGATTCATGTTTTACAAAGTGGAGGATGTCCAATGGTCAACAGGGTCGATCAATGAAACTAAACATAGGTACCATACCAGTGGGACATTTGTAAGGATAGTTTGTGATACTGAACACATAAATATGGTAAGTATCAAATGTAATGGCAACCATGATGGTCATTGTCTGTGTAATAGCACTGCACTTCTGTTGTTAAATGGAAAGTGTATTGTTTTTCAGAAACTGACTTTAACATGCAGCAATCAATAGTATTTCTCGGGGGTACTTCTACATTTTTCCATTGTGCTATGTTGTTTGAAAGGCAGTAAAGAGACGAAACAAAGTCAATGACTAGCTGGGGGCATGCTATTTATTTACATGAAATTGTGTAAGAATTGGGACTACTGGGTATACAACTCCAATGGCTGTGGAACTGTACCATCATATTAGAAAGAAACACAATGCATTTAAACATTTCTAACAGAATATTTTAGCCAGAGCAGCCATATGTCAGAGAGCTGTATTTGGGGGAAAAAAATGGAAAAGTATTTAAGGTGGTTGCATTTAGGTATCTGTAGCTGTCGCTGTCAGATTCTCTTCTCGATTTTACCGTAAGTCCACCCATAAATAGCAACATTAATTGGAGTTAATTAAAGTGCCAGTACTTTTACTGTGCATCATCTGTGCCACTATTTCACAACTTACTCGCTCAAGTTTATTCTCGTCTAATCACAGATTTATGCTTTTTATTAAGGAATACAAAGGTTTGGATTAATGCTGGCAAATCCCCAGAATGGAACAGGTTACACTGCCAAACTCAGAAAGTACCACATTTTCTTGTTGCGTGCATTCGGTGTGAGCTAAAATCTGTGCTCTGGCTAACACTGGCTAACACTTTGCCAGGTGATATTTGGAGTATGAGCTTCATTTCAGTCTGAAATTGGGCAGATCATTTGAGCTAATTGACCTTTTCAAGCTATGCCGAAAGCCAGTGGCCCCAGTTCACTGAATAACCACCATCCTCTCTGTCTCTCCACAGCTTGTCAATGAAATCAACTGAACACTTGCAACCTGTGAAAAGCTGTCTGGTGATTTAAAATTAAAGAGTGAACAGTGTGATAAATGGTAATGATTCCAACCTCCGCATTAAGGTAAATGCTTCATGCCTAAATGCAGTGGAATTGTAGAAAAAATATTAGGTAAGATAGTACACTTCTATCACAGGACTGACACTGTATAGACAAACATACAGTATTCACACACTTAAAGGCAATCTGGGAGGAAACCATGCTAACACAGGGGGAACACGCAAACTCTACACATAGAGGCCTCAGCTGGCCAGCAGGTCCAAACCTATCACCTTCTTCCTGTGAGGCCATTGAGCCACAATGCCAGCCAGCGTTTTTTTTTTAATGGAAATTGAACTTAACACAACAATATGGACACACTCAAAAGCAGCCAGGAAGCAGACATATATTTCTCAAGTCAATATTACATGTTTGAAGATGTCTGCATTAGTTACTGTAGATTTGTACTGTGCACTAATGTATCAACTGGTTATTAACCAACCGGAATGCCTGCCGTAAATGTCTGAATTAACATGGAGTCTACATTGAATGGTCTGTGATTTGGTAATGATAATAACAATAATAAATTTAACTTATATAGCGCTTTTCATAGACTCAAAGTCGCTTACAGTCGTCTGGTACACTAAATTAGGGAAGAAATCCTGTTCCACATATGCACAATGAATTTAAAGCATGGGACCAGAACATGCCCACAACAATTAAAGGTACCCGTTTATGATTTCTCACATCTTTCTGAATGATTAACAATCTTCAGTGCATTCTATCTGACAGATTTTGAAAAATTGTATAACATTGTTATGGTATATAAAAGTAGTCACTCAAATACACTTCCTATTTTTAATAAGCAATGCAAACTCATTAGTCACAATTCTCCTTTTAATTAATTACACCAAAGATGGACTTAATTAGCATGAGTCATAACAGCCCGGTGTCTTGAAGGAGAGAAAGTCACCAACAACACAAGATAATGGGGCTTAATCCTAGAGGAATTTCCGCACACGCACATACAGTATAGATTCACACACAAACAACCATCTCCCTCTCCACAATGACCTTATAGTGCAAATCCCCTCATCACCTTGTGCTCTCTCACGCGCGCACGCACACACACACACACACACACACGATGATGCACTGAGCCACGCTTCCTGTGTGGCCGTATATGGAGGCAGCTTCCTCTAGACCACAGTTGCCAGGGTGACAGGGAGAAGTAAGGGATACATGAACACAGACAAGAAAGACTTGCTAGAAGACTTGCTGATTGCAGGCTGATTCATCCTGGATTCACAGACATTAACCAAATCAGTGTTGTGTAGATGGACAAATACTTGCACACACACACACACACACACACACACACACACACACACACACACACACACACACACACACACACACACACACACACACACACACACACACACACACACACACACACACACACACACACACACAGACAGCCTACCTTGTTGATGATGTGCTGCTGTTGGAACTGTTGTTTGTGTTTCTCCAGGAACTGTTGATGTTGCTGCTGTACCACCAGCTGCTGCAGGGCTTGGGCCTGTCCACATTGCTGCTGAGGCAGAGGGGCAGACTGGGTTCTTCCAAGGGGGCGGTGGCCACGCGCAAGTTTAGAGACAGAGGGTGATGGTAGTGGGAGGCCAGCCAGACCAACTGTGGTAAACAGAGTGGTAACAGTTATATTATATTTTTAAAATTATAAAGCATTTTTTAATAAGCTGGGTCTTATTTCTATAGTTTGATCATCAGTCCTATTGCACTGTAATCATCAGTCATTGCAATGATTACAAAAATGTCCCAGGTCATTAAAAAAAGAAACAATTCTCCTTTAAGAGGAGACAAAGACAAGGCACAGGTGACCTAACATATAAGAGCAGAACTATTTAGCTTAAAAACAACTAGTAGTAAATACTTATTTACAATATTTACACACAAAAATGAAAAGCAATTAAAAACTTTCAGAAAAAATTAACCCATTTGCTGCAAATTACTGATTTTAAAAGTTATACAGTCATAAAAAAGTGAGCCAAAATGTTAGTTACAGTTATATACTGTAATAATAATAATAATAATAATAATAATAATAATAAGACACCAGCTGCTGATTGCTAAAAAGAAAATAAATGTTGCCGTGATTACTGACCCATTGGATTGTGGCTCTGCTCCAGCAATACCATGTGTTGGAGAAGGGGGTTGTGACCAGCCGTTCCCCCTCCGGCCCCCTCCCTGTCCAGAGCTGAAGATGCCAAGTAGGAGGGCAGGTGGGCCGTGGGCAGAAATGGAGGGGTCAGAGGAATGCCTTGCTGTAACGCAGGCAATGCCAGACGACTCTCACCATCTTGGTGTCCTGACACCAGCTACAACAGGAGAGAGATTGGGACACAAGGAGGGAGAAGGAAAACAGACAGGCAGACACCGAGAGAGGCAGATGGATGGAGACAAAGAAGGGTCAAATGAGACAGAATGGAAGTGAGATTAAGAAATATAATCAGGCATGTACGGCACCTTCTTGCCAAATATAATTGACGAGAGCTGTTTTGCAAACTAAATATTCTTTGGTGAAATAAGTAATGCTGTATTATATCTCACACATATACAGTAATGTGCAAAGACTGCACTCACAGTGCTAGCAGGGCCTGTGGCTGGCAGTCCCAGGGTGATGTTGGGCAGAGAAGGGGAGGTGTAGAGAGAGAGATGGCTAACTGAACCTTCCCTTGCAGCCAACCTCTGAAGCAGGGAGGCCTGAACACACACAACCATGAATTACAGTAAACACAGAGTATAGACACAAAGTACATACATACATTACGTTGCCTCTATTTCACACACACAAACATGCACACTCACAGAGCTTGAGCCCTCAATTAAGATTAAGACCTGAAGGGGAAATTACATTTTTTCACTCACTTTTTTTTACACACATTACAAATACACACACATGTCCAGGATCTATACATGCACTAATGGAGAGATGTCAGAGTGAGGGGGCTCTGAGCAGTTGGGGGGTTCGGTTCACCTTTGCAGTGCCCAGGAGGTGAACTGGCACCTCTCCAGCTACCAGTCCACACTCTGTATACTCTCTCCAGCTACCAGTCCACACTCTGTACACTCCGAACGGGGAATTGAAGCAGCGACCCTGCGGTTTCCAAGCCAAGTCCTTACGGACTGAGCTACTGCCACCCACAAAAGCGATAGACATTGCCAAGCTCCTCCTGGAGTCCTCTGGTCACCTGTCTGCCCTATGCACATAAACACCAAAAGACACACATGCAGTCATGTAGGTTACCTCTCCTGGGCTGCTGGAGATAGTGACCCCGTTCTCACTTGGGATGTTACTAGAGCTGTTGTTGGGGGAGCTGGGTCCTGAGCCTGGTGCACTGTTGCATGCAGACTCTAGAACACACACAACACAGAAATTAGATGTTTCAAACATGCTGGTCTGAAATGCTGAGCTTTCTGTGATTAAATATGACTCCGTTATACATTGTCCTTGTTTTGTTATTGTCCTTCTGGGGTGTGTTCATATTATAGTATGTATTAGATATTCTTTTTTATATCAATAAGCAATAAGCAATAAGCAATCTAACACCATCTTACTAGGCAAAATCCAGTCATTGATGTTTGATATGATTTAGATTTTACTCTATCAAAGTACTGGGATGATTCTTCACAATTTTATCATGAAACAACAGAAGAAATCCAGCAACACGAGTGCTCACCAGCCAAGTCGAGGGAACGCTTCTTGGCAGTAGTGATGGGACCATCTTTCCTTCGGAGCAGAGGGCTGCTGCGGCGCTCTGTCACCTTCTGCTTTAGCCGGGAACGAAGCTTCAGGTTGGGCTCAGAGGCTGGCAAGACACAGAGATGAACAGGGATATGATGGAGGGTTTACTCAAAAGGTGGAGAAGTTTCAGTCCAGAGTAAGACAGAACTTAAATGTAATTGAGAACTTCTTTAATATATGAAAGTCAATTGAAATTAATGTCAATACTGTACGTGTTTTTGTCACCAAGTGTGGCTTATCCCATCTCATTTAACAATTGTTTGGCAGACAACTAAGTGGATAACAATATTAATAATAACAATAATTGATACTCTTTAATGATCCCCAATGAGGAAATTACAATTCATATAGATAGAGTAAAGCAATGGCAGGATTAAGCATTTGATTTCCAACTGGGACACTCATTCTAAAAATATGAATGTGTTACACCACAAATGTGAAATGTACCAATTCTGTCTAAATTGTCTCTTCGGCACTCAGCTTTGTGGTGGATTGCTGGGGCCATACATGTGCGAGCTTGTTCAGGATCCCGTAGTGGGGCTAATGAGCTTGTCCCTATAGACCACACAGTATGTGCTGACTGTTAGCCACCATCGTCTGACAGTGGGAAGCACTGCAACAAGAGGGGAGGCAGCCAACTGGCAGCTTCTTCCTGACCCAACGCTTAATGATGCTGCATCCACGCTCTGACAGTGAACACAGCTTGTTTCCAGACACTTTCAATTACAGAAAACCGCCATTGTCTGTCATCATGTTTGTATGCTGATGGGTATGTATGTGCCTGGTTTTAGGAATATTTTTGTGGCTCTGCCTCCCATTCTGAAGTTGCTTTGAAGCTGTATTGGCGAGTGCAACATGATGGCAGGACAGAGAAGAGGCAAGCTTTCAGTATATTCTGGGAATCTTGTCTTGTCAGGGATAGGACCTGACCTTTTCTGGACAATCTTGCTTTGGTGTCTCACTGCCAGACCACCACAGACATGGCACTGGACACTGGCTTCATTCCGTTCAATTAGTTGAAGCTGAACGGTTGACCAATCGTTGACCCAATGCTCGTCCCACAACCGTGTATCAAACAGACCATGCTAAGTGCATTAGCCTCAGAGAAGGAGCTGGGACTTTTTGGTACAGTCAAGTGGAAGCAATTGTGATTCTTCTGTGTGTACTGTAGCGATTTATTCTTAGAAGACTCATTCAGGTTCATTACAAACCCTTTTGGCCCTTGCTTCCTGTAGCCTTGAACGCTTTTCAAGGTAGGATGAAGCTTGACAAAGTTTTAATGTACTTCAATGAGGTACCAGCACTCAATATACCTCCTGGTTGGTGGGGATAAGATGACTTATTGTGAATTTATAAGTACTTTTTCAAATGTGCTTTCAATTTTAAGGGGAACATGCCATTGAACTTGTCAAACTCAATTATTTAAAAAAAGAGCTTCTTCTAAGTGGAGGGCAGTCTTCCAAAGTCCTCGTTAAGAGGGATGGAGTGGGTCAGGATAAAATGCTATGCATTAGCTGAACTGGAGACAGTAGGAGAAGGCAAGACTACGAGGGCGCATTAAAGTTCAACTTTAGTCTATTGCACAGGGAATTGTAGTAGTCTGACATGTTGACATTACCACAATTATTGTAATATACTTGTGGTGTTAGTTTAATTAATACAGGCACATAATGTGAATGTTGGCATTTGCTGATGAAGTTTGTCATAATTATGCACTCAAGCATTCAACATTATTTGTAAGTCTGTTTGATTCTAAAAGTGCTTTGCACGTCCCCTAATAATAACAACCCTACCATTGGGTTAACGATGCGAGTAGTAAATGAGCCATGATGGTGCTGAAAATTCACCTGAAATCAGATGACATCCTTACTATGCTTATTTGAGTCAGACCCATGATGTTGGAGTTGCCACCATCAAAAGTGGACATGTTTATCTCTGGCTATGCACGAGCTAAATCATAAACAACTATTTGTTTTGCTTACAAATGTTTCCCAGGTGTGACAGGAACCAATATTAGCCTCCACTGTGAAAACCTACTGACAGTGGGCTGCAAAGGTGACACCAACTGTGATCAATCTGGTGGGCAGCCAGGGGAGGAAAGACAAGGCACACAAAGATGATGGACTAGATGAGGGGGAAGGGTGGTCAAGGTTGTGTTTGTGCGCCCTGAGTCATTAAGAAATGGACAGGTAAAAGGAGGAGGGAGAGAGAGAGAGAGAGAGAGAAGGGATAAATGGAAGATTAGAGTGAGGACAGTGAAGGAGAAAGAGAAGGAGGGTGAAGTAGTTGTGTGTTTGCTGGGCGCTGGTCGCCACGGGGTGTTCACCTCAGGACGCAGTGACTTTGAAGGGTGTTACTGCCGACTTGGCAAAAGCACACCAGTGTGCACACGTGAGAACAGACTCGCTGCAGAGGGCCCAGACTGGTTTTACTGCTGATGCTGGCATTTTACTGTAGCCCTTTCTCCCTCCTTCACCGCCACCCATCCGCTCCTCTCTCTCCCTCCCTCTAAATCCCCACTTTCTCCTGGCATAACTCCCTCTCCCCTTCATTGTCGAGCCTCCCTCCCTAGTTTTTTTTTTGTTCTACACAAACCTGAACATTAGAGGCAACCGTTGGCGAATGTGTACGTGCCGCCCCGTACAGCATACTTCACTGTCCTACTTTCCAATGTTGACGGCCCAGAAAACAGCATTTCTAAACTGCAAAAACAGCATTTTAAAAACTTTCTGCCACATTCTGACTAATAGAACTTTACATCCTCTTAGTTTAAAACTGAAAAACACATTAGCAATGGTAAATAAAGTTAGCAGCAAAATTATCGGGTTCAACAGGTAAAACTAACTGAACTGTACAATAGACATGTACTGAAAAAGGTGGAATCCATCATGTCTGATAGTTCTCACCCCCTGCATGTAGAATTTAAGATGCTGCCTTCTGGTTCCCGCCTTAGTCAGCCATCCGCCAAAACAAATAGATATAAATTCTACTTTATCTATTTGTCTGATCTTGTATTTTAAATGTCAATGATGTTGATGTTTTGTTGTCATGTATTCTATTGTATTGTAAACTACTTTGCTACTGCAGCGAAACTAATTGCCCCTCGGGGACAAATAAAGGTAACTTTGAAAAACAGATTTCCACACTAGCCATTGGCCAAATTGGCTTTTGAGGCAAGGAAGTGGCTGAATTCCATGCACCATTGTATATTCACTTCATGGGCCTATCTTGCACCCAGCGCAATTGACTTTGTACACCGACGCATGTATCATTCCTATTTTGCAAACGACGCACAGCGGACTTTTCCCTCCACAGACGCACATCGGTAAATTAGGGAAAGAACTTGCGCTCCCGCGGGCGGTTCAGCGAAAAGAGGAGGTTCGCTGGTGCTATTTTTTAAACAGTTCTGGAAAAACTTATGGTGCGTTCTTTTTGCCTCACAACTCGTATTTTACGAGGTCAAAGTCGTAAACACGCCCCCTGACCTCGTATTTACGAGCTCGGAACTCGTACAACCACCGAGTACCCAGAGTTCAAAATCCAACATGGCTGCTCCCTGTATCGACAGTTGTGAAAGCTGTAGTAACATAGTTATAAGCACTTCTGTGTTATTTGTGTCACACTAAATCAGCCGTACACGCAGCGCTGTCTTCTATCTGTGTTGTCACGCGGTTTGTATGCACAAAAAACATCGTATACGTTGTTTAAACTGGCATTGCTAACAATGGCTAACCTGGCTAGAGCTAATGAAAACAATGAAAATCTGACTTGCAAAAAGAACGCATTCAACTTGTGTGTGACATCATTCCCAGTTGCGACATCAGACTTCCGAGGCAAAAAGAACGCACCACTAGTCTAAAGTCAGTGACGCTAGTCTAAAGTCAGTGGCGCGTTATTCAGATGCTATTTTAGGGGCGCATGCTTGGCCATAATGTAGCGTGTGCACAACACACATACACATTGCTTCTCTCAGGTGTTTGGATAGGTCAGGAGGAACTTTACAGTACAGTCCTCAAAAAGTCGCAGCATTCTTTGTGGCTTGTTGTGTTTTACACAACATTTCCATGAATCATGGATGTGTTGATGACATAAATGAGGAAATATTAGAGAACTTAAGGAGACGTGATGTTGAACTACGGCGGGATTGGACACTTGAGGGTCCGGGAGTGGCAATGCGCGATGTGCTCGTGGTGGAGCGGGTGGACAGAGATGGAGTGGGGGGGGGGAGGAAGGGGCACAACAGGGGCAGGTGGCGCATTTGGAGGCCCACGTTCCATGGCTGTAGCAATCCTCTCCAGACTTGAGGAGATGCACCCGAGAGGCCGCAGCAACATCGCCACCCGGTCAAGATGGCATTTATTACTTTGCCACATCCCGGACAGCACCCGCTCCAGCCCTGACGAGAACGTCTCCTCGGCTGTGAACCGCTCCTGGCGTGCGCCAGGCAAATCTGCTGTCATATTAGCAATCTGCCATGGAACAAGCGCGCCTGCTCTTAAAGGGAATGTGAGATGATGCTCTGATTGGTTTATTGCACGTTACGCCAAAAACGCACCTAGCTACTTCAGACCAATCCATTTTAGATTTGCGTTGGGCGCAAGACTCATTTATCCCGCCGGTATAATAGCAACAGCGCCCAAGATCCACCAACAAAGCTACTTGCGTTTCGCATTTGATACTTGCGTTTCAGATCATTAAAATAGGGCCCTATATGTCACTGTATGTCTTATATGCATAAAAATACCAAACGACACGTGGCCTTAAATCTCTCCTCTCAAAAGAGAAATTGCTGTGTTGTGGTTTCTCTAATTGGCTTTTCCTCTATATGTTATCTCCTATTACACAATGCTGCTCAAGACAAAAAAACACTTTACTCTCACACATTAAAACTGTACAAATCCCAGTAAAGTACCTATCTCTACCCATCTAATGACATATCAATACCAGATTAAACGTCTCTATAAGTGGTGCTTAATATTTCAATAGAGGGTGGAGGAGGAAACTGGATCTCTGATACAAAACATATTGATCAGATGCTCATCTGTTTTGACAGATGGGAGTCCCGAGCATCATGCCGGGGGAAGCTGTGCTGCTCTTCCAAGGAAGGGCAGAAAGGGAGGAAGATGTATTGAAATCAATACAGTAGTTTGCTGAAACTCATCAGCTGGAGCTTCCCAGAAATATCATATGTTGATGATACATTAGATATATGGGTTAGAGGGACAGACTGTAGTGTAGATAGACAGACAGACAGACAGACAGACATATACCGTAGATAAATAGGCTGGCTTGTTTGTAATTCTATGTTAGCCAAATGAAAGTGTAAACAGGCTGTTGTGCTAAGAATTAATGTTTAATTTTTACCTTTTCTCAAAATACATTTGTCTTCTGATAGTTACAAATAATGAGGCCTTCCCATTGAGGTGGCATGAGATTGTTTAAATCAGTGGTATCCATTATTGGTTATTGTGATACCCATGTGGTAAACAGCAAAATAGGGTGAAGTTCAAAACCGATGGGTTTGAGGTTAGATGCATAGTTATATACAAGGAAGTGAATACAGTCCACAAACAAGTCCAATAACCAGTGGGGATTCAAGAGGAAGGAGGATGATTGAGTGTTGGAGGAGAACAACATGGAAGTTATCTCCAATGGCATCAGGAGATGGGTTTAGTCTTGGTCAGTAGGTTCAAGGCAACATCCACACTACTACGTTATCATTTTTAATAGGCATTTTGAAACAAAAAAAACATCTTCTTCCACACAAGCGTTTATGCTCAATATCAGAAATGATCTCTGCCAATATTAACACATATCACATGACCTTTCGCATACTTAAAAAGGTAGGATGGAAGGGAGACAACCGTCATAACAGCTAATATGCCCCAGCAAAAAGGGTAATCATTTATTTTCACACCATTCATAAGTAACACAATGACTGTAAAGAATGTATGACTATTTGGCCATGTGTTTCATACACTTTCTGTAATAAAAAAATCTAAAAGCAAAAATCCTATTAAGGTGCAGGACCCTGGCACAAAATCTTATAAAAAAGTTTGGGAACCACTCAACTAGTTCACTCACCGTACTCTGCGCTGAATAGAAGTGTCAAAATGTAAAGCGAATTGAATAAAGAATATGGAAGGGTGGGCATCCTGCAGGGTTTAAATGTTCAGTGCGGTCTGGGAATGTGTGTTTGTGTGTGTGTGTGTGTGTGTGTGTGTGTGTGTGTGTGTGTGTGTGTGTGTGTGTGTGTGTGTGTCTATGTGTGTGTGTGTGTGTGTGTGTGTGTGTGTGTGTGTGTGTGTGTGTGTGTGTGTGTGTGTGTGTGTGTGTGTGTGTGAAAGGGTAAGGGACAAAGGGGGTCAGCATGACAAGTCTGCATCTGTCATGAAGTCCTAACAGACTTCCTGCCACAGCATTCAAAGTGGCCCTCTGTGTTCTCCATTATCACAGAGCCTCTCAGACTTGGACAATGAGCCCCTGTTGTAATATACTGTACGCCTGGCCCTCGCTTCTTAACCTACATTTATAATTTACACGCATGCATTACAAAAAAATGGGTCACCACAGGCAAAAACGTCATGTGTGACAGCTCCGGTCATCAGAGCAGAGCACAACTGTGGTGACCCCTGTCACTCACTTCCTCTTGAACACAGTTCATCTCTGTCTGCCCATATAATCTGATCTGCAGTATGTCTGCTCACTGTTGACACAACAGTTTCTCAACAGCAGTGTGTGTGTGTGTGTGTGTGTGTGTGTGTGTGTGTGTGTGTGTGTGTGTGTGTGTGTGTGTGTGTGTGTGTGTGTGTGTGTGTGTGTGTGTGTGTGTGTGTGTGCGCGCACGTCAGTATTCCCTCTCTGCCCCTCCTCACAACTGAAACAAAGAGACAAAGAACTCTGCTTTCAACTCCATTTCTCCTGAAACGTTCTCCATATATGCACGGTGATATGTTGGGCTATAGTGCCTGTTGCACTTTGTGTCAGTATGAATTGTGAAACTGTAAATTGGGAATATTTATCAGCACCACCCACCCCCCCAAAAAAATCCCTGAATTACATTTGAGTGTTGCTGAAAGTTGAAACCTGCTGTATGAGGTCATATGCCAGGATTTAAATCATTCCTGCCTCCAGCTCACAGCAGGTGGACAGGAGTGCAATGTACACAGAGCTGGGCCACCAGCTGTGAAAGCAGGCAGTGATACTGCCAAGCAGCTGCGGCTGCTAAGTGAACAATCACAACCTGGCCATACTCGACTTGGACAGAAGGATGGAGAAATAACAGTCTGATGCATCAAAAATGCAGGAACCGTTGCTTTGTATGTGCTTCCTAGGACACTTCAGAGTAGTCAAGGCCTGTTTTGTTAAACAGTATGATTTATGACGTCTGTGAAGGAGTGTGCCTGAATGAGTTAGTAAATGTCTAAAACAGGAGAAAAGCCAAGGCTCAAATCCTCAAATATTTCCATATTAATTTACTGTAAGACCTTGAAAGTAGGAAAACATTAAGTTTAAAGATAATTTAGGATAATCTTTTGGCTGAAACCAGTAACTTCCTGGAGTACGCTTGCCTGACTGGTGCTGGAAAAGCTTAGCTCAGGTTAGTGAGCTTTAGAGGTGCTGGGAGGCTGATTTTGTTACCTTTAGACAGAGCCAGGCTAAATGTTTTCTCCTGCTTCCAATCTTTATACTAAGCTAAGATAACCGGCTGCTGTCTCCAGCTATATGTTTACCACACATACATGAGAGTGGTCTAAATCATTCATCTAATGCAAATAACCATATTTCCCAAAATGCTGATCTACTCCTTAAACAGAATTTTAACTGGTTTTAACGTTCTTAAATATATAATTTAGATTTCCACTCTCCACCCACCCAGCCTTGTTTACATTAGAATGGTTCAAAAGACCTCATTAACTAACTTTTGATATATATGTTTTGATACTAGGGGCTCATTTTAATCCTCCAGTGGCTGACTCCTGGTTCATGTGCCAGACTTTGAAACCCAGTAAGACATTTCAATTGCAAATGCAGGGAAAAGGAAGATTAGGGCCCCCCCTTAGACATACAGTGGGTGCCTGGTTTTAAGAGGTGGAGAAATACGGATGTCAGAAAGTAACAATACCCCAGGAAAAAAAAAATCTTGGCACCATTCTGTACCTGTTTTGCGGAGGGGGAAGTCGTCTCTCGAGTCGTATGTGCCCAGCATTGGGTGGGTGTACGCTGACAAAGCTGTTTGGGGAGGAGAGCTCTGGTCCAAAGAGCTGTGCTGGGTTTTTCTACAAAAACAGAAAAATATATATTAAATACATCAGTATTTATGTGCTTGCCAGGCTTGCTGTATACCTACTGTACCTTACCTGACCTTCCATAGACACAATCACACACACATACAAAAGGTGTAGTGACAAAGACAGCATCCATCTCCCTCCCCAAGGCCAACACTTTAAAAGATGCAGAAGTGACAACAATGTCAATGGAATGGAGAAAGAGACAGAGTAGAGAGAAGGGACTGAGGGCCAGATGTACGCACATTTGCGAATGTAGCATTATCAGCACCATGGCCAACCTGCAGAAAGCGCATGCTGTGATACTTCAGCTTACGTCGTATTTACCAAACCTGCAGTTCATCGGGTCATCAGCGCCTTTCTCCGCCCACTATACCATAAATTGCGCTGTAGTAAAGCGTTAAGTACTTGTGCTATGATACTAGTCTGGCTATCACCAGACCAAGCTCAATAGATTTAAGATTGAGCATTGGTCTGGGGAGTCTGCTCTGTATTTTCTCTGCACAAGAGGCGTGACCAACGGGCATAGTTCAAATGACTCTGTAGGCAATTGGATAGTCCTTCAACCAATCAGACCAACGATCCGGGTGACGTAGCAGCAACAGCGGCATTAACGGGTAGCTGTGCTTGGGGGCTGGCTTGTTGAATGTAAACAAGAAGCTGCTTGCCGTTGCTTCTCTATCGTCATCGTGTTAAACCCACCAAGCCAGTTTGTGATTGGTTCCCGCAAAATTGTGAACTGAAGCAGGAGAATTAAACGTGCAGGTTTCTAGCCTGATCTGCAGGGCAAAATTAAATCCCCGTTAGAGTGGGTGGAGTTTACCATTGCAAAATAGAGGCGCGCTTTCACGGGCGTTTTTTGTACATACCGCAGGATACATACACACTTACACATACACACTTTACGCTTCCCCTCCCATGAATGCATATGCATGTCACGGAAAAGCGCAATTTGCCATTTTCAGTCCCTGTGACAGGCAGTCTGCGCGTTTACCTCAGTGCAGTCTGTTTGTACTTACCTCGTCATGCTTTTATGCGCACGTCGTGAAACAAATACGCCTGAAGTGGGCACAAAAGCGTTAGTACATCTGGCCCTGAGACGCTTGTCTTTTTCCCCATAAGACAGCAAAGAGTCTGAGGCCTAGTTTCCTACTGAAAGGCGGGTGAGGTAAGAGACGCAGGATGAGAGATGGGATGAGGTTTAAAGAGGGAAACATCTATAGAAGAACTGAGGAGAAAGCAAACAGGTAGGACACTAAATGAAATGGGAGAAATGGTGATGTGGGTGACGGTGATAGAACATTTTCCTCACTGATGGCACCCTCTTTGGATTGTTCTATCATCTCCTGCCTTGGCAGGAATGCTTGACTGCTTAAAGCCTTTTCAAATATTTAAAGTGCAGGAGAGATGCCATTGTCTTTTCTCTCAGCCCACTTCAAACACACACGCACACGAACACACCTCAAAGAGAGCCAGCTGTCAATCACTGACTATAAACATAGACAAAACAAAGCCTCGTTCCTTCAAACATTTCTCTGTATATCCAAGGCAACTGGCGAGGACTCTCAGAGAAGCTACAGTTGATGTGTGTAACTCTGTACACAGGCAGGGACACACACACAACAGAGTTTGCCATGTTTGCAAAGCCACGGTGATGAGGGACTTATGTCACTCATGATGTGGCTTTTATGTTTGATTTTTATAGAAGATTTTATAGAAGTGTATTTATAGAAGTGTATTTTATACTGTAGGTATGAACTAACTTCATGATTTGTTGTTCAGGCTTTCTAAAGAAAGACATGCATTTTTGTATTTGACAATGATGCAAGCTATAGAAATGATGCACATTTACGGTATAATTGCAGGCAGTTAGGTGACATGATGAGTGACAATGAGCTGCATATTGAGCACAAAAAAGCTCTGCTCTCATTCTGCATGTGTATTTATCACATATAAAATTAAATGTATTTTACCAAGGATATGTAAATTGGAGTTTTCTCCTGACATAAACTTGAATTTGGAATTATTACCGCATACATTCTTCATTCACAACCATTCACATCCCAATCCATGAGTGGTTCTGCAGTGGTGGGCGGTGACACTCACCCATACCAAAAGCGTGGGTCACTGGGCAGACAGTGGTTTAGATTTCGCTGAGCCAGGGCTTTCTTCTTGTTCAGGACAAACTCCTGAAGTCGCATCTTAACCTCTGTACTGGCGACTGCACCTGACAGAGACGGAGAGATACAGAGAGACAGAGGGAGTTCAGTATCCAAAGGTTTGTGCACTTTTTACTTATCGCCTCATACGGGAAAAAACACTTTTTTCAGTATTGCAATTCTGGAGACTAACATTACGATTTTAACAACATCCATTCATACTTGGACAGATAATGGGTTTGTAACTACATGCAGAGCAGCATCAGAGTTTTCCCTAAAATTCCACAGAGACAACAGCAGAGCTCTGTAACTCGCCTTAAAGACGCACATCATGAGTAACATTCAGCTCCCGGTCTCTCCTCAATTACCACTCTCATTTCACAGCTACAAACCAATTGTCCAGGGAGGGAAGACGTGGATGAGTGAGAGGGGAAAGAGAGACCGAGAGAAAAAGTAAGAATGCAGTGAGGAGAGCAATAAAGGGGACTGCTATGAGAATACCGGAAAAAAACAGTGGAGGTGTTTTTCTAAGAATGTGACAGTGGGAGTGATAACCGTTTATGTGTCAAGCTTGGGAAAGAAAGTGGTAAATACAGTATGTGAACGTGACAACAGATAACATACAGTATGCTCTCTAAATCACGGTGCAGCTGGAAGTGCTGACATCGCAATATATCCACTTTGCCACTGAAGGAAATTGGCTTTTATGAGACTGCCTTCTATGCAATTTATTGCAGTACTTAACAAAGCTTCCTCTGTTTACAACCCAATGCTCTTTCCACAGACGTCAAACTGTAGGCTCACTATGCCTAGCAGAGACCGATTGAGGCAAAGGACTTCACTGGCAGAAAATCATGGTTCCAAATGTGGGTCCACCATATTGAAATGCATTAATGCTGAAAAAAAAAAAACACATCGGAGCATTTTACAGCCATACAGTAATAACAAAAACCATAATTAAGAGCGAGTCATTTTCTCCTCATTAGCAGCCGTTTCCAAATCAGGCCTTTTACAACATTTACACTAGGCGTGGTTCATGTAAAATGTGTATGATGAAAGGAAGCACCACATTTTTAGAGCCCTTCAAGTCCTGTGTTAAGTAGATACAAACACAAAGTAACATATTTAGTAAGGCAAGTTTATGTAAATAGAACTTTTCAACAACAAGGCAATCCAAAGTGCTTTACATCGTGACAAGAACAGAACAGGTCTAAGAACAGCCACACACATTACCTCCTGCCAGGAAAAAAAAACGTTTTTTTTTAATTCTGTCAAAGCTCATTTGATTATTAATACCAGGTCGGCTTTCTTCGCAGCAGGACCAGCATGACTCCTGACAGTAAAGGTACCATCAGTGCTCTCAACTCCGAATGATAAATATCAAAGAATGACTTTGGTTTCATAGGTTTGGCTATTAGTTCTATCGCTCATGACAGCTTTTACACACCAAATGAATTGCTACGATTTGGTAATGTGACAACATTGTTAAAAAGGAGTCATTGGAAAAAAAAATAAGCAGAGGATCAGAACAGAAATCCCCAGGATATTCAAACTTATTTAGAAGAGAAAACAAAAAAGGAACGGTAAAATGAGTAATCCACCCATCTATTGTAAGCATCCATCGCAGATTTTTTAGATCTACTGTACATCCTAATCCATCTATGACTTTCTCTATTTGCTATAGTTCTAGCACGTTTTTGATTTTATCGCTGAATAAAGCGGTTTAGATAAACTTGCTAAACTGTTGGCTTGTTTACAACCAGTCCGTCTGACAGCTTGTGTTTCTGACTTTGTTGTAGAAATGTCGTTATGTTCCCAGCAAGTAGTTTGGTGAGTACCATGTTATCATAAAAGATGCAATGATGCCCAAGGCAACAAAGTGGAAATGAACAAGATTATCCTTTCAAAAGAAACAAAAAATGAATGAATAACGTCAGGGTACAGTGAATTGTCTTTAACTTTATTACTGTCATTTTGTTCCTCAAACAAAATAACACTAGGAAAAGAGAATAAATTATAAAAATGAAGGCATGTGCAACTTGAATGCCTTGCTCCTCTTCTTGTGATATTCCCTGTGGTAAATGTGCAAGGTCAGGCTGTTCTGACTGCTGGGACAATAAGGACATATATGGGATGGAGGGGCCAAGTCTCTGACATCATGCTGCCATAATATGACACAGTGCTTCAGCACAGTTACAACAGATGTGGGCAGTATTCAGAAGATGGAAAGTCAATGTATGATAGGTGACAACGTAACATACTAAAACCCCAGGGATACCAGTCCACTAAAACTTATAACTAATCTCCTGTTGGTGGTGACTTTTTGTTTTATTCTGTCAAATTACTCTAGGTATACTAATGCTCTTCAGACAAATTTGCTTCATTTCATCATATCATAGTACAATTTTTTAGATGCCTTGTATATGTACTGTATAATGCAGGCATCATGCTAGCTAGCAGCAGCTGCTACTTACTCTCCTGTCCCCTCTCCTTGTTTTTGAGCTGTAGGAGTTTGTGTTCCCGCTGCTGCTTCTCTATCTCCTGCTCATGACGCTGCTGCTCCATCTTCCTCTGGTGATCCAACAGCTCCTGCTGGTGCTTGAGCGCCAGTAAGTCCTGTTGGTGCTGGTGGAGAGAGAGACAAGACTGTACAGTAGAAGGAAGAAAGTACAAGGAGACAAAGAAGATGGGTAAAGGACACCACACAGGATACACGCAAAAAAACGTGTTGCCACTGAGAAGACACTGTTTTGACAAAAGTATAGCCACGGCCTACTGTAAAGAATCAAAGTTTTTGAAAGCTAGCTATTCTATGACATGACATCACCAAGCCGAGACCAATATACTAAATGCTTACCAGGAGACTAAGCAGACTGGAGAATAGGGCTGGGCGATATCAGAAAATGAAATATCACCATATATTTGACCAAACACATCGATATTGCGACAATATTGTAGAGTTGACTATTGGTGCTTTCACAAAATATTTACACATTTAGATTTTAGATAAATGATCATCAGTATTGTGGCTATAATAACTAAGTAAGTAAAGGCAAATAAGAGAACAGCTAAAGCAGTCTGGTACGTTCAGAAAATTACACCACTTTACTGTAATGCAGCCTTTAAAACCAAGAAAAAAAAACACTTGTCATATTGCGATATTACGATATTCAAAAATTAAGACAATATCTAGCCTCATATATCAATATCTATATACAACCCCAAATCAGAAAAAGTTGGGACAGTATGGAAAACACAAATAAAAAAGAAAGTAGTGATTTCTAAATGTACTTTGACTTGTATTTCATTGCAGACAATACAACAGCACATCATTTAATGTGTTCCTCATGATTTTTATTGTTTTGTTTTTTCAAAAAAAACTAAATTCCTATTTTGGTTCTTGCAACACATTTCAAAAAATGTTGGAACAGTAAAGCATTTACCACTTTGTAATGTTGCCATTTCTTTTCACAACACTTAAAAGTCATTTAGGGACTGAAGACATCAAGTGATGAAGTGTTTCAGGTGTAATTTTGTCCCATTCTTGCTGCAAACAAGTCTTAAGGTGGGCAACAGTATGGGGCCTTCGTTGTCGCATTTTGCGCTTCAAAATGTGCCACACATTCTCTATTGGAGACAGGTCGGGACTGCAGGCAGGCCAGTCAAGTACCCGTATCCTCTTCCTCTGCAGCCAGGACTTTGTAATGTGTGCAGAATGTGGTTTTGCATTATCTTGTTGAAATATGCATGGACGTCCCTGGAAAAGATGTATTCTTGAAGGCAGCATATTGTGCTCCACAATCTCTATGTACTTTTCAGCATTAATGGTGCCATCACAGAAGTGCAAGTTACCTTTGCCAAGGGCACTGACACAACCCCATACCATGACAGACCCTGGCTTTTGGACTTGTTGCTGGTAACAGTCTGGATGATCCTTTTCTTCTTTGGTCCGGAGCACATGGCGTCCATTTCTCCCAAAAGATACCTGAAATACTGATTCATCTGACCACAGTACACGTTTCCACTGTGTGATGGTCCATCCCAGATGCCTCCGAGCCCAGAGAAGTCGACGGCGCTTCTGGACACTGTTAACATAGGGCTTCCTTTTGGCACAGTACAGTTTTAACTGGCATTTGTGGCTGTAACTACGTATTGTGGTACTTGACAAAGTAGTCCTGAGCCCATGTGGTGATATCGCTTATAGATGAATGACGATTCTTGATGCAGTGCCACCTGAGGGATCGGAGATCACGGTTGTTCAGTTTAGGCTTGCACCCTTGTCCTTTACGCACTGAAATTCCCCCTTCATTCCTTGAATCTTTTAATTATGTTATGTACTGTTGAAGGTGAAATAAGCAAATGTCTTCCTATCTTTCTTTGAGGAACATTGTTTTTAAACATTTCAATAATTTTCTCACGTATTTGTTGGCAAACTGGTGATCCTCGGCCCATCTTTGCTCCTAAAGGACTAGACCTTTCTTGGATGCTGCTTTTGTACCAAATCATAATTACAATCACCTGTTGACATCACCTGTTTCAAATCACATCATTATTTAACCAATTTACCTGATTACTAGCCCTTAATTGCTCCTGTCCCAACCTTTTTTTTGCAGGTTTGAATGACAGGAAGGATGTATATTTACAAATCAAATTAAGTTGACCAGACAAAACATGAAATATGGTGTGTTCACATTGTCTGCAATGAAATACAAGTCAAAGTACATTTAGAAATCACTACTTTCTTTTTTTTGTTTGTGCTTTCATACTGTCCCAACTTTTTCTGATTTGGGGTTGTAATATTGATATATTGCCCAGCCCTACTGGAGAATACACATCAGTTATTTTCCTACCCGACTGATCGTCCTCATTGGCAGACTTTGTGCCCGTGGCAACACCAGGGAGGCTTTTTAGCAAAGTGAGTCGCATGCAAAATTCACAAAGGTTTATTGGGGCCAAGGTTCCTATGGGGATGACTAAGCAGCGAAAATACCGTCACCAGATCAGATTACACTCACATCACTTAAGTATACACATGCACATGCTTCCTCCTGTCCTTCACAAGGTGCATTTCTAATGAGTACAGTCCCACAGTCGCTGTATCCAAGGAAGGACTGCCTCCTCGTCCACTCACCTTGACATGTTCCTGCAGCTGGACTTCATGTTGTCGCGACAGCTGTTCGTGCTGCCTCTGGAACTCGGCGATCAGGAGCTGTCTCTGGAGCTGCTGCTTGTGTTTGAGAGTTACCAGCTCCTGCTGCAGCTGCTGCTCCGGGGGGTCTGTAGGAGATTGTCAAGACATTAGAGCGTCTGGAGGCAGTGGCGTGTTTGTATTAACTAGCCAGGATGTGACTTTTAACCACAAGATGGACCAGACATTCATATTCGTTGTTGGTAACCTTCCAAAGTTAGGCTGCATTTTGGTGAGGAAAAAACTGGCATGGCCATTTTCAAAGGGGTCCCTCTGTCACGTCAAGATATCTGAATGAAATGTCACTCAGTAGTCACTGACTGTAGAGTCTGTAGAGCTGCACTTTAATATTGTGTGTTAGAGCTGGGCAATATATCAATATTATATCAATATCGTGATATGAGACTAGATATCGTCTTAGATTTTGTATATCATAATATGGTAATATGGCATTAAGTGTTGTCTTTTCCTGGTTTTAAAGGCTGCATTACAGTAAAGTGATGTCCTTTTCTGAACTAACCAGACTGTTATAACTGTTATATCATTTGCCTTTACCCACTTATATCCACATTACTGATGATTATTTATCAAAAATCTCATTGTGTAAATATTTTGTGAAAGCACCAATAGTCAACACTACAATATCGTTGCGGTATCGATATCGAGGTATTTGGTCAAAAATACCGTGATATTTGATTTTCTCCATATCGCCCAGTCCTATTGTGTGTTCACGTTAAATGAAAAGTGCATTAATGTAAAAATGTAAACTTTGATTCTTTTAAGAACACACAAGGTTAGAAGGAACCTTGTACAGTTGTAGAATCTATTTCATATCCAAGCTAAATTGGTATTGTAACCGAAATATTCCCTAACCTAATTGACATCGAATCGACAATAAAATCATATCGGGAATAAAATGGATTCGGGACCTTGTGAATTGGAATCGAACTCAAAAATCATTGCCGATTCCCAGCCCTACCAGAGACCATGCCCACTTACTAATGACTGTCCCGCGGCCTGGCTCGGAGGGTGCGGGGCAAGCTGTGGAGATGAGTGGTGTATGGTGGGGTTGGGGAGCTAGGCCGAAGGAGGGCTGCTGGTGGTGGTGGTGGTGGTGGTGGTGGGGGTGGTCCACTACGCGTAGGTCCATGGGAAGGATGGCTGTGGTGGCGGGGGGCACCTGCATGGGCAGTGCTGCCGTACTCACATCCACTGGAGGAGGAGAGAGAGAAGATGGAAGAATGGAGGAAACAAGCATATAAAGATGGATTTTGATTAGAACATGCAGCAATAAAGGACTTGCAATGCAAATATCTAGAGTCTAAACAAAGTTGCAAATCACAGGCTAAAAATGAACCATAAAAAGAACACACACACGTTATCCAATCTTTTTATATAAACAATTTAAAAAAAAAAATACGTACAAAGATCCCTAGAAATATATGTGCAGCATGTGTACTTTCCACAATTTGTCTGTGAAAATGGAAAATGTTTAAATTTTTACTACAGCGCTGAGTTGGAGACTCAACATAGCTAAAAGCCCAGTCTTCTAGGAGAGTTATTAAAGAGAATGCATGTCATTTTCATCAGTTTATAGTACAATTACATAATTAATTCAAGGTCCAAAATGTTTAATATCCTTTGGTAGCAGCCAAAACGCCATGTCCTCTCTGATCCAAATACGACGAATGAACACTTACATCAGCTGTCTGAACACTGTTGCACTCAGCATTACACTTCATATTGGTTGTTGGCAAACAAGGGAGTTAAGCCTGTTTTAGAGTTGTACTTATTGGGTAAGAGCATTAGCAAAACACTAAATACACAAACTGTGTATCATCCGAGTGACAGTCGGTGCTGTGGTGAGAGCAAAGTGTGTGTGTATATTATATATATATATATATATATATATATATATTGGTCATGTGACCTGTAAGGTTTAATTTTTCCGGTCAAATGGGAAAAATTCCGATCAAATATTTGGCGTGTTTATTGCACTTAAAAACAACTGACAGAGGCTATATAAAGAATAATATTATCAAGGCATGTCGATTCATACTATTTTTCTTGAGGCTACTCACTATAGGCAGAGAGGCCAAAACAATTAAATCAATGCCATTTTAAAGTGCCAAATCTGAATTTAAATAGGCCTGTTTTCCATTTGCTAGGCTGAGGAAATAATACAAACTACAGCTTTTGCAAACAAACTGGCTCATAAAATTATAAAGTGCCAACTTGAATCAAAATAATTTAAGTTTGCAAGGCAGAAATAATAAAACAATGCAAATTACAGTACAAACTGGCTCATGACATTTAAAAAAAATAAAGTTAGCCAGCCAGATATAATAAAACAATAAAAAGGGTGTGAAACTGGCTTATAACAATAATGCTGCCTGCCGCAAGTTTGTTTGCATTGTAAGTGCCCATAATACGGAAAACCACTTTAATAGAAGGAAACATATGAACATCACTGTAGCCTATTTTAACACAATTCAAATTGTGCAGCAATACTTATTTTTAAAATATCACAGGGCAAGACACTGATTGCAGAAAGAAAAATCGAAGTGGACGACACAAAAATATAAACGATTGTTTGTGTTGCATCCCTTATGTTACATTAAATCTGCAACTTTTATTCTGCTTTATTTGATTAATCTGGTGAAGTAGTACAGCCTACAGGCCTGTGGTGCCGTAGAAACATGTATACTAAGAGCAAACACATCAAAAGCAATATCCTCAACGTGGTTGACATGCAAAAACCAGAGTATTAGTGCAATCTGATTATTTTTTGCAAAACAAGCAAACAACACAGCCGCTTACACACAAACAGTAGTATAACCCAACAACACGACATAAGGGAAACAAGAAAAAAAAAAGTGGCAGTGCTTGATACAATTAGAGATAGTATGCAGCATGAGCTTTATATGTGTAGGCTACATAAAGATAAACCAGTAAAGCAGATCTCTAGTTTTAGTTGCTGTGTGTTACAAAAAAAACAAGGAAACTAAACAAGAATGATTGTAAGATGGACAAGTTGGCAAGGCTTTAAGCTTCTTCTGCATGAAAAAATCTTCAAACACATGCAACCAAATGAATAGTCAATTTGTGCTTGATATCTGAACTCAAGATCAAAACCTCCTGTGTATCATTTAGTCTTTTTCTGATCGATTTTTGCTCCATATAGAACCACCTTGCACCATGCCAAGCCCTCTGCCAGTTTATCAATGCCCCAAAACCAGTGGAGAGCATATCTGACCTATCATGGATGCCCTGGCATCCCCAGTGACCAATGAGGTGGCGAGTGGAGTTGCAGTTACTTGCTATGATAGCCAATGACATCTTTGGTACCGGGCAGCTTTTGAGTGCGGGAGGAAACTCAACACCACCCAACGGGACAGCAGGGAGAGAAGAAAGGGTGTGGCCAGGCCAGACATGCTGGTGCTTCGCTTGTGCTTGTGTGTGTGTGTGTGTGTGTGTGTGTGTGTGTGTGTGTGTGTGTGTGTGTGTGTGTGTGTGTGTGTGTGTGTGTGTGTGTGTGTGTGTGTGTGTGTGACTATACTTGTGAGGAGCTGTTTGAAAGCTGGACATTAGAAGTCACTACTTTTTGTTTAAAATTATGAAATTTTAAAGCCCCATTGTGTAACATTTGTAGTTGTTTATTATCAAAATATGTATTGCCCTTCACAAACTTGTCCTTTTTTATGAATATTGACCACAACCATCAATTCCAAGTATTCCTATTGGCTTGAAATTTTACATTTGCGCTTACATGAACTGGGGTAGACGCTCCATAGCCATGTGCCATCTTGAAATACGGTAGCCCCTAAGGGACATACAGGCTATACTGCTCCGCATTTTGCGCTTTTCACTCAGTGGCACTGACTGTGACGTATGCCAGGGAGGGAGGGGGGAGAAGATTATTTGCGACTCATCACCGGCAGATTTGAAAGCCTGTTGCGTCTATTATCAAGGACATGTAACTGAGTCGCCGAGGAAATTAAAATGACGTGACAGGCAAAGCAACAAGACCAAAGTTAATATTGTTGTGGCTTTTCCAAGATGGAAAGAGCTGATGAGAAGCAAGGATTTTAAAAGGGACGCCGAAGTTGCCTGCTGTCTTCTCAACTAGGGATGGGCATAATTAATCGACGATCGACGATTGATCATTAAGAATTTCGTCGATCACGTTAATTTGTCATCGATTAAACTAATGCAGGTTGCGTTGTGTAGTGTGATTGCAGCAATGTAATAATTTCCAGTGTGTCAGCAGTAATTAAACATTTTACCACCCGGGGGCGCCATAGGTTGCAAGTTACGTTGTGATTCAAAGTAAACATGAAGAGGTCACGGCAAAGTGTGGCGTGGGAACATTTTGATTTAAAAAACGACTTAGTTCACTGCAAACACTGCAACGCAGTGTAGAAGTACAACACGGCCACGACTCAAATGATGTACCACTTAAACAAAGTGCATCCGACCCTGGTTAACGTCGGTGGCGGTGCGTCCTGCTCTCAGTATCAACCTAGCATCAACTCACCGTTAGCACGGAGGAGCTGCGATGCACAACGAGCAGAGGAAATTACCGGAGGGATCTGCACGTTCATTGAGATGGATATTGGAACCAGCATTTCACATTCCGTCACGGCCAAGTTAGCGCGGAGGTAGCTACCTGCGTCCCGGGCCGGCGGCGACGATCACCAGGTAGCGGTCGCGTCTGACCCATGGATGTATTAAGTGAACCTTAGACCCCCAGATCATGTCAACATACTTATTTTTCTCAACAAAAACCAGTAGACTGGTGCAGAAGTTCTATGTGAGTAACTGGTTATTTTGTATTAGGCTTTGTCCGTGCCTTGGATAGTTTTGAGTTACATTTTGACAAAACCTGTCAGATCTAAGTAGTATTATGTTTTTGGTTAAGTTATGGTTAAGTTATTATTGAACATGATTATTTTTATTTATTATTTTGGAACAAACGAGGGTCTCTGTTTAACAACGCCGGCTCGCAGCAACGGTCCCGCTGCTAAATTAAACACCGCAGCGCATATATCTCTAAGTTTAGCCAAACCTCCAGTTTAACTGCCACACGTTCTTCTTGTAATTTAGATCTCATCGAGGTAAAAACATGCTGTATTTTTGTATTTTCATTGCGTTTTTAATTTATAAAAAGTTAAATAAATAATGAATTTTAATATAAAAATATTAATGATTAATCGATAATTGATCATTAATTCTCCCGACAATCGACGAAGAAAATTTAATCGAATGCCCATCCCTATTCTCAACAGGTAATTCTGCCTATTGTGTAAAAGTTTTATAGTTGCTACTTGCTTGGCTAACTATAGCATGGTTGTGTATAACGCTAGAACGACGTCTAGGATATTTTTCCTCGCGTCAATGATGAAAAAGGATTGTCTACCTTGTAACATAAACGTAATCATATGTGCCGTGATTTCCCTGGCAGACAACTCATGTCATGGAGTTGTAACACAGACTAGCTACTAGAACAGCAGCGTGTAAACGATGGAGACACTAAGAGATCATTTCAGTTTCATTGACATTGTTCATTCTGCTCAGAGAAATATATTAAAAACACAAACCTCCGTTGCTTCTCTCCTACGCTGTAAACATCGCCTTACACTATTAATCTCGTACAATATACAGAATAACGATAGCACTGATACTTTACTAACATTAGCTTGCATATGTTTGGGAACCTGATAGCTGATGTTAGCAATAAACTGGTACCAAAATAACGTCAAACTATTATTAAACTGGAAAATTATTAAACTAGAAAATGAATTTCAGTTGGTTGTCATATACAATTTCACCGCTAGATGGGAGCAATTCTTACACAATGTAGCTTTAAACCCCAAGGGTTTAGATGAGGCATGTAGTAATGAGGGAGCTGTGTGTTCATGTGCGTGTTAAAATGATTCCTGGACCTCTGACCTACAAACGTGTATGTTTGTGTCACTTCCACATAAACAAACGTATAGAAAGAGAGGCACACTGTCATTCTCGCTCCGAAAAGTGGGTGCTAACCATCCGTGTTGCCAATCATCCAAATAAAGCCTTTCTCTGTGAACCAGCCTGAACAATCAGCCCACCATCTTCCCATTGGCTGCACAGGCATACATGTACACACACATGCCTGCCAACTGTTTACACACATATTTAAAAAGCATCAAACATCAGGGCCAAACAAATAAAACCTTGTGTTGGGTCAGTGCTCTTCAAACCAAGTGTCATTCTGCACCATTGGGACCTATTCAGAGGGAGCCCGCTGCGAGCAATTCTAGCACCAATGTGCCAAACATGTATGACCTCAATTAACGCCTTTTCTGCTGTATATTTTCCCATGCAGACTTGCGTTGGCAAGCTTCGGAAGGGAAGACCTGCCATCCCAATTTCTTCTAAATAGGGTTCTGGGTGGCCCCTGGAGTTAGCCACCGCACTCTCTCTCAACCCCACACTATTTATGTACGGTTCCCCAAGTGCCTTACTCAGTAAGCATGCCACAGGCCTCAAAAGGGCTGTTTGTTTTCACAGGCATGTGGGGCTCCTACAGCCCTGCCACCCCCAAAACAACAAAGTCCAAGAAGTCCCTTTAGGAAAATGAATGCACATAAAGTTACCGATGACATCTCACTGAACTTCACTATACGCCAGCTAATAAAATCATATCAAAATATTAACTATTTACTGAGCAATGAAGGTCAGACTGAGTGCCTCTGCTTCAACTAAATCAGAATTAGAAAAGAATGATGCAATGATGCAGAATGTGCAAAAAAATATAGTATGTGCAATGGGCAGGTGTATAGTCCAGGATGTAGGTTAATGCAAAGTGTAGCGACTAGGGGACGGTGGGGGGGTTTATGTCAGTGGGGCCATTAATGCTGCGTTCATGCCACCTGGGAATATCAGGGACCGCCTCCGTGATTACGTTGTTATTCCGACTGCGAGCGTTCACATGGTCGGGATGCGTGTTCTTCTTCTGTTATATTGGCGTTTGGCATAACAACTTGTTGCATGACTGCCACCAACTGTTGGGCGTAGCCTAAAGCATTAGGTGTGTGAAAACATGGAGGCCAAAAGATTTGCTGCTGTTTTTTATGCAAGCATACAAACAGCACATGGACAGGTGTTTGTGTTATCTGCAGGACAACGAACGGGAAAGGATTCTCACCCTTCAACGCATTTAAACGATCGTCGGCCACGTTTTTGTACGTCAGCTGTCAACAACGCGTCACCAACTGGGAAACTCTGTTAGCAAAATCTAGCCCGAGTTTCCCACCTCTGATTCCCACAGGAGGTGACGTGAATGGTGACATTTTCACTCGGAAACATGTTTTTCCGATGTCCGTGAATGCACGGTCAATAAGGATGCCTGCAGAATTAAGCCACCAAAACTACTCTGTGCACTGAGTGTATGAAAATGCAGCCATGACCTCACGCCAAACTGGTTATCAAAACTGTGTGACCTGATCTAAATAAACAACCTAAGCTGAACCAATACACCTACCTACAGTAGATGCAAGCACTTTGGACTAGAGTGGAATTTATTAAACAGGCAACAAGTGCAATAAAGCACACTTGCACTTGACTGAAATGGAAGTGCGTCTAAACAAAAATTTCTGTTTTTTGTGTACTTTTGTATTGTGTCATATTGGGTTTCTATGTACAGTGTTATGTTTATTCTGTTAATATGGCTGGTCACTTACCGACCAGTGATCAATGGCTGACTGCTGAAAATAATAATAATAATAACAACAACAGCCACTTATCCTCAAGCTTAGGGGCTACAAGAGCAGGTGGTACAGAGGGAGAGAAATGGAGAGGAAGAGAGGTGTTGTAATCACTCCTCAGACCAGCTACTCAGAGGCTAACCACACTGACTGCTGACACATTACCACTGTACTGATTGAGTGCTTTAGCCGTCTGCAGGTTTGTGATGTTAGCTACACGCAGAGGTACTTAGCAGCTTAGACCTTTTGATAACCTTGATGGTATTTATGTGTCAACACTACAGCCCACACCTGAACCACACCATATATATATATATATATATATATATATATATATATATATATATATATATATATATATATATATATATATATATATATATATATATATATTTCTATATAAGTCATTGCAGTGCCCAGAGTAAATGGTTTTACTTCTATAGTTTCATTGTTTTGGTTAATTCATGTCATTATGTGACAAAGGTGGGGAGTCTTTGAATCAAAGGTTTTACTGTGAAGACTTGTTTTAGACTCAGATTAAAGGTGGTTTTATTGTGAGATTATATTGCTGTCAAAAGGCTTGATAGCACACAGGAGACACATCTGTGTCACATCTGACTAGTCTCGCCTTGCCAGACCTATCTCCACAGCGCTGTGGAGTAAGGTCTGGCTACACCACATATACGTAATGGGATAGGAGAAAAAAACGCTCCGGGTTGTTTGCATTTCTTTAAGTCAATCACATTCGTCTTGGGCGGCGCTAAGCTTTGGACGCGACGGTGGCTCTGCAAAATGGTCTCGGGAAGGAACTTGTTTTGGTGGAACATTTGCACAATATATAACTGTTAACACAATATAGCAACGTGAGCTATTTAAATTAGCTGGACACATGGTGAAACGCCATTTACTCTTACCAGTGTATCGCCGTGTGTACTTTGTCCATAGCAATCCCCACCAATCGGTACCAAAACATCCCAGTTAGATAGTAAATGCTGAAAACATATTCTTTGTAAATTTTACAATCATTTCCCGAAAGAACCAAGCAGGCCTGCCTTGTTGCACGATCCAAATCTTCTTAAAAACGTATCATATTCAGCGTGTAGTTTGCTAGCTCAAAGGTTGTTGTTGTTTCTCATAGCAAAGGGATTTTGAGAACGGCAACAAAAGAGATCGGAAGTGGAGGGCCAACATGTCGGGCTTTATCACTGGAAATGCACTTCCGTTGATCCAGACTACGTCTGATCGTGACATTTTGACATGGCTCTGCAGGATCACAGTAATGTATGACAAAAACTACAGCAGCTCTGCTCAGCTGAATGTAATGTTCTGTAATGTTTACAGTTAACAAAGCTTTATGAATGGTAGTAAACACACAGGGCGACATACAGCACTCAGCAGGATGCAGGCACCTGTGAAGTAATTAGCCCAGCTTACAAGGATGGAACTCTGTGAATGTGGCGTGAGGTAATGGTGCTGAGCCAACAGAAGGAGAGGCGTTTGCACAAGCTAACTCTCCCTGACAGCACGGGGCATGATGATGCAAACATTCCTGCTGCAGGCATGGCCGAACCGCCCACACTACACGCTGCCATTTTAAGTTAATTGATACATGTGTAGATATGTAAATCAAATTACAATAAATGTCTTCAATTTCTTACATCATCGTCACATGATGATCAAAACTTTGCAAGTCTAAAATGTCAGTTTAAAGAAAATCACATTTTTCTATGACTGATTACTAGGTGATTTTTAAAAGTATGCAGTAGCTTCTAAATGTGTTGTAAATGTGTAGCAGCGAAAGGACCATTAAAGCTATGACGGATCATTAAAGATGAGGTGCGGAAGTAAGATAAACTCTGTTGATTTCCGGACGGGAAATTGTGTTTACTTTGTGAAATCCCATGGAGTTGTTGTGAGGTTCCCCTACTGCATCATTATAAAATCTGGCTGAACTCACCAAAATCGGACAAAACATTGCTGGGGAAATGTGCCTCCTCTTCTCTGTCCCACATCTATTCATACATCCCTCTCTGTACCTGTCTATCTCTGACTCTGACTCTGGTGGGATGGTGGCCAGCGGTTGGTTGGACAGGAGATGTGGGGTGGGGCTAGAGATAATGGGGGAGGACCAATGATGGTATAGGAAACTAATTCAACACATGGCCTGAATGTGCATTCAGCTCAACACTTTACTGTCAAGTCTGGGATGGGTGTGTGTACGTGTGTTGATATATGTCATTGCATGTCCCTGGACTGTGGTAGTTTGTTGTACTGTATGTCACCACCTCTTTGTTTTCTTTATCCCTCTTTTCTCTTTCTCTGACAACCGCAACTGGGTTGAAGCAATCGAAAGCAACTAATCAAATCATTTAAAGAGATAAACAACACCTTAAAGATGCCATATTATGCTCATTTTCAGGTTCATAATTGTATTTTAAGGTTGTACCAGAATAGGTTTACATGGTTTAATTTTCAAAAAACACCATATTTTTGTTGTACAGCACATCTCTCTCTCACTGCTCCAGCTCCAATTTTCACCTTGTGTTCAGGTCTCTGTTTTAGCTGACAGAGTGAATCATCTTTTCTTCTGTACTCTTTGATTCCACTCGCACATGTGCAGTAGCTCTGATCTTGATCATGTCAGTTAGTTCCATAGACAGTAAAAGAAAGGTTGTTTCTCCAACTTTGGTCAGTTAGCTACAAGGCAGGATTAGCCAGGAGACTTCTTCTAAAGGAGGGCGCACATGTAAGTAGTTATTTTGTAGATTATGGTGAACTTGTGTGTGTTGTAGCAGTGCTTTGCCATTGAGAACGAGCTAGCATGCTAACGCTAGCGCTAGCATGTTAACGGTTGTGTTTAGCCCATTGTTTCGGCTAGTTACGTAACAAGCCCTGCAGATTTTGAACAGCTCACCCAGAGACTGAAGGCAGGACACATTCAGAAACCCGTATCTCACTCAAAACAGCATGGGTAGATTTTTTTTCCAAGTTTGTATGCGTGTGGAAGCACCAGAGACACAAAATAACACCCCAAATCCCAGAAAAAGTGATTTTTTCATAATATGGGCACTTTAACTGGCCTTCTAACTAGCCTATCTACTACCTCTATCACAGCTCTGTGACTTTAACAGACATACAGTATGGACATACATAATCCAAGACAGAAAGACGTGGACCCACTTGGTCACACTGCATGCGCACTGGCCACCAACCCCCCCAAAAAAATTGTATTATTAAATGGTGTAAGAACAGAAAAACTAAATCTAGCACAGAAATACTGTATAATCCAGAAAACAAACACAAAAAATGTTTTACGTGCTTTTTTGTAAGAACAGAACACTTCAAAATATATTAGTGACTTGCATTGCTTTAAGAGCTGAACAATCAACAGTGAAAATCTCTTCTGCAAAAAATATTTGCAATAAAAACGCACACACACACGCATAGTGACACAATTACACACACACACACACACACACACACACACACACACATACACACACACACACACACACACACACACAGGCATTTACACAATAGGCTGTGGGGAGGAAACAGACGCAGCCATCTGCTCCATTCAGTTAAAGGTTGCACTGAGTGGTGCTGAGCAAGAGTCTCCATACATCACTGCCATTCAATAAACACGGCCACTACTCGAAAGCTGCACGCCCACACAGCAAATGAACACACGGACATATGCTCTCTCAAGTGAACACACATCCACAGTAACATATATCTATAGGCTAAATTAGTTAATATAAACACATGCAGGCTTAGGGATACACACCAACTAAACATACATAAACATTTACAATTGTAAATGTACAATTATTTAGCACACACATAAACTTGTCCTTTACACACCACATAACACAACTACAAACCAGATATGAGAATTTCAAACATCCACACGCTATCCAAACAAACAGTGATCCATGCATAACAACAAGGCTCTTACCCATCAGTTGTTCCGTGCTGTCCGGTTGTTGTGCGTTTGTGTTTGTGTGTTTGTGTGTGCGTGTGTGTGTGTGTGTGTGTGTGTGTGTGTGTGTGTGTGTGTGTGTGTATGTGTAATGTACAGTATCTGTGAGAGAGAGAGAGAGAGAGAGAGAGAGAGAGAGAGAGAGAGAGAGAGAGAGAGAGAGAGAGAGAGAGAGAGAGAGAGAGAGAGAGAAAAAGTGTGTGTTTGTAGCCATAAGTGCAACTGCACTGTAAAGCAAAAAAACACAGCAGACCAACCTGGTTTTTCGTAGCGAGAACAGATCTCTCTTCCTCCCTGTCTTTCACACTCTTCGTCTCTCACTCTGTATCGCTTCTCTGTGTTTCTCTCACTGACGTTCCTCAGTCTGCCCTCCGGCTGCCACTCTCTCTCCCTCCCTCTGTTCCTCTGGTCCCCTCCCACTCTCTCTCTCTCTCTCTCTCTCTCTCTCTCTCTCTCTGACATCAGAGGACAGTCTCAGGCATGTTGAGCATTTTATGGGAGTCTCTCTGCCTAAGGCAGAGGGCGTCAGATTGTGATCACTCTTATTTGACTAGACAAACTCTGTGCTTTTATGAACCACCTCTGCATTTTTTCTTGGTCTGAATAGAGCTCAATGTTGATGTGTTACTTATTGCACGCACGATTTAAGTTATAACTTTACAAATGCTGTGCCTCTGAAGAGCGAGGTGAGTCACAAAAGAAGGCTGTGCTTGAGGGAAGGAAGCTTAAAATGATCATCGAATAAATATCTAAGGCGCTGCATTGAAGCAGTTAACTAAATATTAAGAAAATATAAAATATAAAAGCAAAATGTGATTCTTAGAAAGAAAGTGAGAAAAATAAACAGAGAGAGAGAGAATCAGAGTAGAGACAGATTTGTACATGGATGTGTGGAAAATATGTTGTAGATGAGTGATGGGGTTTGGATTGAATAATGAGGAGCAGTTAGGGCGGCTAAAGGACTCGCCTATTGAGTGGCATCAGAGTCCACTAACGACAAGTGCTCCTCTGGGGGCGACACCTAACATATGTCATGCTGTCATATCAATGGGAAGTTTGATATGCAGCCAATAGGAGTGAATGGAAACATGCAGGATGGGACTGACTGCAGTATGAATAGTTGGGGAGTGTGTAATTGTATAAAAATAACCACATTTGGGCCAGACCTGTGGCTACTTTATAATCCCAGTTCAATCATACAAACTCAAAGACTGGAGAATTGATGGGATGCCAGTTGTGGATTGAACTTGATGTGTTGGCAGCAAAGACTCAAAGACTCAAAAGGCGCAGGGAAGCAAAACACGGGGCAGTTGCGTACGTTTTTTTGCCCAAATGTCCTCTCACGAGCCGGAGAGACAACCCATAGTGCTTGAAAGTTGTTTTCTACTCCTCTCCACTATGCAAGGGGCTCTAAACTAAATAAAAATAAACTGATCCTAGCAATCAATAGCTTTAGAATTCTCTCTACCGAGCTGTTGTGAGAATATACCCCCACCTGATTGAGTTGGAATATGTAAATTACACGCCCAACACTGAACACACCCAAAATCTACAGACTCAGGGGAGTGAAAAGACAGCCTGCACTTTAAAATGAATACATGAACTAGGCTGCTTTTTTTTTTTTTTTTTTTTAAAAAGCTGTTTTAGTTTTTTGCACTTTGGTCAACTATGGTTGTTTTAAAATGTGCTATATAATTAAATTTTACTTGAACTTAAAGGCGTAAGCATCAGACGCACAGTCAAAGTAAAAGCATGGGGGGCGTTCAGTATTGAAACCAGCAATGGACACGCCAACAAAAAAAGACAGGAGGGTGGGGGGGAGATATTATCGAGTCTGTACACACCCACATAGTCTTGGGAAGATATTTAATCAGACAAAGCAGTCTTTATAAAGCTGTTTTTGGACTGCTTACTTCTTACAAACATGTCTACATCCTTGAAAAAAGTACAAGAAGTCATTAGGCCTGCACAATAAATCGTTATAAAATCGCGATCTTGATTCACCCCTGTTCGCGATTTAATTTTTAAATGACTTGGATTTTTTTATTATTTTTCTCCTTCAATTAATTTATTGAAAGCATTTGACATTGACATGTGTTAATTATGTAAAGACATGTTCAAGGAGTTCTTGTTCTTCATGTACTTTATTTTCTTTATTAATTGAAGCCTCTATGTTTACAGGCTTGTGGTGATGCGCAATGTGCTATAGGTGCCAAAAAAAATCTATGTTTGGTACTGCCAATTTGTTTTGTTTTGTCATGGTTCATGTGTGCAATAAACATTCAGTGAGAAAACAATTGTGTCAGAGAATCCTAGAAGTCATTGTCTACGTTCCTGGGGCCTTTTCCTTATAAATGTCCCTAAAGTCTGTACTGAACTGGGAAAAGGGTAAGCATGCTGCACGCACCCGGCACCACGAGGGGGCAAAAGGGGCCTTTTCCCCCTCAGTTGTATTTTCTGCCCCCTTGTTTCAACATTATACATCCATAAAACGTACAAACACAACAACACAATTAGGTCTCCGTTGGCGTTTTTATCGCAGGGGGCTTTCAACTACTAATCCCATCCGGGCGATATTTGACACAGAAAGCGAGCGCTCCAGCTGTCCTGTCACTTCATTAGTATATGTCTCTAACCCCCGTATAAAAACCGCTGTGCTGCGCTCAGACCACGGCCGCGTAGCCTAGCAACGCATATTGTCTATGTCTTTGGGCAAGGCGCTGCATTATCAGAAGCTAGAGCAAGCTAGATTTGGACATGAGTGATGGAGATTCGGATCGGGGAGAGATCAATGACCCATCATTTTAATCTGATGAGGAATCTTCATCTGATGACGAGGAGCGCCCACCTACCCGTATCATCACAGCAGCCCTCAGACGCCGACGTGACAGGTGCCTTTACAGTCCAGCATACACATCCTAGTTAGACGCAACTTGTGTACTGTTAATGTAGCAGTTTCTATTTCTTCTTTAGTGTCGGCTCAGCCATTACAAGACAGAAACGTCTACAACTCAGATCACGCACTGGGGGAGCGCAGTCACAGCCGTGTGTGTGCGTACGTGCGTACGTGCGTACGTGCGTGCGTGCGTGCGTGCGTGCGTGCGTGCGTGCGTGCGTGCGTGCGTGTGTGCGTGCGTGTGTGTGTTCGATCTGTAATGAGAGCCTAAAGCTCATAAAATGATTTTATATAGTAAGTTTAAGTCGTATTTTATTAAAAGAGATGAAAAAAAATGGACAACTTAACTGCTTCAAGTATTGGCCAAGACAGGCAAATAGATTTGTAATCTCAATGAGTCTTAAATAAAAGGTTAAATAAATAAAAGATTTGTGAAATCACCCATGTGGCTGACCATAGCTAAGGAAACAGACTTATCTATCTTTATTTAGTTTCAGTTTAAGTCAGACTTGTGTTGGAATATTTTGGATAATATGAGGCACAGCGTAATCTTCTTTCTATTGATCCCGCTGCCTCACTTATCTTAATTGTTGTCACATGTACACATGTAACAACTCTCCCTACCTAAATTAAGGTAACTGGGTTGGTTGTTTACATGGTGTTTAAGAAATCTTTACTTCAGAAAACCAACAACAATCACATTACCTAAATTCATGTGAACACACATCTCATCTAATCTGTGTGTGCGTTTGTCCGTACTGTGCATGCAAGTATGTGTGGAGTGGTCTGCGTCTGTGTATGTTTGCAGAAGCTATTTTTGAAGTTCAGAGTAGAATCCAGGAAGCCAAGTTTTGTTTGATCAGACAACACACCCACACACCTGGCTGAGATAACTTCTGCGTAATCAGCTTGTTGTACGGTGTTGACGTCAAAGGCTTTGCTAAACCTTCATTCAGCCATGACACTGATAACAGAAAATGCTACCGCACACGCACACAAAAACACCATTTCATTTTTAGAACTGGGAGTACCACCAGTGGCTAGACTGACCAGCACTACATGAACTTAGCGGTAAAAATCAACGTATGGACATTAGGTTAGATGGAGGATAACATGGTCAAAGATCCGTGGCGGTGAGCCGGCAGCCTGGCAAACAAAAATGAACAGTGGGACACAAAAGGGCAGCTTTTGAAAATTTATTTTTCCAGCCATACAAAAGGAGAACAAATCCACAAAACTTGAAGCTAACGCCAAGACTTGTCACCTGCTCTGTGTAACCAAAGCTGCTCTTTTAACATCCCTGCTCTGTGCATTCAAATATGAGAGCAGCACTTGTCTCCCATAATCACACTACTAGCTGATTGTCTTATTTTGTTTACAAGTTCCAGATGGAGTCTGGAGATGATGTGGGGTAGCCTACTTATTGTTTACATCTTACTTTGTACACTTCAGGCTGTTGCAGCTAGCTCAGGGGAGAGACTGTATGACACTAGGTGGTACAGCCTGAGACATGCACAAAAAAAACAATTGCCTTCTGTATTTTTGTTTTGCCTTTCCCTCCACTGTACCGAACTGAACCATGATGTCTGCCAAGGTATGAACCGAACCGTGATTTCTGTGTACCGTTCCACCCCTAACACACTTACAACAAATTAAATAGTTTCAAGGCAAAGAAAACACTGACAAGAATGTCAAGCATCTGAAATACACAAAATAAATTGTACTCTGTAATGTAACTCTGTAATAAATTAATGGTTAAAACTTTGTTTTCCATGATGTGTTGTGGTTAAAGCTATAGTGTGTAGTTTCTGCTGCCCCCATGAGGAATTCTAAGTAATGACAAAAAAAACTGTTGGCACATCCACATGATACAAGCCTTACGTGACCGCGCACCAACCCCACACCCCTTCACACAGTTGCTAGTAGTCAAGGAGGACATGGAGGATTAAAAAAAACATGATGGACTCTTCAGAAGAGGCCATTATCTTCACTTGAGTTTCCTCATGGGAAAGTCACCGGACGCCACAATCATAACCACATTGGCGTAACTGTGATGGATTCATCTTGTCACATGTCCATGATCACAACACAATATCCGCACGTCTACACACAACAAGTCTGCGTGTACAGATACAAAATACAGTATATACACAACCATGTGCCGGGACTTGGAGCATATAAGGGCCCTAATGAGTTGGGCATGTGTGCACATTATCTGAAAACAACATGTATGAATAAAAGCATGTGTATGGAAACTTGTGTGCAGAGCGGTGTGAGACGTAAAGATACTAAGGCAATGAATGTATATGTGGAGGAGGGCTTGTGCAGTTATTTGCAACAGTCTGGTAGAACCAGACAAGGCGATAAGTGAGCATATCCGAGATAAATTGCTCGTGTAGCTATGTGCATCAGAGTTAGCGTGTGCGTGTGCGTTAAATAATGCATGTGGCATAATGATTGCAAGGCATGCTGAAATACACAGTGTGGCAGCCAGGCAGACAGGGCTTATGAATAAGTAATGGGCGGCGTCCGCCTCGTAATGTACACACATGTGTATACATGTGTGTACATTACGTGAGCGCGCACACGCACACACACACACACACACACAATAAGCTCAGGAGAGGTAAAAATTATTTATATATATTATTTTCGTGTCTTCTTAGGCTTTTGTCTTCCCCCTCCTCTCCACAGTGACAGGGGGTTGGTGGAGGGAGGATTGCGTTTTTCATCCATCTCCCCTGAGAAGCCCAGACCAAACTCCAAATATGTGTCGTTTATTATTGATTTAGGTTATTTATAATACAAACTCTCACTCTCTCTGCAACCCCCCTTTACATCTCTCTCTTTTTCTGCCTCCCGTCCCATTCATTAGTATCTCTGGGATTCTTAAAATACAAAAATGTAATCTGAAATATCTATTAAAAGCAATCATTACGCTTCCTCAAATAAGCCTTTTCCAATACCTTTCGTTGTCAAATAAAAACACAGATTTAGGGAATGTAGTGAATTTCTAATGACAATCAGAACATGCTCAGTTGGAGCATGATATGAGAGCCCACTTTTTCAGTACCCTCTTATGTCTTTTAATACTTTATTTAACACTGCTATAAAACACTGCCGAAGTGTCGAGAACATATTACTTTGTGCCAAAATCTTGCACTCTCTCCCTCGCATATTCTGCTACTTCTCGTACTTAGCCAATGCATGGCAACAGACTTGAGGTTATTAAAAAATATTTTAAAAGGCTTAAAAGGAGAGAGTCCTGAGTGTTATCGGTCAGTGTTTTCAGCTGTCATTGGCCTGTTCTTGCAGAGCTAACAAATGCTTTCAATTTCTTTAAATATGTCAACAATAAACAAAGAAAAAAGTTAGTACATGCGGTGCAGACTCATTAAATAGTTGAGCAGGCACAATTTTCTATTGTCACTTAAAAGAGAAACACATTTTAAATAAGTTAAACGGCCAAATCAAGATTTACAAAGATGAAGATCTTTATGCCAAAGCCCCCAAAACAGAAGAACATGTAATATCATTACCAGTCACATTTTAAATGAGGAACTGTTTGGAGCAATTAATGTTGTGTGGGCTCTCTCTCTCTCTCTCTTTCTCTCTCTTTCTCTCTCTTTCTCTCTCTCTCTCTCTCTCTCTCTCTCAATAAAATCCATTGTATTATCAGGGCCATCCAATCTCTGTATGACTAAAGCGAGAGCTGTGTCTGGGTTCTCGGCAGTAAGTCGGACACGTTCCAGGTGAGGGTTGGCTGTGCTTTGTCACCAATCCTGTTCGTAGTATTTATGGACAGGATATCGAGGCGTAGTCGTGGTGGAGAGGGGTTGCAGTTTGATGGGCTGGGGATCTCATCGCTGCTCTTTGCAGATGATGTTGTCCTGATGGCATCATCGGCCTGTGACCTTCAGCACTCACTGGATCGGTTTGCAGCCGAGTGTGAAGCGGCTGGGATGAGGATCAGCACCTCTAAATCTGAGGCCATGGTTCTCAGCAGGAAACCAATGGAGTGTTTTCTTCAGGTAGGGAATGAGTCCTTACCCCAAGTGAAGGAGTTTAAGTACTTTGGGGTCTTGTTCACGAGTGAGGGGACAATGGAGTGGGAGATTGGTCGGAGAATCGGCGCAGCGGGGGCGGTATTACATTCAGTTTATCGCACCATTTTGTGACAAAAAAAGAGCTGAGCCAGAAGGCAAAGCTATCGATCTACCGCTCAGTTTTCGTTCCTACCCTCACCTATGGTCATGAAGGCTGGGTCATGACCGAAAGAACGAGATCAGGGTACAAGCGGCCGAAATGGGTTTCCTCAGGAGGGTGTCTGGCGTCTCCCTTAGAGATAGGGTGAGAAGCTCAGTCATCCGTGAGGAGCTCGGAGTAGAGCCGCTGCTCCTTCACGTCGAAAGGAGCCAGTTGAGGTGGTTCGGGCATCTGGTAAGGATGCCCCCTGGGCGCCTCCCTAGGGAGGTGTTCCAGGCACGTCCAGCTGGGAGGAGGCCTCGGGGACGACCCAGGACTAGGTGGAGGGATTACATCTCCAACCTGGCCTGGGAACGCCTCGGGATCCCCCAGTCAGAGCTGGTTAATGTGGCTCGGGAATGGGAAGTTTGGGGTCCCCTGCTGGAGCTGCTCCCCCCGCGACCCGACAACGGATAAGCGGACGACGATGGACAGATGGATATATTAAAGCAGCCACAGTAAAGTATCTGTAGAAGCAAGCCACTGTCCCACTGGGCTGTAGACGCTTTGTTTATTAGTAGAGTTGTCGGATATAATGGTATTTACAGTGAAACCATTATCCAACCAGCAGAGACGTAGCAATGCCAGAAGGAGCTACCATTTAAACATCTCTGACTGTATTAGGTCAGTGTTTTGGCTTGTGACCCCTTAAAACAAGAGAGACCTGTCCGACTTGTCAGCTTTTTCCTTTGGAATAACTGTATTAGGCCATTACTGTAATGTTGCCAAATATTTGGGAAGGACTTCTCTATAGCAATAATGATTTAACAGAATTGCGATGAAGTACCTTGACTTGTTGGATAAAAAAAAATCTAATCTGTATTTTAGTCTACAAAGTGATTTGGCAGGATTTGTTTGAGCAGATCTAAAACAAGCAATGGGGGTACTGGGGTATAGACAAAAATGGCACAGAGACCCTTAAAGGTGAAGACACACTAACAAGATGGGCCAACTGTTGGCATAAAAGGCAGTTGGGCTGATCAGTCGGCTCCCCGAGGTCCAAAAAATGCCTTGGAAAACACCGAAGCGACACCGTCATGGAGACGTAATACGTAATACGTCTCCATAACAGGCAGCCCTACTCTGTAGTGTCACCCAGCGCCGTTTATATTGAGAGTTTGGCCAACTAGGGAATCGAATATTCTGAGCTATCCCGTTATGTGAGCTGAAGGTGAAAAGAGCAAACTGGAAGCCAAGTGACTACTCATTATTGTGTGAGGTAAATGTCAATTTCTCTCTTTGACTTATAACAAATTACATAGGACAAATATAGTAATACCATTGTTAATGTGTACCATGCTGTCAAAAAAGATCTAACACTGCTTTAGAAATGAATGAAGTTTGAAGTTAGCCATGCCTTATGCTAGCGTTAGCTTTTTTGCTAGCACTCCATGTACCTAAATGCTTGTGATCTTGCCATAGTCATATGGCTTTTGGTCTCGACCGAGTTATGTTTATTATGTTATGTTATTATGTTTATAATAATATTGGAGGGAAAGTGAAACACAGCTTGGACGGTCATGTTGTTCGGCTTTTCACAAGTTTAGACAGCTAGCTAACGCTACGCCGACAATTGCACAACAGCGTTAGCCTAGCCTGCTAGGTAAATATTGCGACTGCCTTCGGAGTTTGCTATATCTGCGTCCACGTTGTCAACATAAGACCTGTGGCGTTAGTGCTCCTTTTGTACCATGATTTTATTGAATGAAATATTAAGCTTCGCTCCTACGAGATGGGTGGGTTTTTGTTACATTACACACAAAGCTAACTGGCTATAGTTAGCCTGTACGTATACAGGCGGGCATTAGAAAGGTAAACACTGCTCAGAGACTTATTATAGTGGTCACTCACTACAATGGGCATTTTTTAGAGGCCCATTTACGATATAGAAGGTAACTATACACTGGAATATTTCCCTAAGGGCCTTTTACACATTGACAAAGGTTGATAATAACATGTATATGCCTGTTTATGGTGAAAATAAGCGATTTATTTCAAGATAGCATATTCGCCCCATAGGGTTACACTGTAGAGTCATCTGACGTTGGTATCCAATATGGCGGCCATGATTTGAGTTGGCCAAACTCTCTATATATACGCCACTGTTGTCGGCCCAAAAAATTAAAACTGGCACCCGATAGGACGAACGCGTCACGTGGGTCTTCCTGCTGCTTCCGGATTTTTGCAATGGCGGCTCATTCAGAATACGATCTCATATTCTACTGAAATAGTTCACCGAAAATACTCATTTTCACAAATATAAATACTCATAACAAGAATCAGCTCCTATCTCTTCCGAGGAAGACCTCAAAACATCAAAGCATCATAACAGCTCCAGCTTCAACCCAGACAAGGTAAGAAAAGGACATGGGGCTGCAGTGGGGAGCTCCGTTCATTCATATTTTACGCCCTCTCTTTCCATCTCAATGGTATTACCTTCCAGTCTGCGCCGACTTTGCAGCAGACAGAGAGCCATTAGCTCTTGGCCATGCTAAACTGAACTTATGAGCAGCTCCACATGCACTTTAAATCACATGGGTCACAGGAATGCCCCTGTGCACTAAAGCTAGACCCACAAACTCTTTATGTCCAGCACAGATTAGAGCAACCTGCCTGGGCTTTATCATTATTTCCGGAATATAAACAGACATGCAGGGAGTGAAGACTGGTGTAGATATAAATGGAGGGCTGCATCAAAAAGAAAGATGAGTTCAGGAATAAGTCATCATCATACTGTGAGAAAATACTGTTAAATTTGTCCAGTTTCTTTCATTAAACAATAGTCTGCGTTTGATGACATATCTACCTGTGTTTTTTTCAGAAATTATTGAACTTATTATTACAGTTATGCAAATAACTTCTCAATGACTTCTTGCAAGTTCACTCCACTGAGAAAACTGATACAAACCACTGCAGACAGCAAACCATGGGCTATTTCTTCTCTTAAATGAGTTTGTGGTAAAATACAGTCTATCACTGTCGGCCATGCTATAGCCATTAGGCTCCAGGCTTGGCTGTAATGAACTCCTCTTCCCGGACAGGGGAAGGGCCAACCTCTGGTCACGGTGGTTTTGTTGGCCCAGAAGCTAGCAAACTCCTTGTGAGGGCAAAGCAAAGGTCTAAACCCTGGAGTGGTCATCCATAATAGATAGCTTCCAGAGGACTCCTGGATTCATATGGTCCTGCTAGGGCTTTTAAGAGCCTTTACAAAACAGACCTCTGCATTAACAAGCGAGTTTAAGAGGAAGTGAAAGGCCAAAGCATGGCCTGAGTCAAATGAACATAATATCCATCTGTCTACCTTTACATCTGCACATGAAGAGACACACTGGAAATTTACAAATTGTATAACATTGGGATACTTAGCTTCACATACAGTATATAAGCATGTTGGTTACAGTAACAGTGGTTTCATTTTAGCTTTTTTACAGAACGGTAAATACTCCATCCTCCCATATAAAATGAACATGGATATTGGACTTTTCAGACCAAAATGTTGACTGCAATAAGTTGATTCACTTGCTGAGGTGAAGTTATTCAGGGCAGAGCTTTCCCATTTCAACTTTGCCCCCTGACCAATGGCAAGCGCCTGGACAGTGGGGGACCTTTGAGGGAACTGAGACCCGGGAGTCCAAAATGAAAAAAACTATCATATTAACTGTGTTGTACCATCAAATTGTATATGGGAGTGGATAGCACAAACACATTCACTTTTATTAACCATGTTATCTTGTGATTTGGTTGCGCAAGTAGTCAGTACATCAACAAGCTCGAGCCCCACCTATTCCCTGTGGACAAGTGAATATGTTCCTGTGCCCTTTCCTTGGGGTGACCAGGCACATAGGGGAGATATATTCCAAAACTGGACCTGTTTGGTGTTATCTTCATTGTGTATTCTTGGTGTATTCTTCTGTAATCCTTATTATTTTGGGGGTTGTTTGCCATTAGTTTCTGCAGCTGACCATGTGCTAACGTTTCACTTATATGCTAATTACTTAGACTGATAACAAAAGCTAAATCTTTCATAGTTGGATAATCAAAGACAAAGTCAGACTAATAAAAACATTGTAGTGTATAAAGCCCTTATCTGTCTCCGTTTATCTGTAGTGTTTCAGAGCAAAAACTGATTGAATTTCAAAAGAGTTCGTATTTATTTAAACACAAGCTCACTCTAGGTCTTGGAGAGCCGAGCCAGTCAGCCAACAAAGCACAACACACCAGGCAGTATCCAAAATTCATGACATGGTAAAATCCTTTTGCCTCTAACACACACATATAAACATCAACTCTCTCTCTCTCTCTCACATGCAGGCGCGCGCGCACGCACGCACGCACGCACGCACGCACGCACACCTCTCTCACTCACACACACCAACTCTCTCTCTCTCTCTCTCTCTCACACACACACACACACACACACACACACACACACACACACACACACACACACACACACACACACACACACACACAACCTGCTATAGCTGTCAGAATAATGGCACTGATGCAGACAAAGTAGGTTAAGGCATTGCCTGTTCCACTGGAAGACAAAAACAAGTCTGGCGCTGAGCACTCTTCCACACTTTCTTAGACCTGTATGTGAAGAGTGTGTGGTGTCTGTTTAACTGGGTTGACATGAAGGCCACAACCTCAGGCCATGTCTGTAGATATAATTAGGCACTGGTACACTGTTTTGTATTCCCTTTAGAACTCCAATTTGTTCTCTCAGCATCAAAGCTGATTTCACCTGTGTTCTCTGATAGCTTTACTGTGCTGCCTTAAACCCATTGTTTCAGTGCATTGTACAGGGTGTGATATTCAGCTTCCATTTTGTATTACAAATAGAGGTATTATTACAGTTATTCTGAAACTCCTGATGTGAAATAAAGAGAAATAAAAGGACAGATTAAAGGAGATGAGATGAAGCAACGTGTGGCAGATTATATTTCAGTTCATCAGAAGTTCAAGAAAACCATTTGGAAAACATCCCTCATCCCTTGGGCAACGACTTTGACATGGTTGTGTGTGTGTGTGTGTGTGTGTGTGTGTGTGTGTGTGTGTGTGTGTGTGTGTGTGTGTGTGTGTGTGTGTGTGTGTGTGTGTGTGTGTGTGTGGCAAGATGGCGGCAGGTCGCAGGTGGAATACGGCCGCACCGTGTACACCTGTATGATTTTCCAACAACAACACCCGTTGTAACTGCCAACATTTAATGCAGGGAAGGGTATTTTGATATGGCTGACCTTAGGCTACTACTTTTCAGTCCCTCCAGAAAAACGTGATTATGCGATCGCAGAATTCAATGCATAATCAGCCAATGTCCGCATATTCATGCGGGGGCCGCATTTTTTTAAAAACGCCGCACTTTCGCCGCATAAATTGGCGATTTCCGCGCAAAATATGCGGGGCTGGCATGATTTCATAATCCCCGCATTTTCGTTGCAAAAAAGTCACATATATCTAGGGTTGGGTACCGAAACTCGGTGCCAATGGGCCCCCGGATCCGACGTAAACGGTAGTAATTAACGAGACCGAATAAGAACGAAGATTTCGGTGCCTTATTTCGGTGCCTGACTTTACACTACATTGGACAGCAGGTAACGTTAGCCTACCTTTAGCTAGCAGCGTGATTAATCACGGTTAACATGCTGACAGGTGACGTTAAACAGTGTAAAGTGTGACTGTATATCAACAGTCTGCTCTGCAGCGCAGCAGATGCCGACGTCGGAAACGCACAGATGGTGCATTCACGGACACTGGTAATTGTTTGGTTTTGGTTGGTTATTGTAAAATACCCTTTTCCCATCTGGTTGCTGTTTTTGTCGTCCAACAGCAATTTACTGGTGAAATAAGTTATTGTTTATTATAAGTTATAGTTATTACATTACTATTAAATCATTTAATTTTGACCATATGGCCTTAGTAATAAACAACGTGTCCTTAATGTCACCGACTGTTGTTTAGTCGGCCGATCCTTCTTGTTTCTTCTTTTTAAAAAACTTTCTTAAAAAGTATCAGTTCAGGCACCGTTTTAAAAGTACCGATTTAGCACCAGTATCAGAAAAAAAACCAAACAATACCCAACCCTACATATATCTCAGCAGAAAGTTCAAAAATGTTGCGTTTACTTCACACAAGAGCAGCCATTTTCCCCTGTTGCCATGGGAACGTTATGAAGTGACGTAATTTCACCTACTGAGAACACGGTGTTGGGTGAATCACTTTTTTTCTCTTTTTCATCAAACCGCAGTTTTTCCAAGTTCCCGCAAGTTCCCGCAGTTTTTGCAAGTTCCCGCAATTTTTGCAAGTTCCCGCAATTTCATCGCATAAAATGGCATAAATATCCCGCATATTCCATCGCATTTTTTAAGAAAACGTGCCGCATAATCAAGGATTTTTGCCCGCAACAATCACGAAAAAACTCCGCGTTTTTCTGGAGGGACTGACTTTTGACAATATGAGTATGTGAGCCATGTAGACCTGTCACCATATCAAAGACTCTTCCCACAGTATTTGGATCTTGTTGTTTCTTTCAGATCCAAAGAAAAGCATTTACGTGTGTGTGTGTGTGTGTGTGTGTGTGTGTGTGTGTGTGTGTGTGTGTGTGTGTGTGTGTGTGTGTGTGTGTGTGTGTGTGTCTGATAGTGGCAGAAAAGCAGAAAAGAAGAAAAGAAGCAGCTGCCCACTGACTCCTGCCTACACTAAACTGGCACCAGGCAGGGGAATCAACGCCAGGTCAGGGAGTGTGTGGGGTTGGTAGGGGGCTGTGGGGGTCCATCTGGGGAACTGGCACCAGGGTGTGAGGGCCGTGTGGGCTCCCCAGTGAGCATGTATTTACAAAACAGGTTGACTTCTATTAGGAAAAGAGGCTAGTTAAGCAGGTGCTGATTGTGTCTGTCATTGGGACTAAAATTTACCACAAGGTTACAGTCTTTTGAATTCTGAATTAAGATGACATCTGATAAAGGGTAGATAAACTGGTGATTCTGTCATGATAATGCTTAATGCTTAATTTGACCTCTATTGGAGTATGAGAACTTGCCGCACCTATAAAGCAGAATAAGTGACTATTAAGTTTCTTTTTAGCAAACCTTTGAATTTGTGCAGGAGACTGGTTCAATTGATTTTATATATGATTAAAAATAACTTTATGTTTTGACTTACCATAGATACTAGGGCTGCTCGATTATGGAAAAATCATAATCATTATTATTTTGGTCAATATTGAAATCACGATTATTTAACATGATTACTCATTGACTTTTGGAAAGATTTTGCATTTATTGAAGTTAAAAAAAACAGTAAAACAAATCAACAGTGAAAACACATGTGAACTGAGAAATTTCTCTTAATACTTTTCCTGTTTGAATTTTTTTTCTCATTCAGAACACAAGACAAAATATGAGTTTACTAGCAAAACGTAATGTGCAAAATAATCGGTTTTCTCGATTACATTGTTTTTGTGATCGTTAGGAGCCAAAATTGTAATTGTGATTAAAATTGGATTAATTGCACAGCCCTAATAGATACTACTTTTCCTGGGGGGGAAGTCTATCTTCCCCAATGAGATTTTTAGCATCAACTGCAGCATAAGCAATAGTAGTGGGGTTAAGAGATAGTGTACAGAAAAGAAGAAGAAAAAAGAGCAGATCAAAATGAGGTTGTTACAGATTAAATGGTCTACCTGCCAAACTCCCAAAATCTTTTTTTGCAGAGCATGTTCTTTTACATTCAGAGCAAACACACAAATTTATAATGTCAGGATTAGGTCAAGCATTTAGTCACACACGTACACACAAACACACATAACTGCAAAACGCCATGTTCCGGGGAGGAGGGAGGGAGGCAGCAAGGGTCTGGCCGGCAGACAAGTGTCTCTGCGCGGTCATTCTGACCTACAGACTGGGCTGTCCTCTGGAACACACCTCCCTTTCCATCTCTGGCTTCTCAAAACTAATCCTGTCCCCTTTCAACTGTCTCGTCATGTATTCAATCTGTTATCTACAAATCTCACATTTCATTCACCAACTCAAAATAGAGGGAGATTCAAAGCAAGAGTGTCTGTCTTCTCAAAAGGTGCTGGTGGAGTCATGATATCAGTACCTCACTACATACGCTGATTCCTTTAAAGCTTTATTGCTTTGACAGCTATAAACGGGGAACTTTAAGTGCTTGGAGCAGTGAAGAAGTAGGGTAAGGTCAGAATCAAAAAGTTTTTTTTGCCACAGTAAGTTACCCCTACGTGGAATTTGCCTTAGTGAATGGTGCATACATACACAAACAAACATATTGAACATTAAAGGGGAAAGATGCAGCTTTTTTAGCTTAATTTACCTTAACTGGACAGCTTTGGAGTCATTGGAATGGTTATACTGACTTTTTTCGAGTTGAATGGTGGTCGTCTCGCTTCCCCCTAGCGCCTGTGAGCGGAAAAACCACCCTTGCAGTGTCAGGAAGTAGTGCGTGAAATCAGGTCTCGTGATGTAAGGAATTGCTTCACGGCACTGCACACATACAGGAACCGGCTAACTATAAGAACAAGGTGGCAATGAAGTTTTCCAAACTATCGTCATGGCTGAGCCGGCAAAAAAGAAGCAGAAAGCTAGGACAGTATTGTTGGAGGAACAGAGGAAGAGAACGGCAGATTGACCGAGCGTGGAGTCAGCAATTATATCTATTCCGAAGCTGTGGGGGGAGCTCTATAGAGAAACCTGCGAGCAAAAAGCGAGCAAAAAGCGAGAAAACAGCGAAGAAATTGCCAAATTGCCAATAGCGCCCCTTTAATAAGAAATAAACAGTAAATAAAGAAACAAATACGTATATACAAAATAGCTGTTTAGCATAAGAAAAAGAAGGCTGAATGGGTTGAGTGCAGAAGGCAAAAAATATAGTATGTGCAATGGGCAGATGTATAGTCCAGGATGACTGTTACATTATTTTGCTCTGACTTTGGGTTAATATTGGTACATCTACACACCGGATTAGCCAATAATTAATTTATAAATGTATGTAGACATGGTCAAGAGGTTCAGTTGTTATTATGTCCACAGTCTAACCATCTTCTAATGGGTACCTTCAGCAGGATAACACACATGTCACAAAGCACATATCCTCATCAAAGGGGTTAAACAAACATGACAAAGAGCTCAGAGGCCATCCACATGAAGCACTTTTTTTGCATCGTTTGGGCCGATTGTCCACACAAATCCTGTAAACGCACTGCCCGTAAACGCACTTTTTTGAAACCTGGTCCCAGGGTGAATAAAAAAAAAACGGCTCACGTTTGGCTTCGTATGGACGGCGAAACCGCATACGTGCGTATCGATGATGTCATCCCCACACACCTCGGCCTCACAGCTGACTGCCTTCAACCCAGCTGACTGCTCTAGCAGGGACGCAATGCTGTTTATAAAGTGGAAGTAAAGAACTTATCAACTAGCTGGATGGCTAATGGATGTATTAAGAGAACGAGCTAGCTAGCTAGTCATGTTATGAAAAGAAGTGGAAGTGACTGAAGGCTGCTCTTCTTCTCGTTTTCTTAATTTCTGTAGCAATAACAGCGCCGCCTACAGGCCTGGCATATGAAGTAGCGTGTGGAGTCATTAAAGATGGATTCATGTGGATGTGAATTTTCTTGAACCGAATCCAGGGAAGACGGATGCGTCAGTGTACACCAACGGCCTCCACAGTCACCAGATCTCAATAGAGCACGTTTGGAATGTGGTGGAAAGGGAGATCTGCAGCATGGATGTGCACCCAATAAAGCTATGATTCATGGTGCTATCATGTCAACGTGGACCCCTACTTCTGAGGAATGTTTCCAGCACTGTGTTGAATCTATACAACTCTAAAATACAAGCTGTTCTGGAGGCGAAGGGGAATCCTACCCTGTAGTAGAAAGGTGTACCCAGTAAAAGTGGCTGGCGAGTCTACAGTCCAGCTTAAGATTCAGACTGAACATGTACACACACGCGCGAGCGAGCGAGAGAGAGCGAGAGAGAGAGAGAGAGAGAGAGAGAGAAAGAGAGAGAGAGAGAGAGAGAGATTCAGAGAAATGAAGATGCTGAGAGTGAGAATGAATTTGGCGTAGTCAAAAAATATGTTTCTCTTCACATTTTGTGACTTCCTTTCCAGAGTTTTGAAATGGTAATGAGTGCTAGTATTTGCATAATGTGCCTTTCCTCATCCCTCTTTTTCTACTTACACAGGCCCTCTTCTCCTCTAATAGCTGCTGTCCTCCCATGTCTGTCTGACCGTCTCCACCCCACCCCCACCCCCATCCATTCATTGCATTTATTTTACCTACACCCCCCCCCCCCCCCCCTCTCAGGTCTTAAGTGCTCATAGATAATTCACAATTCACACATTCTCCAAAATAAAGATGCACTGTTCAGTCAGAAAACAGAAGCCGGCCGACAGGTCTGCCCCTTACTGCGTGAACAGCTCTTCATCGTTCTTACTCAACTTGCTCGCCACCTCACATTCAGCTAAGCCTAAATATCAGCGCTGTGCAGACAGAACATGTGCACAAAGCATTAAGGCTAAAAAAAAATTGCTTGACAATTACCAATGCTGCACACCAGGCCCACGATGAAAGGAGCCATAACGAAGCCCTTCTGTGAGCTACAGACCCACTTCTGGTCTACATTGTCAGTCACTTCTGCTCTCCTCTACTCATCCTCTTCTCCTAATTTGACTTCGTATCTCTCCCCAAATCCCCTCCCCTCCTTCCTCATCACTTCTCTCACCTTCCCCTCCCTCCTCCTCCTCACTCCCTGCAGTGTCTGTGCTCTGACAGTTATGTGCGAGTGGAGCGTGGGCTGCTGCTAATTTGTGCAGAGTGGGAGAAAGCTGTTTTGGCTTGGGGAGAGAAAAGCCTAGTTTAGGCTTTATACTGGGATGGACGGACAGACATGGCAGGCACGCACACACACACACACACACACACACACACACACACACACACGCACACACACACACACACACACACACACAAATGCATGTTTGTGTAGTATTTAACTTCATCTCCATCTCCTAATGTGCATTCACAGATACAAACCGATGTTGAAACCCACTTTCACATCTAAGTGTGGAAGTGACTCTGAAAGGTGCTGACTTATGTTCCTCTTACAGTACGTCCTCCTGTGCACAATTTACTCATCCTGCTTAATATGCACCCAAAGTTGTCTCCAACAGCATCCTCGTCCATCTCCCTCCACATCATTTTCAAATTAGTCATTCTCTCTGTTTGATCGGCTCATTCTAGTTTTGATCCCAAACATATCTGTAACAAAAATGCACACATACACATAGACTGGTTCACGGTCACCTGCGCCGACTGCCGCTATTGCCGTCTTATTAGGTCCTGTGTTGAAATGGACTTCACAGCATAAGACAAACACACACACTCGCACAGGAAGTGCTACTGTTGCTCTTGGCACCCATTTAATTAATTCTAACACATTTCATGAATGTGTTAATAAAGCATTGTACTGTTCTTATTCCAATAAAATGCTGTTGTCCTTATTTTTGGCAGGCATTTAAACATTTAGTTATTATTAGGGCTGTACCAAACTCTGAATGTGTAAAGTATAATTTGATTCAGCAGTTCAGACCAATGATTTGACTGTGGAAGTTCACAGTGACCAGTGTACTGAAATCAACACCTGATCCACTACTACAACTCCGACCTAGAGGCCTTGGCTTTCGCTATACATAGTGGAAAAGCTTCTGCAGTTTCTCAGCAAGAGCAATACAATCTGTCCATTGGAATTGTTTTAATGATATTAACATTTAAAAAACAGTGGGCAGTGAGCAAAGGCTTTGAATGAATTCAAAACGTTGATCATTTCTTAGGTGTGTTAACTAAAGCAGAGAAACAACAAATGAAATCCATTCAGAAGTCACAGCTGCATGACAGCAAAAAAAAAAAGGTCAATGACTTTGAAGAACCACTCAACCCGCGTCTGTCTCATTCATTTCACACAGCTGTCACAGGTTGATCTCTGGTTGTCACCGTTAGCAGAGAATCCAGGCTGCAGTGTAGCTCTAACACTGTATCTACAAACCCTAGAATAAGAGTACATTACTACCAAATAAAGTTACTTTCAGTTTCACTCGCCCACACATCTCTAATAGAAAAGTGTGAACCTTGCTGTTAAAAAATGTAAATGCAAGTAAGTGAGAGCTGGGGTAAAAGTGTGTAAGTGTACATGCATTATTATGTTTTGAGTGACAACACTTGCCTTACCGGCAGAACAATACTCTTCTGTCTTTTTCATCATAGTTTTCAAGAGGAAACTTAAGGTAATTGATGAACCCAGTCTAAAAATTGTGTATAGATTTTTTTTCTTCTTTTTTTGTCATCAATTTAAGTAATGCTGTTTTTCCTACATTTCTGAAAAGCGGACTTCAAAACTTCAATTCCAAAAAGATTCCACTGCACAAACATGTATAAGTACCATAAAAGAAATCGGATAGAGCCCCACGTCCTGTATGTTTCTATGTGTTGTGCTGTGTGGAACAGGCAATGCCTTAACCTACTTTGTCTGCATCAGTGCCATTATCCTGACAGCTATAGCAGGTTGGGGTGTGTGTGTGTGTGTGTGTGTGTGTGTGTGTGTGTGTGTGTGTGTGTGTGTGTGTGTGTGTGTGTGTGTGTGTGTGTGTGTGTGTGTATACGTCTGTCTGTGTGTTTATGCAGTTACGTGTGTCACTGCTACAAGCAACGAAACATGCTATTACCAGGCTAAGGCTCCAGGTCTTGGCAACCATGTCAATGGCATCACTGCTGCATCAGCATGACCTCGCGCCACATGGGACAAGCATACCACTTGTGGGTTGATGACATGCTGATGTGGCGTGATCATCCCATGTTCCTGTCAACAAGCGCGCGAAGTTCCAACAAAATGTCTCGTTTCACGTGCGCTTTCTCGTACACGCATGTGTGCGCTGGCATGTGCGGTGCGATTTCTAAAAAGGAGTCGGCCACTGAATAATACATTGCATGTACTAAAAACAATAAGCGGCGTCAGCCGGTGGATGATTACATACTCAGGAGTAAATGATAAGTTTCCTCATAAACAGACACTGACAGAGTGTGTTCCTGAGCCATACATTAGCAAGTTTAGGCGACCACGGTATCACCGAATTGAGCATTGACGTTCTGTAATCACCCGTGGTGCATCACAACAGTAAACCCAAAGAAATGACTGCGTCAATCAGACAGCGAGTGAGTGTATTTCTGAAGGCTCAAGTAGGGAAGCAATAGAGTGTAGTAAAAACACCAGACAGGAACACACAAAACAGATCCAGTCTGTTAACAAGTAAAATCTTTGGAAGGTCTTTTTTCTGCTTTCACACACACACACACACACACACACACACACACACACACACACACACACACACACACACACACACACACACACACACACACACACACACACACACACACACACACACACACACACACACACACGTCCTACCGAAATGGTTGCGTGCAGCAGGTTTAAGAAGTTCCACAGGCTGTTCATTGCTGGTCAAGCCACCTGTCAGAGAGTAGGAAAGGAGGTCTTAAATGCGGTTCTCAGTAATATGGTATCAAAATCAGCAGTTGAATAGATTCAAACCATTAACATCTGTCTACAGCTCCTAAGAAAGGGAAGAATAGACGACTGGGCAGAGATATGGAGAAACGAAGAGGACGAGTGGGAAATCAGAGAAAACAAGCAACAGAAAGTGACAAGAACAAACCAGATGTGTACAGTAATATGATATATTTTCAACAAATTCAGAGAGAGAGAGAGAGAACGTGCAGTGGAACAGACGATGTGCTCACACATTACGAGCCAATAATTCCAACAACCAGAGGGGCTCCGGTTATAATCATTTAAACCATGGAAAAGCGGCTTACTGAAACACATCCCAAAATAATTCTTAGTTATGTCTTGACTATGCTATATTGGATTAAGATTTAGTTCGGCCATCTTTGCTAGTCCACATTAGTGAGAGTATTAGCATTTAAATTAGGATACTTATGAAATTAGGAATGGATTACAAAATCCCCATAATTTGGTGAAAGATAAAAGAAAGTGGTCACAAGCAAGATATCACAGTGCTTACTTAAAGCGATCAGCATTTCGGATCACAGGCTTTCTATCTGTCATAACAATGCTAATCCAGTTTCAGCTATGAAAATATGTTGGAAAGGCTCAGAAACGTATTCACTTCAAAATGATACTAGTTGCTCTTGTCAATAAGTGCAGTTACATGTTGTAGATGATAATATAACAAGTAACAGAAACTTACCAGTGCTAAAACTCCGGAAGGATGTATCAATAAATGCCCTGGAAGGAAACCCACTCAGACTAATCTTCTCTTCTTACCTATTATTATTTTTTTTTTTAAAAAGGTACTTTATTGTCACATACACACACACATGTAGCGAAATTCATTCTCTGCATTTAACCCATCCCTCAAGGGAGCAGTGGGCAATCACTGGCACGGGCACTGACTGGAGAACCTAGTACATGTTTTTTGATGGTTGAAACCGGAGCACCCGGAGAAAACCCACGCAGGGGGGGCCTCTGTACTCCAGCACATTGGATTTGAATAGAAAAGTGCTGACTTCCAGCTTCGATGTAAGGGTGTTTAAATCCACATCGGATGGCGAGTGTAGGGAGTTTTAGGAGCAAAAATTAGGTGGACAAGTTAACACAAATGTAGATATATTCATCTTCATTTGCATTTATACTTTGTGGGTAATGATTAGGCTGAAGTTTACTCTAAGACACATCAGTAATAATAATACATAAGTTTTATATAGCGCTTTACATGGAACTCAAAGACGCTTTATAAACAAAAGAAAGAAACAAACAAACAAACAAGATGAGTGTTATTGTAGATTATGGATAGGCCAATTGAAACAAATGAGTTTTGAGCAGTTTTTTATAGGTGTTCAGTGAGTCCGAGTTTCTGATGTGGATGGGGAGTGAGTTCCAGAGGGTGGGGGCAGCTATTGCAAAGGCTCGGTCCCCAAAAGTTCGGTGGGTTGATTTGGTGATGGGTTTGAGGAGGTTTAAGTCAGCTGAGCGAAGGCATCTGGAGGGGCGATGGTGCTGTAAGAGGTCTGTGAGGTATGGAGGGGCCTGATTATTGAGAGATTTGTAGGTGATGAGTAGAACTTTGTAATGGATGCGCTGTTGTATAGAGAGCCAGAGAAGCTGTTGAAAGACAGGGGTGATGTGTTGTCTTGAACCGGTGTGGGTGAGGAGGCGAGCAGCAGAGTTTTGAGCGTATTGCAGTTTTCGTAAAACAGATGAAGGGAGACAATATAGGAGGCTGTTGCAGTAGTCAAGTCTTGATGTAATGAATGCATGGATGAAAGTTTCAGCAGCAGATGTCGAGAGGGTGGGGCGAAGACGAGCAATGTTACGTAGGTGGAAAAAGGCAGTTTTGGTGATATGACGGATATGGGGCTTAAAAGTGAGTGTGGGGTCAAAAATTAAACCAAAATTTCGGCTCTGGAGTGAGGTGTTGACTGTATGTACAACACTGCAGCCCTGCAGCCATCAGGCACTTCTCACCTTCGGGCTACATCCACACTAGTACTTGGTTTTCATTTTTAAACTGGGCTTTAAAACAAAAATTATTATTAATTTAAATTCCCTCCCCACAAGCATTTTAGCTCCATTTGGTTCTGAAACTTATGAATTCACACCTGCAAACAGCTAGGCTGAAATGACGTAATCACTCAGCCTACATCAGTTTATCCTTGAGCTTGGCAGCTGGTACAGTTGGTGGGGTCAGTAATCTTGCAATTATCGCCACTTTCACAAAGCAGACTTTCTCACAGTCACATATTTCAAACTGCATATACTCAGTGGGTGTCAGCGCAGACGCAGCAGGCTGTATTCAGAGTTCAGTTAAGAATGTGTGCTATAAACAAGCAAATATTGCCCAAGTATAAAACAGACAGAACAAAAGACAGCAACACTTTTTAAAATGAAAGTAAGCATGGCTGCAAGTATCTGTCGTCGCCATCATCCCCGAACCAACGGAGAGAGACATGGGGGTAAAGAGTGTGGTGGAAAGGAAAATGTGAGAGGAGACCATGTGCTGCGTCACACATCAGCGAGAAGCAGCACATGGACATACCCACAACTATGAATTTAGTTTTTCTGGGTTGCTAGGCGCTAATTTTAGCCGAAGCAGACTGCTCCATGATTAATACATGATGGAGGGAGGGGCTGAATTAAATATTCATATCTTACACACAAAACACACACCAAACCCATATTGTTGAATTTCGTATTCTCGGCAAAGCCTGCTTCCCTTGTGTATTTAACAAAAGTAGATGCTAACACACAAAGCACATCCTTATTTGCGGATGGTGAGGGAGAGACCTAACAGACTTTCTCCAAAAGACGGGAAGAAACGAAAAAGAGAAGAGGTTGTTGTGATGACAAGAGTATTACATGAAAGCTTAATATGTGTGCGAATATCTGTGCGTCTGTGTGTGTCAGTAGGGTGGCAGATGGCAGAAAGATGACACCAGAGCTTCATGGGCGAGAGACAGGCCAAGCAATCACACACACAAAGGGAGAGTTGAAAGTGTAAACGAGTGTTTTACATCTTGCTTCTGTTGCACTTAATAATGGCCACCAACCCTATTTTTTATTTTGCTCTTTGGCCCCCTTAAAACGTTCGCAAGGACTTGTGTCATGGTAAATACAGACAAAGAAAGTGTTGACAGAAAAAGTTGTAGCTGTGCATACAAATGTGTACGTGTGAGTGTGATACGTGTATATTTATGTGTACAGGGTTCGTATCTCACGGAAACCAGGCAGGTTTAACAGGTTGTCCACCCTTGACTGAGCAGACGCCTGGGGAGGAAGACAGGTCAAGGGCGCTCTGCCCTAACACAGTGATGAGAGAAAATCTCCATGGAAACCACAACAAACAAATATGTAGAGAGAGAGCGAGACCCTCGTACAGGGAAGGAACAGTCCATCCATCCATCCATCCATCGTCGTCCGCTTATCCGTGGTCGGGTCGCGGGGGGAGCAGCTCCAGCAAGGGACCCCAAACTTCCCTTTCCCAAGCCACATTAACCAGCTCTGACTGGGGGATCCCGAGGCGTTCCCAGGCCAGGTTGGAGATGTAATCCCTCCACCTAGTCCTGGGTCTTCCCCGAGGCCTCCTCCCAGCTGGACGTGCCTGGAACACCTCCCTAGGGAGGCGCCCAGGGGGCATCCTTACCAGATGCCCGAACCACCTCAACTGGCTCCTTTCGACGTGAAGGAGCAGCGGCTCTACTCCGAGCTCCTCACGGATGACTGAGCTTCTCACCCTATCTCTAAGGGAGACGCCAGCCACCCTCCTGAGGAAACCCATTTCGGCCGCTTGTACCCTGGATCTCGTTCTTTCGGTCATGACCCAACCTTCATGACCATAGGTGAGGGTAGGAACGAAAACTGACCGGTAGATCGAGAGCTTTGCCTTCCGGCTCAGCTCTCTTTTCGTCACAACGGTGCGATAAACTGAATGTAATACCGCCCACGCTGCGCCGATTCTCCGACCAATCTCCCGCTCCATTGTCCCCTCACTCGCGAACAAGACCCCAAGGTACTTAAACTCCTTCACTTGGGGTAAGGACTCATTCCCTACCTGGAGAAGGCACTCCATCGGTTTCCTGCTGAGAACCATGGCCTCAGATTTAGAGGTGCTGATCCTCATCCCAGCCGCTTCACACTCGGCTGCAAAACGATCCAGTGAGTGCTGAAGGTCACAGGCCGATGATGCCATCAGGACCACATCATCTGCAAAGAGCAGCGATGAGATCCCGAGCCCACCGAACTGCAACCCCTCCCTACCACGACTACGCCTCGATATCCTGTCCATAAATACTACGAACAGGATTGGTGACAAAGCGCAGCCCTGGCGGAGGCCAACCCTCACCTGAAACGTGTCCGACTTACTGCCGAGAACCCGGACACAGCTCTCGCTTTGGTCATACAGAGATTGGATGGCCCTGAGAAGGGACCCCCTCACCCCATACTCCCGCAGCACCTCCCACAAAGTCTCCCGGGGGACCCGGTCATATGCCTTCTCCAGATCCACAAAACACATGTAGACTGGATGGGCATACTCCCAGGCTCCCTCCAGGATCCTTGCTAGAGTAAAGAGCTGATCCGTTGTTCCACGACCAGGACGGAATCCGCATTGTTCCTCTTCCACCTGAGGTTCGACTATCGGCCGAACCCTCCTTTCCAGCACCTTGGAGTAGACTTTACCAGGGAGGCTGAGAAGTGTGATACCCCTGTAATTGGTACACACCCTCTGGTCCCCCTTTTTGAAGAGGGGAACCACCACCCCGGTCTGCCACTCCTTTGGCACTGTCCCAGACTTCCACGCAATGTTGAGTAGGCGTGTCAACCAAGACAGCCCCTCCACACCCAGAGCTTTCAACATTTCTGGACGGATCTCATCAATCCCTGGGGCTTTGCCACTGTGGAGTTGTTTGACTACCTCAGTGACCTCCACCAGGGAAATTGACGACAATCCCCCATCATCCTCCAGCTCTGCCTCTAACAAAGAGCGCGCATCAGCTGGATTTAGGAGTTCCTCAAAGTGCTCCTTCCACCGCCCTATTACCTCCTCAGTTGAGGTCAACAACGTCCCATCCTTACTGTACACAGCTTGGATGGTTCCCCGCTTCCCCCTTCTGAGGTGGCGGACGGTTTTCCAGAAGCGCCTTGGTGCCGACCGAAAGTCCTTCTCCATGTCTTCTCCGAACTTCTCCCACACCCGCTGCTTTGCCTCTTTCACGGCAGAGGCTGCAGTCCTTCGGGCCCGTCGGTACCTTGCAACTGCCTCCGGAGTCCTCTGGGATAACATATCCCGGAAAGACTCCTTCTTCAGTCGGACGGCTTCCCTGACCACCGGTGTCCACCACGGTGTTCGAGGGTTACCGCCCCTTGAGGCACCTAAGACCCTAAGACCACAGCTCCCTGCCGCAGCTTCAGCAATGGAAACTTTGAACATTGTCCACTCAGGTTCAATGCCCCCAGCCTCCACAGGGATGCACGAAAAGCTCCGCCGGAGGTGTGAGTTGAAGGTCTGTCGGACAGGAGCTTCCTCCAGACGTTCCCAATTTACCCGCACCACCCGTTTGGGCTTACCAGGTCTGTCCAGAGTCTTCCCCCACCCCCTGACCCAACTCACCACCAGATGGTGATCAGTTGACAGCTCCGCCCCTCTCTTTACCCGAGTGTCCAAAACATACGGCCTCAAATCAGATGAAACGATTATAAAATCGATCATTGACCTTCGGCCTAGGGTGCTCTGGTACCAAGTACACTTATGAGCATCCCTATGTTCGAACATGGTGTTTGTTATAGACAATCCATGACTAGCACAGAAGTCCAATAACAGACAACCACTCTGGTTTAGATCAGGGAGGCCGTTCCTCCCAATCACGCCTCTCCATGTATCTCCGTCATTGCCCACATGTGCGTTGAAGTCCCCCAGCAGAACTATGGAGTCCCCCTCCGGAGCCCCATACAGGACTCCATTCAAGGTCTCCAAGAAGGCCGAATACTCTGAACTCTTGTTTGGTGCATATGCACAAACAACAGTCAGAGTTTTCCCCCCAACAACCCGCAGGCGTAGGGAGGCGACCCTCTCGTCCACCGGGGTAAACTCCAACGTTGCGGCGCTCAGCCAGGGACTTGTGAGTATCCCCACACCCGCCTGGCGCCTCACACCCTGGGCAACTCCGGAGAAGAAAAGAGTCCAACCCCTCTCCAGGAGTACGGTTCCAGAACCGAGACTATGCGTAGAGGTAAGCCCCACCAGATCCAACTGGTAGCGCTCCACCTCACGCACAAGTTCCGGCTCCTTCCCCCACAGCGAGGTGACATTCCATGTCCCCAGAGCCAGCCTCTGCTGCCCGGGTCTGGTCCATCGAGGCCCCTGACCTTCACCGCCACCCGTGTGGCAGCGCACCCGACCCCAGCGGTTCCTCCCACAGGTGGTGGGCCCATGGGCTGGAGAGATAGGTGCCACGTAGCTTTTTCGGGCTGTGCCCGGCCGGGCTCCGTGGCAAACCCGGCCACCAGACGCTCGCTGACGAGCCCTCCCTCTGGGCCTGGCTCCAGACGGGGGCCCCGGGCTTCCTCCGGGCAGGGTCTCTCTATCCCTTCCTCGTTTATTCATAGGGTCTTTTGAACCATTCTTCGTCTGGCCCCTCACCTGAGACCACTTTGCCATGGGAGACCCTACCAGGAGCACAAAGCTCCAGACAACACAGCCCTCAGGTTCATAGGGACACCCAAACCTCTCCACCACGATAAGGTGATGGTTCCCGGAGAGGGGAACAGTGTTCTTTTAAATCTCGTTTTCCTGCTTACAAGGTGGCAAATGAATGCTGAATGGCCCTACTGGAGTAAACTAGTTGAGAGGTTACAGTTGTTAATGAGATCAGGCAAAAATAAAACAGCAGAGGCAACAAGTTGTGTCAGATTCTCGTCATTAATTTCAGCCATATTAGTCATTCATAAGGACTGATAAGCCTGAGTTAACATCCTGATATGCTGTCACCACCTTTCACTTGAATTTGAATCTTGTGAATGAGTAGCATTCATACCAAGTACAGGCCTAATTGTTAGCAATTCTGATAATCAATTCATGTTTTGAATCAAGCAAAACTTCCACACATTACATTGTTTCAGATGTGAGGAATGGCTGAGTTTTTTCATTTCATTGTTAAATGAATATCTTTGGGTCTGGGACTGTTCATCGACCGAAACAAGCAATCTAAAGAAATCACCTGGAAGCCTGAGAAACTGAGAAGGGTATTTTTCATTTGATTTTTTTTTTAAATCACATTTTACAGACGTAATGATTAATTTTAAAAGAATTGACAAATTGATGGATCGGAAATCAGCTCTTATTCTGATAATCACCATAGTCACCAGTAAGTCTGGAGATCAAGCTGGTCGCTTAACATTTCCGGGCAAATTTGGGGCATTTTAGGCATTTATTATACAGGACAACTGAAAGTGAGAAAGGAGAGAGAGAGGGGGAAAGACATGCAGCAAAGGGCCGCAGGTTGGAATTGAACCTGCATCATGGACTAAGCCTTAGTACTAGAGCCCGACCGATATATCGGCCGGCCGATATTATCGGCCGATATGAGCTAATGGCATTTAAATCGGCATCGGCGTTTATAACGGCCGATGAAACATGAGAAACTGAGGGCCAGATGTACGTACATTTGCGAACGTAGCGTTATCAGCGCCATGGCTCACCCGCAGATAGCGAACGCAATGATACCGTAGTTTACGCCATATTTACAAAAACCTGCAGGTCATCCGTAATTAGCGCCTTTCTCCGCCCACTATAGCGTAAACTGTAAGTACTTGTGCTATGATACGGCTGAGTGCAGACTGCGATATTCCCACTGCTGATGCTATGACTGTTTGAAATTATCCTGATGCCAATATTTGTAATGTAGCGGGGAGTTTAACAACTGCTGGAATGTGAGATTCGATGTCATCTTTGATTTCTTCCAGTAACTGTAATCTTGCATGGCTGCTTAATCTGTGATCCTTGTGGCAAAACTCCTTTCAGCTCGTCTCCTTGGCCTATGTCTTCGTCTTGCTCGGATTACTGCTGTCATTTCACCAGGAGGCATATGTGAGGAAACCCGCTTCCAGGTTTACACCTGCTTTTAAGAGGCGGAGAATTTTCACCGCAAAATAGAGGCGCGCTATCACTGCCGGTGTTTGTACATACCGCGGAATACGTAATTAAGCGCTCTTTACGCTTCCCCTCCCATCTCTTTACGGTAAACTCCCACTTTCCCCGCGACCCTCCCATGAATAAATATGCATGACACGAAAAACGCAATTTGCCCTTTTCAGCTCCCACGACATGCAGTTTGCGCTTTTACATCATTGCGGCCTGTTTGTACATACCTCGCCATGATTTTACGCGCACGTTGCGACACAAATACGCCTGAAGTGGGCGCAAAAGCGTTAGTACATCTGGCCCTGAGTCTCATGCTTCACTCATGTTATGAGTGTTGCATAGTTTGCCCACCAGAGGGCGGTCTGCAACTCCCCAGTTGACAAGAGCGCCAGAAATCCACTACAGAAGAAAAGTCTCAGCCAAGCCAGTGGCCGAGCATTACACCCGGCATGGAGATACTGTTTTGACGGTGAGTCTGTCGTTCGTCATGTGAAATGATTGTAGATTTAGTTCATACTCTGTATATAAAAACGGTGTGGTAGTTCTAGCTAACGGTCCTATCATTATCACTTCTAAATATTCTGTAACATCACTTACAGCCGCTAATGCATTGCTATATTAGATTAGCCACAAAGCTAACTAATACCATGTTTATCAGTGGAAGAACGCGAACGTTAATAAGAGGTCAAACTATAACGTTAGCGTTTAACTTATTCTAAATATATCTGCAGTGTTTCCCACATAATGACCGCGTAACTGTGGCAGGGGGCGCGTGTAGTAAATGACTAGAAGTTATGTACAGCGTGCCTCGAAAAAACAACTGTTAGGTTATTCTAACGCTAATCAAGTTAAAGTTTGCCTGTTCATTCATTCCTGCCAATATATAATAATTAATTCCTGCTCATGCACAGACAGTTGTGTAAGGTTACAACGTTAGGGGAACGTTAGGGTAACGTTATCTAAAGGTTACAACGTTAGGGGAACGTTATCTAAAGGTTACAACGTTAGGGGAACGTTAGGGTAACGTTATCTAAAGGTTACAACGTTAGGGGAACGTTAGGGTAACGTTATCTAAAGGTTACAACGTTAGGGGAACGTTAGGGTAACGTTATCTAAAGGTTACAACGTTAGTGGAACGTTAGGGTAACGTTATCTAAAGGTTACAACGTTAGGGGAACGTTAGGGTAACGTTATCTAAAGGTTACAACGTTAGGGGAACGTTAGGGGAAAGCAGCTTCACAGACATAACAGGAAAATGTTGTAATAATATTGTTAAATATAAATAGGTAATAGGTAATACCTATTGCTTGACAAATAAAAACAAAAAAATATTTCTCTATATTTCTCATTTTTGCCCATGTAGGATATCCCTGTTTATTATTATTATAATTATTATAATTGTAATGATGACATAAGTAATGGTGATAGTATTAATACACATGCTTATTCTTTCTCTGTCTCTCTTTCTGCCCTACAGATGGCTGAAAAAAGAGGACGATGTAGCAGCAAAGTGTGGGACTACTTCTCCACAGATACCTCAAATGAAATATAAAATAAATAAATAATATTTATTTATTTTATATTTTATATTTATTTATTGTATATGTAGCTATACATTTAACTTATTTTAATTTTATTATGGTTTTGTGGAATATTTAATTTGTTTGGTATAGCTCTTTTACTTTAACTTTAACTTATAATTTATTTACAGTACACACTGTTAAAACCAGCTTCAACTGGAAGTAAATAAAAGTGTTAAATGTTTAAAACCAGACTGTTTTGTGATCATTGAAAAATATATACTTTAGATGTGCAATTGTTTAGTCATTGAGACTGTAATCTAAGGCTTTTTTATTTTAACATCCCTTCTGGAAAATGGTTTATACAGCCCACATACATAGAACAGGCAGATATTTTGCTATTGAATGTTGTGTAAGTGCAGTTTGTAGGAAATGGGTCTAATATCCAGTTTATTTTCAAAATCAAAATATCGGCTTATAAATCGGCTCTTTTCAAGTTAATATCGGCATCGGCCCCCAAAAATCCATATCGGTCGGGCTCTACTTAGTACATGGTGTGCACACTCAACCAGGTGAGCAATCCAGGTGCCCCAAATTTCCAGTTATTTTATTGTTTGAGTAGACCCCCTACTCTTCAAAGAATATTGCGTGAAATTAGTTTTGCAGGTCATAAACCAAAGTTTTGAAAAACTCAAAATGGTGATCTCATGGTGTCATTGTCACTACAAGTGTTAATGGCAATCCATACAGTAGTTCAAAATCCATGTTGGTTCCAATTGGTTAATCAATGGGATCTATCTGGACAACCATTTGGCTGACAGTATGGTCTGGTTGTCCCTGCCTCGCTCATGATTTACTCCAAGGCCAGCCATAATGGATAGGGTGCCTGTATGCACGGTCCACTCTGGAGCAGACACTGTATGTAGCCACACATTTGCCTGGAAAGCACTCTTGTCCGGTCTAATCAAGGCACTTATCTGAAACTTATGAATCCTGTCCAAACCACCTCACTATTATGTCAGAGTTTGATTGAATAGTTGTCCTCTCTACAGTACAACTATTATCTGCTGTTACAGTGGCAACAACAGATAAAGTTCAAGAGAGATGAGACAGAGAGGTTTACTACCTCTCACAGCTCATTCTGTGGTCCAACCTTTGGCTCTGCTTGCAGACTGGTTAGATGGAAAGAAGGGTACTTGAAATAGCATGCACTTATATCATGAAATCAAATCAAATAAGAGATGTATTGCAGTAACAAGGGATAAGGTTGCTTTTTACACTATTTAGAACAGTGTGTGGTGCATCATTAATGTATGTAAAAATATGTTATTATGTAAGTATAAGCAATGTCCTGAAGCGTGTTAATGCTGTGTGGAGGTGTGTATAGCAAAGCACAATGGAGGACACTGTTACTCTGAGAGTCATGTGGACACTGATGGACAGTTTTAATGCATTGACCTATGTGACCTGTGCCATATGCATGCCCCTCAGCAACAGTTAAGCCTACTCTATCTCCCCCGTGACATGAAGGAATATATGTACATGTGTAAAAATACATATACACTGAGAAAAAGTACATGCATGCCTCCAGGTCCAGACAGGAAAGTGATTTGCTCTTTTTACATGTGTCATATTCCATTAGTAAAAACCTAGATGTGTTGACAGACTTCCGTGTGGATAGACATACGTGATCACCACATGGAAAAGGAAGAGACGGAGTGCCAAGTTACCGACGTCTGGCAAGAAGACAAGTTGGCTCCAAGGCTAGCAGGAAGCAGGAGTGCCTGCTTCAGTGGATACACACCCGGTGTATACAATGAGTGAGGAGAACCCCTCCATGATGCAAGAAAAGATACACAGAGCACGCATGAACAGTGTTAGAAACGCACTTGTACACAAAGGCACACAGTGCCGTTGAATGTATACACAAGCACACACCTTTCTTCCTGTTACTGGTGACCATGAAGGTGACAAGTCACCTTGTTCAGGGCCACCTTTACCTCCTTCTGACTTCCAATTACCACAACACTGTGCCAGCCACACCAACCTGTCTAAACTCAGTCTGGTGTATTCTGAGCCCTCGATATATACGCCTCAGAGCTCTGCCACCATCCACTCTGCCAACTATGCCATCCTGTCTGCCAAGGCTGCACCAAAATTGCCCTTCTGCTAAAATCAAACTGAGCCAGTCGGAGAGTGCGCCAGCCACACCAACCTGTCACCGTCACCCCAAACCACAAGATAACCTGCCATGATGCCAACATATGAGGAGATTCGTTCCAAAATGAGATATTCATTACTTGATTGAAAGCTTAATTAACTACTTTTTACATGTTAATATGCAAGTTCACTACTTGTATACAAGTTCACTACGTATATGTACCATCACTTTCACCGTTTGGCCAATGTATCGGCAAGTTAGCTAGGTAGCGTATTGCAGACCTATGGTATCGGTGTATATGTCTGGAGATAAGAAAATTACAAACAAAATGTTAGGTCATTTAGAATCAGTGACACCATTATATAGGTTTGTCCACTGGAGTGCACTGCATTTTTAACTCTAAAAAGTCCCACTTAGTATGTATCTTGGTCAAGATTTAGTAAAAAAAAAAAAGGGATATGTTAAAGAGGAACTATGCAGGTTTTTTTAAGCTTAATTTACCTTAACTGAACAGCTTTGGAGTCATTGGAATGGTTATATGACTTTTTTGGGTTGAATGGTGGTCGTCTCGCTTACCCCTAGCGCCTGTGAGTGGAAAAACCACCCTTGCAACTTTCGACCGGCGAGCCGCCGGCCTCAGCATCAGGAAATATTGCGTAAAATCAGGTCTTGCGATGTAACGAATACTTCACGGCACTGCACACATACAGGAACTGGCTAGCTATAAGAACAAGAAGCAGAAAGCTAGGAAAGCATTGTCGGAGGAACAGAGAAAGAGCCAACGGCAGACTGACCGAGCGAGGAGTCAGCAGTTATATCTATTCCGAAGCTGTAGGGGGAGAAACCTGCAAGCAAAAAGCAAGAAATCAGCGAAGAAATTGCCAAAACTGCATAGCGCCCCTTTAAAAGATGGTTTATGTTATGTGTTCTATCGGCCAATAAATCATTAGCAGATTTATTTATCTCTCTATAAATACTATATACTACAAATAATACAATCCTTCTGAAAAAAATAAACAATTTCAGCAAACAGAGCCTAGGTTTGTTCTGTATTTAAATAATTATGTTTGACAAATGCAAGCAGTAACAGCCAAAAAGTGGCGTTTTAGGTTTTTATTTCTGTATATATTCTCAAACACATCACTCTAAACTGCATACAAAGAGGCAGAATTCCTGGTTTGTAATATGAATGAAATACAGAACAGCAGATCTGATCTACCTTGTTCTAGTGCTTAGAAGTTAATTTGAGTCTGTATGCAGGATCAAACCCATGTACAACTTCTCACCACCGCCATGCTAAAAACCACTTGTTGGTGTTGCGGCCATGTTTACCAACTACTCAGCAATTCCTCTGGGCATTTTAAACCTACAAGCAAACCACAGCCTTTGACTTTATTTTTACTGCTGGGCCTTTTAGGTTTGTGCGTCTGTGTGTATGTCTGTGTGCCTGTGTGTGTACTGATGCACATTTGTGTACAACTCAGTTGTTGAACAGAAATACAACAAACATACAATGTGTATCTAGTGTATGTACATTCATGCTGTAATTAACCAGGATTCATTTATTGGAAGTACGAGTGAAAGAAAAAATCAGTTACTGAAGTACAAATGTTAAATAATTATTGTCCCACTTGTTATCAAGTTAAATGTGAAAATGTATCGCTGTATAGATTTTAGGTCAGATGGCCCAGTCCCTCTATCCATCACTCTCACTGAGCCTCACACACACACAATAACTGTTCAGAAAGAGAGGCCATGTGGCCTGGCAGCAGGCAGGCAACACAAGGTAAGTCCATAGGGAGACAGGAGATCCCTGTGATACATAAGATGAGTGCTTTGTGTGTGTGTGTGTGTGTGTGTGTGTGTGTGTGTGTGTGTGTGTGTGTGTGTGTGTGTGTGTGTGTGTGTGTGTGTGTGTGTGTGTGTGTGTGGCTAAAGGGTACTAAAAGGAACAAAGGCATCAGTAGAGGCGTGGAGGGGTCACTGGGTAGAGAGAAGGGACATCACATGTTACATTCCACTTACTGGTTACGCAATAGGTCGCAAATATTGTAATATATACGTATGCAAGTCTCGACACATTAACATCACTCAGGCAAAGTACAGTCTCTGTGTGTGCTCCAGGCTCTGCCTCCACAGTACAGAGGACGCCACTTATTTAGGATTTGAGCACATCTGCAAAGTATCTGTCTCTATCAAATTTACCCTAAATACAGTGGCGGATCTAGAAAATTTTACATGGGGTGACAAAGGGCTAGCGAGAGATCTTGGCAGGGTGGCAAGGGAAGATGGTAAATGGGAACCCCCATATCTAAACGCACTGCTATGCGCTGCAACACCCTGCTACGCCCTGAACTGCTACAACTATTATTTCTAGTCATAGTTCCATTATCTTTGTTGTTACTATAATTGCCACCATTCATCATACCAACTGCTATAATTATTGTATTATTAATGTATCGGTATCGGCCAATACGTCTTCCAGCAATCGGTGATCGGTCCCAAAAATCCTGATCAGAGCACCCTTAATAATTATTATGAATCATAATTCTCTATATCTGTATATCTGTATCCGTCTCTGTGTCCCAACTGGCAGCGGCAGATGGCCGCCCACCAAGAGCCTGGGTCTGTCTGAGGTTTCTGCCCAAAAGGAAGTTTTTCCTCGCCACTGTTGCACCAAATGCTTGCTCTTGGGGGAACTGTTGGGTCTTCGTAAATTATAGTGTGGTCTAGACCTACTCTATCTGTAAAGTGTCTTGAAAAGAGTGAACTCTTCGACTGACGATTTGGTACTATAAATAAAATTGAATTTAGCTGAAATTGAATTAAATGGCTGGATCATATTTACTGATACAGACAAATAGAATAGAAAATAGAACAGAATGCTGAAAACATGTCATTTTACTGAGTGACATGACATTTTATATGGAAGGAGAATAAAAATATACCATATGGTCCAGGGGTAACTGCAGGCCTCTCCCTCCCTGTCATCTTCATCTGCCTCCTCCTGATCACTCCCTGCCTCTATCCCTCCTCTTCATCCCTCGCAGTCAATTCTTCCTTTCCCTCTTCTCTTTCACTTATTTCTGCATCTCCTTCTGTGGTTTTCTCCTGCTCTGACCCGCCTGGTCTCTCCAGTTTACTGCCTTCTCCTTCATTTCCCTCCTTCTCTTCCTCCCGTGCACTACTCAGAATGTTCTTGGCTGGCAATATCCCCACTTTTAGGCTTCAGCTAATATCTCCAGCTACTCTGCCCTGCAAAAGTCAAGATGTGAAAAGCTCTGGTTATCCATGTATTACATGACATTGTAGGGCCCTGTAGCTAATAAGTAGCCTAACAAACAACATCAGAAGAGATTTATTATGTAATAAATCTCTTCTGATGTTGTTACGTTTAGACTAGCCTTCTTAATCCCATTCTATTTGTTGTTTTCCCAGTTTGACAGTAAAGGATGTCACCTCACCTGGTTTAATTTGTGCAGCCTTATTGCCGTAATATGTGAGAGGAAGTGGAGTTTATAGTACTCCTTATCTAATCAAATACAGATGATCGGTCTCAGCAAGCACTGTGTAGCGTGTTGTAACATAATGCCACCGAAACAGCGCCCCTCTGTAAACGTTATGAATTCAAACATGCCATTTTGTAATATTTTGTATTATGCTGTTCTTGTCTTTACTAAAATCAAAACTAATCAAAGGGCAGAATGCTCTTACAAGTCACGAGGGAGCGATTTGACTTTTGGCTAATGTAATAGATGCACTGTTGTTGATGCTGACTCGCCTTTAGCATACATTACATTTATTACAAATTTAACTTTACAAATTAAACGTGTGTTTAAACTTCACCTTCAGAGGCCCGGGGGGGGCAGCTCAGCCGCTCCAGTCTTTGCCGGGATGCAGGGCCACCACACCGCAGCAGACTCGCTGTGTGCGAGCCAGACTGTGCGAACGCCGCTCTGAACGTTTGATGCAGGGACGTAGCTAAGTATTTGAGGGGCAGGGGGCTAAGATTACATCTAATGAATTGTTTGTTTCAATGTTTTAAGAAGCTTGTGACATAGTGGCAATTTGTTTTTGTTTTTACAAGTACAGTTTTTTGAACACCAAAGTTAGGGGGGCAGCTGGGGGGGCATATTCATTATTTAAGCAGGGGCGGATCTATAGGGGGGGCAAGGGGAGGCAGCTGACCCCCCACTGTAGGGCCTTGCCCCCCCTGTAGATACACCCCTGCCTAAATACCCCAACCACCTGTATCACTATTGCACTGAATTTTAGCACAAGTGGCCTTTCATCCGAGACAAACAAAAAAACGTGCAAATACAAACATGTAATTTGAGAGAAATCGAATATGTTTGCGGAGGGGTTCCAAAGAGTTCCAAATGACATTTGGTCGAGCTCTGTGAAGACGAATCAGCAAACTTCCCAAAATGTAATATTCCAAGCATCTCGGTTTGTTTAGACCAAAGCTGTGATTGCTTGTTGTGGCTGTGTTTTCGGTCTATTTTTAATAGCATGTGTGCTTTGCTGACTTTGAGAGTGACAGAAAAAAGATTGAGTGAGAGACTCAACGGATGTGAAGTTAACAGAAATGTCAGGCTAAATTTCAACTCTGAATATCTAAACTGCATACTGTGCCTTTTAGCCTCTGAGCCAGCATCATACAAAAATGAAAGAGACCAAACGACTTCTTCTGAAGGAAACGTAGAGCTTTGATACCGCCGACTGTACTGTATGCAGACAGTTTAAGGAAGGCAGTTTCAAAGGCAGTTTAAGGGGCATGACTGAGTATGATGACGACACAAGGTTCATGATAAACAACCCATGATTATTTCCCTTTAACTATCTCTGTCTCCCCTCACTTCTTCACTATTCCCATCTGATTATGTTGCCCTGTCACTTTATCTCACACTATACTTGCTTCTTCTACACTGAGTTTTACCTTGTAGAAAAAATGCATGTTAAAAAGAGAGTGAGAAAAAAACAGACTGGACATGCAAACTAGTCCCATCACCAGGCTGTAAACCACTGGAGTTAATTACACCTTTATGTGTCTCACAGTCTGTTTTTAAAAGCTGTGTTCAATGTGTGTGTCAATGCCTGGAATATGGGTGTGATTCCAAACACGTCCAGTCATGCTGAATCCTATTAGGTGTGTGTTGTCCCCACCAGCTTCGAGGATCACACTGAGCTTGTATGTGTCTGAGGCCTACAATTTGACTTTACCCAAGATTTTTCAAATGCAGTACAGTATGTGCCATCGACACTCATCAGGCAGATTGGCTAAGCAAAAGGGGCTGATGAAATTCAGTTTAAATTGAGAATTGTGGATATTCTAAAAAGTTAAAAGTCCTCAAGATTAGATTAGATTTCCGTTTTAGGCAGAGTGGAAACAAATGAATGCCAGCCCTGTTGAAAACACAAGCTCGCTTGCTTACACACACCTAAACCCACAAACACATACACACACGCAGACTCCAGATATTATAAGAGGACATGGTTAACTTCACAAGTTCACCAACAAATCCATATACAACCCCAAATCAGTATGGAAAACACAAATCAAAAAAGAAAGTAGTGATTTCTAAATGTACTTTGATTTGTATTTCATTGCAGACAATGTGAACACAACATATTTCATGTTTTGTCAACACGTGATTGTAATTATGATTTGGTACAAAAGCAGCATCCAAGAAAGGTCTAGTCCTTTAGGAGCAAAGATGGGCCGAGGATTGCCAGTTTGCCAACAAAGACGTGAAAAAATTATTGAAATGTTTAAAAACAATGTTCCTCAAAGAAAGATAGGAAGACATTTGCTTATTTCACCTTCAACAGTGCATAACAAAATTAAAAGATTCAAGGAATGTGGAGGATTTTCAGTGCGTAAAAGGACAAGGGTGCAAGCCTAAGCTGAACAACCGTGATTTCCGATCCCTCAGGCGGCCCCGCATCAAGAATCGTCATTCATCTATAAGCAATATCACCACATGGGCTCAGGACTACTTTGGCAAACCTTTGTCAAGTACCACAATACGTAGTTACATCCACAAATGCCAGGGTCTGTCATGGTATGGGGTTGTGTCAGTGCCCTTGGCAAAGGTAACTTGCACTTCTGTGATGGCACCATTAATGCTGAAAAGTACATAGAGATTTTGGAGCACAATATGCTGCCTTCAAGAAGACATCTTTCCAGGGACGTCCATGCATATTTCAACAAGATAATGCAAAACCACATTCTGCACACATTACAAAGTCCTGGCTGCGGAGGAAGAGGATACGGGTACTTGACTGGCCTGCCTGCAGTCCCGACCTGTCTCCAATAGAGAATGTGTGGCACATTTTGAAGCGCAAAATGCGACAACGAAGACCCCGTACTGTTGCCCAACTTAAGACTTGTTTGCAGCAAGAATGGGACAAAATTACACCTGAAACACTTCATCACTTGGTGTCTTCAGTCCCTAAACGTCTTAAATGTTGTGAAAAGGAATGGCAACATTACAAAGTGGTAAATGCTTTGTAAATGTGTAAATGTGTTGCAAAGGAATTTTTTCTTTTTTTGAAAAAAACAAAAATAAAAATCATGAGGAACACATTAAATTATGTGCTGTTGTATTGTCTGCAATGAAATACAAGTCAAAGTACATTTAGAAATCACTACTTTCTTTTTTTTTTATTTGTGTTTTCCATACTGTCCCAACTTTTTCTGATTTGGGGTTGTAACAGTATGGTCCACTTTTGGCAATAAAAGCAATTGCAATAAAGTCATTGTTGTCATTTCCCCAGAGAGGAAAGGCAAACACTCATAAGTGCTGGTTGCCTGTGATCCAAACTTCCCTTAAACTTGACAGAAAAAGTTGGAGTCAAAGAAACAGAAAGAAAAAGCAAGGAGGTTTTTGAGGTTTTTTTTTGAGGGTATAAAAAGGTACAGTCTAGCCAACACAGTGCTAATGAAGATGAGACTTTGTGATCAATCACTCTGTTTTTAACACAATATCTATTCAGATGCATAAACCAATGCCTAAAGATGGTCAAATCTTATACCAGTTCACTTTGCTTTCTTTTGATTTAGCCTTTGTATACATCACTGTTTGGAGCCGATTAGAATTATTCCTTTATGTGTAAGGTAAAATGAGACTGCAAAAAACAAAACGTTTTGGTATATTGTTTCATGTTACATGAAAAAAAAAACCTTTAAGCACTTTTACATTTCAACACGTCTATATTTGTTTTGTGTTAACAAATGACAAACCAAAATTTTAAATTCCCAAATGTAGGTGCAGCAATGTTCTAAGCAGCCAAGCATCAGGATTTGTCTCAAAATCAGTGATGATTCTAATTGGTGCTGAAGCAGAGTGCTTGTATGAAGGAGCCAAGGAGGGTGCTAACATCATTTCAGTTCAGCAGCTGATGGCCTCCTTCTCCTTGTCTGCCAGCTCTGTTTTGTTTCCAACATCTGTCTTCCCATTCGCCAGAATGTGTCCGATCAGTAGCTGTCCTTCACTAATAAAATGCATCCAGAGCGAGGAAGAAAAAGCTTCAAAGGCATTCCTCCAGTTGACATGGGAGCCTCCACAAATCCCCAGGTTCCCTCCTGTCTCCATTTTCAGCACAAATACTCCCTGTGTGTGTGTGTGTGTGTATGTGTGTGTGTGTGTGTGTGTGTGTGTGTGTGTGTGTGTGTGTGTGTGTGTGTGTGTGTGTGTGTGTGTGTGTGTGTGTGTGTGTGTGTGTGTGTGTGTGTGTGTGTGTGTGTGTGTTCACACTCCATTCCCCTAAATCAACTCGCTCTACACTAATCTCAGCCCGTCCCTTTTCCCCTTCCATTAAAGCACCATATCTTTAAAGAAGACCTTAAAAAACACCCTGTTCCACTTTTGGCTTTGCTTGGCTCTGTCACTTTCCACAATCTCTTTTATTGGCAGTGAAATAATATGAGACCAACACATGAATTTCAAAGCTGGTAACAGTGGCTACTAAGACACAGCGCATGTATCAACGCATCCTAATGACACATCTCGTGGATAACACAATTGTTATTTTTATATGTGTGTTTTACCGAAGCATACAAATAAATAAGTTAACAATTTCATCTCTATGTTGTCAGGAGCTTACTTAAAGTCCCCCTCCACTCAAAAATGTGTTTGTTACCTCACTGTGAGGTTTGAGCTTGACACTGAAAGATTGTTCCCACATTCAGCTGCTGGAGTGGGAAAGTTTCTCTCTGTGCGCACCTTAAATTGCAGTTTAACGCATCTACGCATAAGCAGGATTTGTGCCATCAGAACTAATTTGGAAGCCAATCATGGTTCAATATTCAACTTACACAAGTGCGATGTGGAAACTTGAAACCTCCACTGTATATACACTATGAATGGACTTTTCAGTAAAGTACTGCAGGAGACATCTTGTGCCCAGCAGTTAAACGTCTCAAATAAACAATATTTGCATTTTCATAGACTCTGGATTTTTCAATGAGGGAGAAGAAGCAGATGAGCTTTTGAGAATTTTATATTCTTCAATGTAAAAACCCTAATCCATCATAAATAAGTAGACATAAAAAATATCTAACCACCAATCATTTTTCAAAAAACCTGCCTTGGTCCCCCTCCAATCTAATATTGTTAGAGACATAACGTGTTTCTCTGTTTCTCTTAGTTAAACCATTGATTCTATGATTTTTTCCCTTTTTACGTCCAACTCTAAGATCGTGTATCAACAGAAAATAATTCACACCAACAAAAAGATGCTCCAACGAATTTACAGAAAGCCCTATTTTGCAAGACTGCCTATCTAAAAAAAAAAAAAGTTTGTTACACAAATAATGTTAAAGGGAAAGGTGAGCCAAACCAATAAAGAGTAAGCCTCATTAGGTGAGACCAGTTTAAAACTGTTGTGAAAACAAGGCAATGTGAACCAGTCAGGAACTGCTCATACATTCCTGGAAAGAAGAATAACAGCACAGCAGCTGGTCAGCAGAAATTATCTAAACACCTCAGCCTTACTGCACACAAGAAAGAAATCATGCACAAGTGGACATACAGTAGGTGTGACTTGGCAATTTTAAAGTATCTACCGCAAAGCAGTTTTTTAAGTTGGACTAGAAGTGGGGGAAAAAGAAAAATCGGGAGGTAATAAGGAGGATGTGAAATAACAGGGCTGGCTAAAGTGGAAGTACAGAGATAATTAATACAACGCTGAAAGGTAGCACAATCTATAAAACAAACACCCACCTTTTAAAAGATGAATATGAACCAAAGCATTTTTTTATACAATAAGCCAGTGCATTCCCCGTAATTAGGAAGGAATTTCTTACATGTGGCTCTCTCTGACGTCAATCCTGTACCTTCCCAGAGTTTGCTTTCTCTTCCCCGGCGCTGTGAATGTTTAGCGTTAGGCTGCTTTTGGCAAAGCTCCTGGACTTGTGTGCGGGGAGAGGTTTAGGGGGAGGGTGGGGTTTCTTTGCTCGTTTAAAAAGCAAGCAAGGATGAGCATCGTAACCTCAGTTCAAGTATTTGGCTCTCCTGTGATTCTGCACTATGTTTTGTGTATGTTGGCAATTGTCACATCAGTGGAGCTGAGAGGTTTAAATAGTTTGAGATATTTAGAGCAAAAAAGCTTAAAAGTCAGGGAACTTCAGCGACATCTTAACCCTGTGTCTCGACCACAAGCCTTTCAGACGCGTTTATCACTTGTATGTCTTACTTAACAGATACACTCTCATTTTAATCATAAGCAGAGGTGCTGTATACAGAGCCAGAGAGCAGCACAATCTGCTCCGGTTTGTAATCCCACAGACTCTCCCTTTATTTTTGCCCAGCAGCTGGGAAGCAAGTCACGGGAATGTCTTGGGTATTAAGGAGCTGCAGTTTTTATTCGTGGGCAAACTGTAACCTATACTGTACATTTGCTGCCACTAGACAAGTCTGCTCCAATCACCAAAACCTCCCTGTCCTGCTGCTCGAGGCTTTGAAATTCACGGACCAGTTCAGACACTCGCCTCAGTGTCACATGAATTCTGTCAGCATTGCACCATCAATGTCTGTAGAAAATGTCACGACAATCATCATCGTTAGTTCGGTAATTTCCCTCTGGACCAAAATGGTGGACCAAGCCACAGTGCAACAAAGTGGCTGACATTGCCATCCCCCAGCCAGCCACTACTAAAGCTAAAAATAACTTGTACTGTAGAAATGATTCTTGATGAAACTGTTCATGTTCAAAACTAGTATTCCTGCAGCGTAAAACCTGATGTCCTTGAGTACAAGTAAACACTGCCCCATACATTTAGTTGATGACATCAATAAGATAAACAGTCTCTGAGTGACATTACATGAAGCAGCCATCTGCTTTGTGCTGTGATCTGTGTGGCTGCTGAAAACTGAGACAATAGCTGAAATGCAATCAGTTGCGTTAGTGTGCGTGCGTGCGTGCGTGCGTGCCTGCTTGCCTGCTTGCGTGAGTGCGTGCGTCAGTCCGTCCGTGCGGTTTCGGCCTGCGTTCACTAGCATGTCACATTAACCAGACCAGAGGATTATCTGTAATAATACTGACTCACTCCGGTTTTAGCGAGAGTTTACTATGGGATTAACGAGCAATCTGATGCTGAGTGGATTGCGCTGTCATTGTGATGATTGTTATCCATCATAGCGGGTTCTGTAATTTATACTGCATATTTCCATATCAAGTATCCTATTTGCACAAGCATCCAATAAGCACACTACAATTGAATTGCACACCTGGATACACAAATAACGATTTGTACTTACAAGGCAGGCAGGGATCATATATATATATATATATATATATGTGCAACTGACCCACAAAATGGCCTCAATATCGTGTAACAAATCCATTCACATTGTAACAGTACACAGGTGGAATATTTCTGACCATTATCAAAGATTGCGTAAAGACACCAATAAGTCCTTTTTAATCAGAATGTTCTTGTATCCATCCTCTCCACCAAATGTCTTATGGGAACATGCCAAGTCTGGGGATACTTGCTTTGGGCTTAGTTTATTTGTTTTTCCCCCTTTCTACGTGCCAGCTGCAAGGTCGCTCGAGCTCCTTCGTTGAGCCTTGTGTGTGGATTCATAGTTCCCATGCCATCTGATGTCAACAAGCTCCTTCAGCAACACTAATCCACTCCCAAAACTCCCCAAGATCAGTCAGCAGTGGCAGCAATCTGAAGGACTGCCAAGTTTTTCACACAAAATGTTGTTTAAAACTCAAGAAATCACCTCATAAAATAATATGAGGTATAATAATACTAACATCTGAAAGACTGTACTGCCTATCACTTTTTCGACTGAAAGAAAACTGAATGAAAAAAATAAATAATTTAAAAGTCAATATTTGTCACATATGGACTAGCAAACATAAGCAATACTGTCTATAAATGCAGGCAGTTGAGTGGTGGTTAAGTAACGGATTTCAAGGCTATTTTGCATATTCTGTACTTTCATCTATGGCAACAAAAACATTTGACCGCTTTTTGTAAAACTGTGATATTTTTATGATTTCCTTGTCAATGTAGTTGTAGCCATACAGTTCTAACCTTTAAATAATCTGTTGGAATAATTTGTCAAAAATACATATTTGTGAAAACTTTGTTTTGTGAGTCACATAAAAAAAAATGTTTTATCTTCCTAGTTTTCCTTGACATAGTGCTTGAAAACAATTTAACTTTCCCTCCCTATAATTCAAACAATGGTTTAGTCCCAGCCTATTCAATTGGCACCCGCGGGCCACACTTGGCCCAGTAGCAACCTCAGAGTAGCCCAGCAGAATCAGATATTTTATATCATATAGCTTTAATATAAACTATTCTTTTTCGTTCATAATAGATTATCAGTTTGTTTTCTTGCCAGATTCACTCACGGCGCAGAGATCATCAGCAAAATACACAGCGGGCCTGCATATAGTCCCCTTTGTTCTGAAATCTTAAGACTATTTGAGACATTTAAAGTGTTACTATGTATCATGATTTTTGTCTCCTTGCCACCTTTGTGCATAGTTAAAACATTTAAAGTGCCCATATTATGAAAATATCACTTTTTCTGGGATTTAAAAAAACATCAATGCTGTTTTGAGTGAGATACAGGTTTCTGAATGATTCCTGCCTTCAGTCTCCGGGTGAGCTGTTCAAAATCGGCAAGGCTTTTTACGTCAGTAGCTGAGACGAGGTGGCTAACCCAAGGGGCCAGGCTTCTCTCCTCAGAGTGAAGCCTCCTATGGCGCCATTTTGATGCTAATAAGCCATCACCCCCCGTTAGCATCCCATTTACTGCCATTCATTTTGGCGTCACTTTGACAGCCAATAACTTTACATCTGAAGCGTTTCAAGACTTCATTTGTCCCTCGTTTATTTCTAAAGAAACACGACAATGTATGAAAGGTTCCATTACCTTTTACCTCACGTTATGGCTCCGTAGCAGACGTTTTAGTAAAAATAGGCTAACGATTGTGTCATAACCACGCAACTTACTGTCGCATAGTACAGGAATTACCGTATAGTACAGGAGAAGCTCGCAGGCAGTTTCGACGTACATTAGCTGTTTAGTTTAATTACTAATGTAAACTAGCATTTTAGTTAGCAATAATTAGCCCGTGCCTAAGTTATCTCCTTACATATACCTACGCTCTCCGTCTCTGATAGTTTGGGAATGATTGAGATTTCTCTTGGCACAGCTACCAGAAGACTTACAACGTTCAGAGACGTTGTTCACGTCACATCGGCGGCGGGAAGCTAAGTTTGCAGCTGCGCAGTAACGCTCAGTAACACTTTCCCATCACCGGAAAAGTGCTCGTAAGAGGCTTCACTTGTCTCCGTCAAAAACAGCGGGATCGCTGTGTCCATTTTATATACTGTCTATGGGCTAACCGTAGCATGCTAGCGCTAGCATGCTAGCTTGTTCTCAATGGCAAAACACTGCTACAACACACACTAGTTCACCATAATCTACAAAAGAACGACTTACATGTCCCTGTTCTGCAGGTATGCCATGCAAAGTTGGAAGTGCACTCTGTTTAGAAGAAGTCTCCCGGCTAATCCTGCCTTGAAGTTAAGAGAAAAAAAGCTATCTAGCTGATGTGATTCTTACCTAGCTACTGCACATGTGCAAATCCCTACAAAGATGGTATAGAGGTGAGATGTCTCACTATGTAGCTAAAACATAGACCTGAACAGAGCTGAAAAGAGGAGCTGCAGCAATGTGCAGTACAACAAAAATATGGTGTTTTTGAGAATTAAACCATGTAAACCTATTCTGGTACAACCTCAAAATCCAATTATGAACCTGAAAATGAGCATAATATGGCCACTTTAAACTGAAAAGATTTGTAGCTGAGGGATTCAGTTGTACATGAGGGGACATTCACATTCAATCACATCCAATCTGGTAAATGCTTTCTCAGTTCAGACAACCAGAAATCGTTCAAGGTCAACCTCCTCACTACTCTCCACTAGTAAGCAGTCCATTAGCCAGCTCATCTTTCCCTAAACTGCTGGGATATTTAGAAAGGCCGTTGGGGGGGGGGGGGGACTGAGATGACAGAACTGTCAACATGGGCCTCTGACAAGGCAGAGCACCACCATTACTTTCATGTGAGAGGATGGGTTAATTATAAGATTTGGTTTCTAATATGGAGCCTGTCAGAGGAAGTGCAGAGCTTATAACCGGTAATTAGACATAAATCGTTTGAGTAAAGCAAATGTAGGGATGTGGGGGAGGGGGTGGGGTTGAGTAAGTGTGGTAAGGAGGAGAATGTATCATCCCTTGGAAACACAAACTGTAAGCTTATGAGGTCTTAAAGGACAAATGTGGCGCAAAATCAGCCTAGGGGTTAATAACACGTGTACAGAGTCAACCATTCTCTGGAATATGTTTTCATGCAAATCGAATGTGACCAGTTTTAGCGCAAACCGCTATATTATTAGCTTATAACGCTAGTCGTTGGGGCAAGGGTAAATTAAAAAGAAATCGTTATTTCTATACCACTAACAAGGCTCCAAATAAAACCACACTTCCACGGTAGCATCATGAGGGGTCCCCTACATGTGCACCATCTTGGGAAAACAGTCACGACCAGCCGAACGCCGAACGCCGTGCTTGAGCTATGTTACTGGTTACTGGTTGCATGGCGTTCGTTTGGTCATGACTGTTTTCCCAAGATGGCGCCTGCCTGTATACGTGAACGGTACTGTCTTTATAATCTATCTTTTTAATAAACAGTATGTACATTTACAAAGTTCTCAATGCTTCGGTTTACATGTAGGGACCCTCATTATGCTACGGAAGTGTGGTTTTATTTTGAGCCTTGCTAGTGGTGTAGAAATAGCAATTTCTTTTTACTTTACCCTTGCCCCGATGACTAGCGTTATAGCTAATTAGCGGTTTGAGATAAAACTGGTCACATTCGATTAGCATGAAAACATATCCCAGAGGACGGTTGACTCGGTACACATGTGTTATTAACCCCTAGGTTCATTTTGCGCCGCATTTGTCCTTTAATGGTATATTTGTTGCAGGGTGGGGCAGTATGACCTAAAATTCAGATCATGGTGTATTTTGAATATTGACTGGTAACAATATACACTATATATCAATGTATTCTGGGCTGAGAGATAATTCAATATTATCATTTACTGAATTTCAAATATAATCATATGATATTGTTTTACACCTATAAAGTGTTGTGACACCACTTGTTATTAACCTATCCATAACACAGTATTAACTGCACTGGTCTACCTGCAGTGAGTTACATTGTCACTTGCTGTGCAATTTCTGTGATGTGAAAATCTAAATCCATTATAGTACAGTACAAATTTCAAGTCTGATCTTACCAACGTTTTTTTTTTAGATTAGAACTTTAACTTTACTGTCATTGTGCAGAGTACAAGTAGAAAGACAACGGAATGCAGTACTGCTGCATTTCGATGTGTCATTTTTACCAATAATAAATAATAAAAAGTTTTAGTCTTCAAGAAAAGCAATCTAATTGGTAGAGTCCAGTGTTTCCTAAAGTGTTCACATACTGGCCTTGTGAAACATTAGTGCGAACACTGCTGAAAGCCTCACTGAGCAGCCTGAGCATGCTGCAGATTTTAAGTGGCTGAGATGACAGTAAGATGACACACATAGGCAATGAAATGTCAGAATGTGAGTCATACTAATGAAGCAGTGACTGAATAAAAGGTAAAATAAACCCCTCTGGAACACTCTCACACTAACTAATGTATTAACAGTATGACTAAACACGCTACAATTATGGCCTTTGACTACTAGATTATAAAAGCGCCATTTCATGATGTGTCAGTCATGACAGCTTCACTGTTCACATAAAAGGGAGAAATGAAAGGGCCTATGACTGTGCTTCCCCTGGACAACTATACAAGAATTATATCCTCATACACATAACGGACACACACTGGCCCACAAACACACACAGTCATTCACTCTTGGCTCAATCCCTACACTCATTTTCTCCCTCTAATTACAATTAAAATAGTCACGCTTGTTTTCACGCAGCATAAGCACACTAGAGCTGAGAATGGCTCGCTTGTTTATTGTGGTTGTGATGACAAAAGGGCCTTCAATAACTGGGGCCTGTGTCCAGCATGGCCTGTGCCAGTGGATTTAGAGGCTTGCATCTTTCTCTGGCCAGAATATTAGCAGATTGGTTCCACATGTCATCTCGGAGCTAAAAGGTTGCTGGTTTAAATCCCAGTACCTAAAGTGCCTTCTACTGCTCGTGAACAGCGTGTGCTTGTTTCCGCATATTTCACAGATTCATACTGCAGACTACCTCAACAAGCCATGTCAAACTGACCCAGTACTAAAATTGTGTTGTGACAAACCACAATGAGTGAGTTACGTAAAACACAGAAACCTTACTAATATCTTATGACAAATAGAGCTGTAACAATTCCAAATGGTGCTATCCAATTACTTGTCTCAGAAATTATAAAAATATAATTGCCTCTTTTAGTCAAAAAGATTTAAAAATGTATTCATTTATTACTTGTTTTAACAAACTGACGTTTTGAATAAATCCCAGGATACATCTTTTGGTTATATCACTGTTATGTGACCCACATAATGTAACATTTTGCCCAACGAGGCGTTTTTTAAGCGGAAAAAGGTATGTGAAAAGGCAGGGCATCGTCAAAGTCAGTAGGATTCATTCTCTGGGGAACATGAATGTCTGCACAACGTTTAAATCCAATATTTGACAAGATACTTTAGTCTAATGTATTTTTGGACATTTATAATTAAATTTGTTTATTGAAATTGTCGGGATATATTAATGTGTGCACTAAAGTCCGTTGCATGGCCTCTGTAAACATACACGCACACCTGTAAACCTCCACAAGCACATATTCACGGAAGGCCCGCAGACCCGGCCTCTTGAAACACCGTAGCTGGTGACGGCACCAACTCGTTGCTCCTTGTTGATGATTGGCTCATTGGTCCGTGGGACCCCTAACCCAATCACGTCCTCTTCTGTATATTTCAAAAAACAATAATCAGACAACCAACAATGTTTATAAGAACGAGAAAGCATTTAGAAAACACATACTGTACAATGGCAACATATAGTCAGTGAAAGTATACACAAAACAACTTTGCGTGTCTCTGTGAGATCTTTATTCTGTAACCGTCACATTGCCACATGCTCTCTTAAGTGTGATTCCCACACTTAAGAGAGGTGCTGACTTATGCACTGACAATAACAGCTCTTGAAACATCATCAGTGAATTTACTGTGAAACGTTCAAGCCTGTGATCAGCTTTTTCTTATTGCCTGCCGTAATAACCAAATTAATAATGTGAGGCTTTAATGACCTCCTCAGGGGAATTATCTGTCTACTTGCCTCCAGCTTGCTGACAGTATAATTCCACAGAGTGAAAGTCCACTATTAAAAACAACAACAACAACAACAACAAAACGCTGTGCATTAGCGGCACATTAAGTGACATTACATAGGGCACTAAGGTCTGGGTTATTACATCATTCAGGCCCTGTAATCGGACTGCTTTTAGATCACTTTGACATATTATTACAGGGTCTTTACTTCATTAGGTAATGTGACAGGCTGACTTGATCCTCTGTGGATGTAATACCCAGGTCATAATATCATTAGGCAGACCTATGATGGCACTGGCTGTCCATGAGGAGCTTAACACAATAGTCCAGGTTTGTACAAAACCTCCACAAATGAGGGAGCCAGTGGTCAAAAACTCCCTGAAGTATTGGCACTTGTCATTTGAGGCATGAAATCAGGACCAACTTGAAAATCAGCTATAATGCAAGTATAATGTAATTAAATGCCTTATATAGTGGAAAGCCACAACCAGGAACACACTCTCTGCTGAGTTTGAACTCTGATGTGGTTTGTTTACTTGTTTTGTATTGGCAGGATGCTGCTATGTGTCTGGTGTAGACAAAAGATGATAGGGGCCCCATTAGATCCATGCTTGCAACAAAATGTCCTCTGTTCCATAAATGAGTGTGTGAATACATTTGTGAGAGAGGAAAACACTTGAGTGGGTGGACAACTTGTGTCTATTAATAGTCTCTATAAATAGATCAATAACATAACTACCTTTCCCTTCTCTCTGTCCAGTCACTAATAATCCTTAACATATGCTGCATTACCTTTCACTTATAAAACTTGAGATTTCTTCATTAGTGCGGATTTCTAAGTAAACTGTGCTAGCTTCTTTATTTATTACATGACACTACACAGGTCCGAAATTCAGAATGTGAAAATGTAAAAAATGAAAGAAGTTTCCTTTTAATTTTGGCATGTTACACTGCTACACAAGGCTCTTAAATGGAGTTTGAACAGACACGCTGAACACATATGTTATTGATCTGTTTTAGCATGGGTTTTGTTTGGCTTCACATCCCGTATCAATGACACAGCAACAAAAAGATGCATGTGTGGAGTTAGAACTACATCAACTATATGTATAATTTAACAATTTGGTAAGACCTATTTGCCATGCAATATTGTTATGATCAAACTTGTGTAACGTTGCAATATTTTGCTAATTATTACCTCCGCCAAGGAGGCTATGTTTATGTTTAGGTTTGTAGGATTAAGGAAAAACAACTGCCTTGCTTTTCATGAAACTTGGTGGAAGCCTGTAGCATTGGCCAAGGAAGAGCCCATTCAATTTTGGAGCAGATCTGAATCACGGGGCAGATACACAAATTATTTTTCACTTTCGTTAACATTGCAAGATAAGGCGCTTGTGCTGAATTCATGTGGTGTCAGAATAATCGGGAAAATGAATTCCTGATCATATTTATTTGTTTACCTGATCCATTTCTTTCTCTCTTCATTGTAACATAATTACTTCAAACAGCTATCAACGTGTTGTTTCAACGCTCTGGGCAATACAATACAGCACATCTTCTTTGTAGCATCTATGCTGTTTCCACATTACAACTTAAAGCTCCCAAACATACCGAAGTCGGAAGAACAACTTTGCAACTTGGGAAATGGGACCATCCAAGGAGCACCATTGCCTTGGCGGACGTCTTGCGCTCACCGAGAGCCATTCTAGTTTAATTACATTACACCTTGACAGAGGTTGACATTTTAACTGGGATATTACTAGCTGAAGTCAATATGTTTTTATTTATTTAAAAGTCTACAATTGGGTTGAAATGCAGAAAACAATATGGCAAAATAGATATGTGCCAAACATTTCTATAAATGTTTCTATAAAATCATTGGTGTTTTCTGCACTCATACCAATACTGTTCGCTAACTTTAAAGCACACTATGGAGGTGTTTAAAAAACAAATCTGTCCTAAGATGTTTACTAGACAGTTCCACTGACAGTAACAGTACCAACAGTGTTTCAAAATCAGTAAAATGTTACGGGCTGAAATGGATTAAACACAAGAAAAAAAGACTCACTGCATTTGATGAGAGAAACACAGTCCATCTATCTTAAAATGAGGAGGCATAACATGTTACTGTCCTCCTTCATGTGACCAGTGTTTGCGTGTATTGCAGTACATGTTGTGTCAGCATCTTCTGTTGAATTTCCATGCGAGTGAAATGCTTGCTGTGTGGTTTGTCATTGCACGGATGCTCATTAGAGTGTTAGCTCCCAGTGCAATCGTGTGCAAATGACAGTGAGCCCAATAGACGTTGCCACAAAGACAAAATCAGAGTCAGGGCGACAAAGAGGAGATAGTTGAGCATCAGATAACCATCGCTGAGATTTCAGTGTGTTGCAGAAGGAGCAGACAGCAAGTGAAATGTGGAAAGAGTTTTTTTAAATACACATTCGCTAAACTCGCAATGTATAGTCTCACCAAACTTTGCCCAGTTTCACACTGTCTATACAACCTCTCCACTGTTTGCTAACAATAAGCTCAAAAGACTACAGCAGCAAAACCAACAGTCACATGCTGACAGAGAAAGAACAAAACAATCAAGACACAAAACTTTTTTGACAATTAACTTTGACGACCAGCTTACAGAACAAGAGGTCACAGTGAGCAATATGTTTATGCAACTAGTGTGTGCACACCAGCTCATTTGTTTTGCCAACAGTGTATCTACAGCATACCCTTGCTGTTTCATTCATCTATTAGGCCACTGCTCCTGAAAGCTGAAGTAATGAGCTACTATGTTATGCTAATGGATGAACGAGAAGTCTGGTAAATTACAGATGTGGGAGGACGACAAACCTTGGTTTCAAGCAATTTGACTGATGACAAGTGCTGCTGGACTCTGTGATCTTGCGTAGATTTATACAGCAGGGTCCCTGGGTGCACCATTGTAAAATCTTTATGTAAGCTGTTGGGAATGGAGGTGCAGTAACACTTTCTTAAGGCATACAGCTATACTGGATAATATGTTATACAGTATATTAATGGAAGATCCATGTCATATTGTTATGGTTACACTAAGGTTGTCAATGCACAGGGTATTAATGGCCATATTAATGTACACAATAAATGTGATTTTAAACACAAATGCCAAGCCACCAAATTAGAGAGCTAACTTAATCAATAGAACATTGGAAATTAACAATAATGCCATACTGAACATTACTCAATGATTTAAAAATAAGTTCAAAAGTGGCGTTAGCTGTATGTATTGATGATCAGAGGTCATCAATAGATTTATCAGCAGGTCACATCTGACAATGTTGAATCTAATAATACATGACTGATAAACTGTAAATGATACTGTTGAGAGGTATACACTGTAACTGCTTGAGCTAACATTAGATTCACAGGGAGGCAACGTGAGCTGCTTCACAGCTCCAAATCCTGGAGGTGTTGATTCACAGCAAAAGTTGACAAGACTAAAATATGAATGTGATACGTTTAAAAAGTTCAGCAAGAAGACTGAACAGAAGCACAGTTCATTATCCACCAGATGTCTGTCTGAAGACGAGGCTACAGAATCAGCTAGTTTGTTACACTTACAAACATTCACCACACACAGAGAACACAAAAAACAGCACCCATGTGTTTCATTCTGTCCTCTGGCCAATTTATGGAATTAAACTTAATTAGCTACAGCTGACAAAAGGTCGGTTTAGGTTTTAGAAAAATCATATAGAGGCCAACCAAATATGAGAAAACTGTACAGCTTAATTTCTTTCTATTTCAAGGAACCACTGTGGCACGAGAAAGCAGAGTGGCTTTTATCTCCTGCTCTGAAATGTACCGAGCTAAGCTAAAACTCCATCGGAGCTTTTATCCTCCTGTGTTTCCCCCACTCTGTCTTCCCCTCTCTCTCTGAACAGGGTCTTCAGAAAAGATATCAAATGCTATAATGCCTATCTCCTAGTGTGTCTGAGGAAGATTTGAAAAGTCTTTGTAGTTCACTCTATGAGGCTAAATAAACCTGAAACATAAACGTGACATTTTGCAAATCAACCATGTTGTCATTTGTCACTCCACATCCAAAATAGCAAGCATGTTTAGCCAAAACATTGTGATGATGCGTGTCACAGTTATGTGACTCAGTTTACTCTAGGTCATTACTATCATGTAGACTTTTATCTGTTACACTGAAGGTGACACACACACACACACACACACCACACATATAAGTAACAACAACAGGAGAGCAGTAACGTCCAGCCAGGATTTGTTGGATTTGTCTTGTTAGTTTTACAACTTGGAGGATCAGGTTTTTTAATGCTGTAAGTTAGAAAGTGTATGAGAAGGAATCCTAACTGCTATTTATTTAAGGGATGTTTATTAAGCAGGCCTTCTTTAAAACAAAAAACAAAAAAGGCCTTCAAATTACACACATTCACACATGCAAGCTGCCAAGTACAACCACAGGAGTCTACGGTTGGCAGCTGAGCGGCTCCAGTGGAGCAGTAGGAGTTCAAAAGCCTTGCTGAGTAGAAGGCTCTGAGTGGGGAACATAATACATTACTTTAACAACCCTGATTTCCCCAGCTGAATCAGAGTTATAAAGCCAAAAGAACTCCTGGTTTGAAATCATCCACCTCTACCTCAGGCAAACTAGTCATAGTGAAGGAGTTTAAGTACCTTGGGGTCTTGTTCGCAAGTAAGGGGACAATGGAGCGGGAGATTGGTCGGAGAATCGGCGCAGCGTGGGCGGTATTACATTCAGTTTATCGCACCGTTGTGACGAAAAGAGAGCTGAGCCAGAAGGCAAAGCTCTCGATCTACCGGTCAGTTTTCGTTCCTACCCTCACCTATGGTCATGAAGGCTGGGTCATGACTGAAAGAACGAGATCCAGGGTACAAGCGGCCGAAATGGGTTTCCTCAGGAGGGTGGCTGGCGTCTCCCTTAGAGATAGGGTGAGAAGCTCAGTCATCCGTGAGGAGCTCGGAGTAGAGCCGCTGCTCCTTCACGTCGAAAGGAGCCAGTTGAGGTGGTTCGGGCATCTGGTAAGGATGCCCCCTGGGCGCCTCCCTAGGGAGGTGTTCCAGGCACGTCCAGCTGGGAGGAGGCCTCGGGGAAGACCCAGGACTAGGTGGAGGGATTACATCTCCAACCTGGCCTGGGAACGCCTCGGGATTCCCCAGTCAGAGCTGGTTAATGTGGCTCGGAAAAGGGAGGTTTGGGGTCCCCTGCTGGAGCTGCTCGCCCCGCGACCCGACCACGGATAAGCGGACGACGTTGGATGGACCCATGGAACTGAGTCAGTCTGAAGCCACGTCCAACCTTTTTTTTTACCCGTCTTCCCTGGATTCGTTTCAAGAAAATGTGAGTCCATACGAATTCATTTGTAAATCACTCAACGCGCTACTTCATATTCCAGGCCTGTAGGCAGTGCTGTTATTGCTACAGAAATTCACCAAAAACAGAGAACAACGAAGAGCAGTCTTCAGTCACTTCCACTTCCCTTCATTACATTACATTACATTACATTACATGTCATTTAGCTGACGCTTTTATCCAAAGCGACTTACAATTGCTATATATATCAGAGGTACGCCTCTGGAGCAACTAGGGGTTAAGTGTCTTGCTCAGGGACACATTGGTTGATGGATTATGGTGGGAAGCGAACCCAGGCCATCACCACCCCTTCATAACATGACTAGCTAGTTCTCTTAATACATCCATGGACTAGACTTTAGTAACTTTCACCACTGCTCGTTATATAAAGGCCACCGCTAGAAAACGTGTCTTTGTTTACGTTGTATAATGTGCTGTTGGATTGCTTTTTATTTTGCAATTCTGTCTGCTATCGGACGGCTATCTAGCAGAGCTAACGTTAGCGCGCTAGCTAACATCGGCAGTCAAACAAACATCAATGATCCGATGTCTTTTTGATAATCTAGCTACATGTTTTTCTTGCGGTAGCCTTTCTACAATAAACCGTGCTAAAAGTTACTATAATCCGTTCAAGGAGTTGATAAACAGACAGATTAGCTAGCTAGTTGATAAGTTCTCTACTTCCACTTTATAAACGGCTAACATTACATCCCTGCTAGAGCGGTCAGCTACTTTAGTACTAGCAGGGTTGAAGGCAGCAGGTCGAGGGGTGTGGCGATGACATCATCGATACACACGTATGCGGTTTCGCCGTCCATACAAAGCCAAAAGTGAGACTTTTTTTTTTATTCACCCTGGGGCCAGGTTTCAGTGTGTTTACAGGCAATGCTTTTACAGGATTCATATGGACGATCGGCCCAAACGATGCAAAAGATGTGCGTTTGCATCAAAACGCATCTTTGTATAGATGGCCCCTGAAAGGCATACAACTATTTCGGAGAATATTAAAGCAACTTTTTTTTTCTATTTTCAAAACAACTTTCCTGAAGGGCAAGACCTGAATCTTTAAAACCCCACATTAGCAACGTCGGTACAGATCTGCAGGGGATGCAAATTGTAGCAAACACAACAGCTCCATGGGGCATTTCATGCATTTTTAGTACACCACAGCTCACAGCGGAGGTTGAAGGCCTCTGTTTCAGGGCTTATCCTCAGATTAGTGCCTGGAAAAGTTCATTCTGCCCTGGGAGACCCAGGGCGCACTGAGCCCTTCCTAACAGGGATTGTGTAACTGCTGGGAACTTTTGATTTTGTTTTGTTCATGGAAGCAGGAGGATTACATCCTCAGAGACCCACCTGACCCGACTCCCTCTTCTTGGCTGTCCCCTGTTGAACCCATACAGCGGATTGCACCTCCCAGCCAGATGGGATATACAGCAGTGCAGGGATTCTTCGTCTTACTATACCACCGTTGTTTACTGCACAGAGGACTCATAGACAATTAGAGAGTGGATGTGACCTCTTGCATTTCACTCATACTGTAAGCTTAGTAGCAGATGTGGATCCTTATGGGTTAATCCTGAAGGTCTTGCATGTTCCTAATCTCCATATCTATTACAGACTGGACATCTGGGCTATTCTGAGTGCTGTGTAGTACTGTCAGCAGTCAATAGTTGTATGTGTGTATGCTGTCAGCTCAAACACAACCCTAAATGTATGTCTCAGGCCTCAATTCTAATAATACTTTTGCTTTTGCTATAAAACCCACGCTTTTCCTGCAAAGCAGCAGCGCATGTGGTGTGTTAAAGCTTTAAGACAACCCACTTTACTGAAATGCCTGCTGAAAGCCAACCAGAGAAATAAGGAAAAAGGTAAGTAATCAGTCCTTATTTCAAGAAATGTAAGAATTCAATGCCATTTGCCTACTTTAGCCACCAAATCAACTATAAAATCATTGAATAATGAATAGTAAAAGAACAAAAAGAAGATTGGTGAATCTTTGTTCATTTGAAAGAACAGGGCACAGCAGTTTGAGCACAAAACCATAATTCAATTCTGAGCTTCTCTTCCGGCAGAAGCAAAGCTTTGAATGCTTAATAAATTCTTCTGAAGGCTAAATTGCACACTTGTTTCATCTGGCAATGAGATTACTTGAATGGAATATTCTGGAAAACTGTGGAGAGAAAGACAATAATGAGGCAGTAATCTTATTTCTCCACAGCAGCCCCCATTGTTCCCTTAAAAAGGCTTCTGTTTAGTCTGCTTCAACTTTCATTCCCATCCGTCTTTCCATTGAGGAAAAGTTTTGCAGAGCCAAGGATAAATGAGAACAAAAACATTTCTGCAGCACTCAAATGCATCAAACGCAGATAGGAGGGAGCGCTATTGTGTCCCTCGGGCGCTTTGGACTATCACTAGATAGCAGCGGTGACTCTGAGCACGGCTGCAAGAATTCACAAGTGAACCGCATCACTCTTCCCAAAAAACTTCTTAAATAACTTCCTCTGAATAAGATCAATTTAACTTTGCCTCTTGCTTTGGTTGACTTCAGTGATCTTAAATGTTCAGACTGAAACATATCCATTAACACCCAAGCCTTTTCCCTGTGACGATGGCCCCCTGCAAATGAGGAATCATCAGCGTGGGTCAGCACGGGTTAAGCTCCCTTTTTGAAGATTATGCTTCACTTTCCAGTGGCCTGGCCCAGACACTAGCCACTCTCCTCTAATCCACCACTGTAGGCTTTTGATAGCTCCCACTGCGAGTCCATATTACAGTAACTGATTAAAACTGAGAGACGGAGAGAGAAAAAAAGACAGATAAGAAATGAGAGTGACAGAAGAGAAGGAAGGGCAAGTAAGAGAATTAAAAAATGGTCCTATTTCAGAGGGACTCAACTATACTGCAGTTGACTTTGATTACCTCCACATCTAATGATTTAGCTTGAAAGTGGTTACTCAATACACGCATTTACTCTGCTTAAGCTTGGGTCCAACTAATATGCTTAAAAGGCAAATGCTGACCCAAGACACGAGAGTACAATGTATTGACTTCATATTTGACAGGAAAAAGTGTCACCGAAAAAGTGAAGGCTAACATCCTCAAAGCACTAATAGCTCAATGCTAGAGCAAGACACGGCTGTAAAACTGATGAGGAAAAACAAAATAGTGACTGTGACAGCTGTTAAAAGAAGGAACTGTAATCATATGTAATGACGTCGCAGCACTCCATCGATCACAATGGAGGAAAAAGAAATAACAACAGTCTTTTCTGGCATTAGCTGTTTACACTCCACCATCTTTTGTAAAGCACTTATTGTGCTGTCAGCCTTCTCAATCATCCCTCTCCATCCTCTCTGCTGCTGAGTAATCTCTGGGATAAAAATCAACGCATGGCTGTGCTTGTCCCAAAAAAACTTGACATGAATAATTCACAACCATCTGCCATGGCTCAGCGGTCTGAATAAGACTCTGAAAAGTGAGGAGGTGCGATTCTTGTGTTTATTTTAAAAACCGACTCCTCGCAGCCAGCGGCCCCCACCCTGTACCTCAACACTGCACTGCTGCAGCGACTGACAGCAAGACAACTGCTCTCCAACTCCCCACATACCGACCTGCTAATCTAAAAACCTGCAAGTTAAGGTAATGCGTTTCCTTTCGCCCACACCCTTACTGGGGCTCTGCTCTTTTAGTTTTGTTGCATGCATGATGGTGAAAGGTGTAGATTAATCTGAGGATGGAGAGATGGATGAAAACACACATGCAAGTAAACTAAATGTATTCACAAGATGGAACGGTAATAGAAGAATTATCCAGGGACATTCAGCCATCTATGACTAAATCCACTGGGGGGAAAGTATGATGTGTATTCTGGGTCTCACTGTGCAAACGCACACAAGCAGGCAAAAAAAGGCAGATTCTCTGCAAGCTGATAGCTTAATGCACAACTATCCACCAGCATCTATATTGTCATGAATAAGACAGGATGAAGAGGTTGGGATCACTCCAAGACTAGTAAACAATACCAACACTACTAAACCCAGCATGAGCTTTCTCTTTCTCAGACTGTACAGGCCTCAGAGGGGTTTAACAAGCTATACGAGGCCTCCAGCAGCAGACGGCCCCTCTTTCTGTTTGCGTTCCAGGCAGGGGAGTCGCTCTGAATGACGATTTATTGACGCAAGATCCCACTCAGCCAGGACCTGCCACCGATTACTGCCGCTGGAGAGCGGAGGGGAGGGTCTTGTTGGGATGAGAGAGTTTGTCTGTGTGTGTGTTCTAGTTTTGGCTCCAAAGCCATAAACCCAGTTCCAAAATGCCAAGTAGCATGTCAATATGCCAGCCTTTGCCACCCAAGTTTAAGTCAGACAAAAGGCCCTTCAGTGCTCTAAAATGGTGGTTTTGAGAATAGGAAATGATGATCTGTCATATATGGAAAAGGGCTTAGCAATACTGTACAGACAGGAGGGCGACAAGGGAAAAATGAACTGCTAACAGGAGGTGAAATTAAGTGAAAGCTTCATTCCTAATTTCAGAGCTCCTCGAGGTGGAGAAAAGTCTGGCAGTCAGAATATTATGGCTTAGTACAACATTTCAACAGAACTATCCCTCACCTATTTTTAGTGTTACAGTCGTGTATGGAAAATCTGGCTTCATTACGAACCATAAGAAATCTGTTTTCCAAAAGTGGGATTATGTTTATCCATCACTTGAAATATTGTGAATTAGTTTTTTTTTTGTTTTTTTTAAAGAAGAAGAAGAAAAAAAGGCTTCCTCCACAGTGCTGCAAAGGAGGGTCTGGCTAGTCCACACAGCATTCTAGGATGGAAGAAAAACTTGCTCTGGTTTATTGGCATTTCTTTAAACCAATCACAATCATCTTGGGCAGCGGACAGAGCAACGGTGCCTCTGCAAAATAGCCTCAAGAAAGAACTTGTTTTGGTGGAACGTGTGCGTTCAAAAGTTGTTTTAGTCATGCAACAGAAAACTCCAATTGGACAGATAGTCTAGCTAGCTGTCTGGATTTACCCTGCAGAGATCTGAGGAGCAGTTAACCACAGTCCTCATAAATCCACCAGAGTTTAAAATTCCAACACAAAGAAAGCGGAAGGTGACGGATATCCGGCCGAAATGAGGGACGTCCATGGGAAATTTTGTTGGCAAACGTCATCGATAAAGACTATGATTACATTAACAACTGTGGATTCAGATAAGGACACATTTTAAAATTGCTCGATAAGTAGATTATTGGCCACAGCAGCACAAGCAAGTCAGATGATGTCTATGAAATAGGAAATTGCCAAGCATATCTCATAACTGACAACAGTAAAATTGTAAGACTTGAAGTAAAAAACCTGTGAGGAGGACTGAGAATTGACAGAGCCTGGGAAAGATCTGAGTAGGAGGAAAATAAAAAAAAAAGGAAATTATGTCCCACTCCAAGGTTCCGCTTACATAACAAAATGTATTTAAGAAAGAAGAAGAAAATCCCAGATATCTTTGGCCTGTGCCAGAGTTCACAGCTATCTGGATAGCCTGAAACCAGAAGAATTCATTCTGACGCAAACCATTTTGGCTAGGACAACACCATGTCTCTACTCGCAGCTCAAGAGAAAAGAAGGTGATGCCAGCAACCCACACCGTGCCACACAGGACCAGTAGCACCACAACAAGTAATCAATGGCTATGACATCATTGCATTGAATACGACCAAGACAGTCAAAGCATGATGGGTAAGGGAGGACACAATTGGCCCTTTGTCCATTCTGTAGTTGAGAAGGAGGAAGACCAAGATTTGCACCATGGTTGTGTTTTAATAAAAAAAAAGGGGGGTTTTAGACGGCCTCATGGGTCAAGGTCTAGCACACCAGGGAATCCATTTTTGAGCACACAAAGAGAAACCTACTGTGAAATATAATGTATGACCAGTAAACAGACCGTATGATTGTCATGCATTTGAAGAGTTGCTCAACACACATTACAATGTTGTTGAAATTTTCTAAAAACTAATTGTCTTGCAAAACCATGAATTAGAATTAAATAAATTACATTAAACTTGAATTTGTGGACCACTGCCTTTCTATAAATCCATCAACACTGCACAGATCAAACAACAGCTTTACTCCCACATGACCAGGAGATGCAGGAAAAACAACAAATCTGTATCTGAAAGAATCACAAAGATACCAAGATATGTCACCAATAACCTCTTGTTGAACTGGGAACTACATCAGTACTTGTAAGAATACATACCATGTGTAACCATGGCCCAAATGTTTAAATAAAAAAAATATATATATAAAAAGACTTGGCAACTTTCTCCTTAAGCCAATATACATTGCAGGGGTGAACAGTGTACTTAACTGGTCTACTGCTGCTTTCAGTAAAAAGGGGCTAAGACTAAACCTAACCCTAGATGGTTTTATGGAGACCTACTGTATAGTAGGGAAGAGTGATGCACACAAACAAAGTAGCAAAAAAAGACTTTGCTTGATACAACCTGACAAGTTAAAAAAATATGAATTCAGCGACATCTTCAATTAAAACTATCATTTAGCTGAAGGTAACAGCTTTACTCCCATTTACTTCAGAACATATTTTTCTGCATCATTTTTTTTCTTCTTGGGTGAGCATGGGTGCAAATCAATTAGGCCAACTACAAAAATATATCCTTGGACAAAAATGTGCCCTCTCCTAGATGCCACTGTGTAATTGCTGTTTAAACAATGCAACATGCTGGAGTATGTCACGTTGCCAACTTTCAACTCAACCCTTTTCAATTACTCTAGAAGATTGAAGAGCCCTTGTAGAAAATTCTAAATCAAAAGAAGGTTTGGTCTGTTCGCCAAGGTGCATAAAATTATCAACAACTTAATCAAAATGGAGCAAGGCTACAAATCTACATTTTCAACATTCCTGTGCACTGTAAATAGAAACAAATGGCTCAGCTTTGCCTAATAGAGATGGAAATGGCTACAATGGGTCAACAATAAACATTGCCGTGTTCAATGGTCAGTTTTTCAAGAAATACTAAACAAAACCCCTAAATAGCTTTTAATAACTTTGCTCAGACATCAACAAAGAGAATTTTGTCAGAAGCAGGGTTTCAGTTACCATTCTTTACAAAGAAATGGAACCAGTCATTTACTCAGAATGAAACTGCATCAAGCCATATACACCTAATGCCTAAAAACACTGCATGCATAAATAAGCCTGATAAAGTGCTTTGTTGTTTAGTAACTCAGTGGTTTTCCGAGCATTTTCATTTATAAAACACGTTGCACAACTGTGAAAAAAGGAATACATAAGACACTATAGACAATATAAACAAACTATATACAATATAAACACACCATAGACAGAACACAGGGTAATCTTAAACAAAGTCTTCATCACAAGTGAACACCCATATAAAATTTAGTGGACATCAATATACTCATAACTCCTATTGCCAAATGTTGTTTTTGTATTCCAATAGCAGAAGGGTTTCCATGTCAAAGCAACTACACGTGCACAGAAAAGCACAAGAGCTCCTCTTGTGAAATTCTACTTTTTTTTTTTTTTTTACATCTTACCTGATCGACTGTGAGAGCTCATGGTTATGGTTGTTGTTGCCAGGCAGACTTGACAGGGGCGGAGAGGTGAGCGGTGAGGCTGTCAGTGCATCTCCGTGGTGGCTGCAGTGACCACCATGTGTTTCCCAGGCAAGCTGGTGCTGCCAGGTGGAGGTGCCAGGCCAAGGAGGGACAGAGAGCAGTTGTTTCTCAAGGCTTCATCACACCGAGCCACAGGTAGAGACCTCAATGGTGTGGCAGGATTCCTTCCAGTCAGGCTGTGAGAGGTGGATGCAAAAAAAAGTTTTCATATGCATGGGAAATTCCAGATAGAAGCTCATATGCCAATTCAAAACAAACATACAGGACATATTCTAAATCAGGGTTGGTGTCCTGTAGACTTTGTATTTCCTCCCCGCAGTTATTGAGCCAAATCTTCTCTGTGTTTACCTGAGGTCATGTGCAGTACTTTAAAAGGCCAGAGGGGAACAAAGACCTGCAGGTCACCAACCTTCAAATTTGTCTCTATGACCCTATATGCACATGCATAAATCCCTGCCAGCCACAGGAGAGAAGTCACAGCCAACAACAACAATTGGGAAAATCTGAAATTAAATTGCAGTGAAAATTGTTCTATTGTTATGAGTTTAGTAAATAAGTTGAAACTCATTACAAATATTACCTCTGTTGTTAACAAAATAATATTTGTTTTTTTGTGGCCAAGAGAAAAAAGAAGTGATGATAAACAGCCCCCATTTTTCTCCAAGTATGAGTTTTTATCAAAACAATATGGTTTCGTTTGGACCATCTGGATTTACTAAAATCACAGCTTGTTTACATAATTGAAATGTAACTGCTAGCACTGCAAGTCACTGTCTGTGCTGTTACCACACCCAGTCAGGCAAAGTATTTGAATGTGGTCTAACAGCAAAATCAAAATGCTACAAACATAAACTAATGTTCTTGAGAAACTAATTCTGGCACAGCTATAAACCCAATTGAAAAAAACAAGAAATTGTTTCAACATTTCTAAGCTTCTAATGACATTACTAGATGTTTACTTTCACAGCTTGCATGGTCAGCTGTGAAAGTCAGGCTCTTCCCTGTAAATGAAATGCAACATGCAAACGCTGTCTTGTTGCATGTATCATAGCAACGGCTTGTATATCCCATTTCCCTTTTTAAATAAGGAATAGATTACTGCCGCCTGCTGGCGTGGAGAATTATTTCCTCTAACGCAAGCGCAGAAGGTACGTGCTAGTTGGCCGTCGACTGAAGTCTTGCGGTGGGTTTAAGTGCAACTTTCTGGCCAAGACACAGGAGACATAAGGGCTGCGTGGCGTGTCTGTTTTTATTTCGGCTCCCATGTTAACAGGTTAGAGTTTGCATACTGCCTGCGTGACACGCACGTCTCAGGCGCGGCTCGAGCCGCACCGAAAACACGTGCATGCTAGAAATAGAACAACGCCTATTTTTCACTTGACACGCAAGCGCGTTGGAAGCATTTCCAGGCAAAATAGAATATGAAAAGATGTTTATATGTCATTTTGACACAAATACATTTAATAAATGATATTTTGATGTTTGAAAGTCTCTAGGTTTTGACATAAATGCAGATATAAATGTAATTTAAAAAAATAATTATCGAATTTCAAATATTGCACCTGTCAATACAGAATAGGGATGGGCATTCGATTAAATTTTCTTTGTCGATCATCGGGAGAATTAATGATCAATTATTGATTAATCATTAATATTTTTTATATTAAAATTAATGATTTATTTAACTTTTTATAAATTAAAAACGCAATGAAAATACAAAAATACAGCGTGTTTTTCCTCGATGAGATCTAAATTACAAGAACAACAACTTGTGGCAGTTAAACTGGAGGTTTGGCTAAACTTAAAGATATATGCGCTGCGGTGCTCTGAAGCAGCGGAACCTGCTGCGCGAGCCGGCGTTCTTAAAAGGAGACCCTCGTTTGTTCCAAAATAATAAATAAAAATAATCATGTTAAATAACTGAACCAAAAACATAATTATAGCCTACTTAGATCTGACAGGTTTTGTCAACATGTAACTCAAAACTATCCAAGGCACGGACAAAGCCTAATATAAAATAACCAGTAACTCACATACAACTTCTGCACCAGTCTACTGACCGCTACCTGGTGACCGTCAGTCCAGCCGCCGAACACACCCGCCGGCCGGGATGCACAGGTACCTCCGCGCTAACTTGGCCAGCCCGGGCCGGGGAACCTTATTCCGTTCTTCATAGTGAGTTTCTACCAGTCTGGTGATGGTACGTCGTGATGAAATGTGAAATGCTGGTTCCAATATCCATCTCAATGAACGTGCAGATCCCTCGGGTAATTTCCTCTGCTCGTTGTGCATCGCAGCTCCTCCATGCTAACGGCGAGTTGATGCTAGGTTGAGACTGAGAGCAGGACGCACCAACACCGACATTAACCAGGGTCGGATGCACTTTGTTTAAGTGGTACATCATTTGAGTCGTGGCCGTGTTGTACTTATACACGGCGTCGCAGTGTTTGCAGTGAACCAAGTCGTTTTTTAAATCAAAATGGTCCCACGCCACACTTCGCTGTGACCTCTTCATGTTTACTTTGAATCAAAACGTACCTCGCAGGTAACTGAGCAGCCTGTGGCGCCTCCAGGTGGTAAAATGTTTACTGCTGCCACACTGGAATTCATTTCATTGTTGCAATCAACCAACACAACGCAACCTGCATTAGTTTAATCAATGACTAATTAACGTGATCGACGAAATTCTTAATGATCAATCGCCGATCGTCGATTAATCATGCCCATCCCTAATACAGAATGAAATATTCTGTAGCCTATTTTGCCGTCAATACTGCTGACGTTGTCTTTGCTGTAATCAAATCAGTATATATATTTATGTTTATGGGAAACATACATGTGTACAGACAAGGCTAGCAGCGGCGCCGCATCAGACACGTTTCTGGTGTGCAAAGACATAGAAAACACCACGCAGCCGCCACGCAACATAAACGCCACGCTCACGCCACGCAGGCAGTGTGCAGGAGGCCTTAGAGTTGTGAGCCAAGCCTTCGTCAGCCTTCGTCAGCCTTCGTCGGCCACTAGTTATTTGCTGTCTGCTTGGTGTTTCGGCACCTTTGCCCCTATTATCCACCGGGCGCGTCTGCGCTTTGTTCCGGAGGTGCCGCGACACCCGCGAGCAACCGCTGCCATTCAAGTCAATGCTTGAAATTCCACCAGCAGCGCCACGACGCGTGTCAGAAGCGTGCGTGAAGAGGCTCTCTGCTATAGATACGCGCCAGGTCTATTTTCACGCGAGCCGCGGGCAGTTTGGACAGGATAGAAGGCATGGATTTTAATAACAGGAGTGCTTGGAGTGGAAGGTAGATATAAATAGCTTAACAAATACGAGATTGTTCTGTACTTGTAGAGACAATAAAATCCGCTTCTGAGACGCTCCCAGTGTGGTATGGTGCGTGGCGGAGGATGGAACAAAATTGGAACGCAGCACAGACGCGCCTGGTGGAGAATCGGAGTAAGGGCCTTTTTACAGTCGCCGCAGCAGTCCTGTCGCGCGCCAATGTGAAGTCAAAATGACGTAGATCTCGCTGGCGTGCCAGGATTTTGAGCGTACCACTATTTTTTTCAGCGGCACGCAACAAAGCGGAATCAGGAAGCATGGACGAGTTTGAGGGCAACCGGATGCCAGGACTCTCCGAGTGACTGCAAGTCTCTCTTGTAAACATACTGGGTTAACATGAGTTTTATGGTGAATTAAAGGCTTGATCCGACGAAGTAGGTCATCAAATTGAAACACTGATGTCAATGCTGCTTCTTGTTCTATAGTCTTTCCTCATTAGCGGTACCTCTGTTCAGGAGAAGACTGCAACTAGTGTCGCGACTACCACGCACGAGTATAAACAGTTACGGCTCTCCCATGATGTCACAATTGCGCACGACACGTCAGCTCCGGTGAGTATACCACACGTTTAAGACTTACCTCTGTCATTAGCAGAAGAGAAAGAGGAAGAAAACCTTTCATTGTGTGTGTGTGTGTGTGTGTGTGTGTGTGTGTGTGTGTGTGTGTGTGTGTGTGTGTGTGTGTGTGTGTGTGTGTGTGTGTGTGTGTGTTCATCACTGTGTCCTTTTTGTTACTGAGGTAGTTAACAGTCGGTCAAACTCAAAGACTGCTGTGTGTGTGTTATGCTGTACAATTGAAACCATACCATATGTAAACACACACACACACATACAGGGAAGCCTCTGGCTATTCAACGCTAACAGGCAGAAGCTAAAACTCACCTCTGTCCACCAACAGGTGTCAACAGAGCTGAACACAAACAAGTGGTAATGAGAGCTGCAATCTGTCACTAGAAATACCACAGAGGCTACAATAACGTGTCTATGGGCTCTCAAATACACGCAGTCTCTTTGCTGTTCACAGTTACTTTAAAGTTGTTGAACTGAATTACTGTCAAAGGAATGAGTTCAGTGGAAAGAAGGTGCAAGCATTGCATAGCCAAATAAAATCTCATGGAAACACATTACTGCCACAGTTCTCTAGGGTCTTACTTCACTTATCAGAAATTATAGTAGAAGAAAAACAGTCCCTGAAGTAAATGGCAAATTTAACAAAGGCCCAGCTCATTCATTAGTGTCAAATGTAAAGAAATAAAAGCAAAATAGGAGGAATATCTTAATTTTTTTAATCTACGAAGAAATTTGCTCCAGTGTTGCTCTCACAGTTTCAATGGAAAGACATTGTAGTGCAGGGTAACCAAACATCAGTGTGTTGCTGTGACACTGTGCTATCTCAGGTATGGCATATGGCATCTCAAGGCATTTAGTGCTCTCCCTTTCTATGTTTGCCACACACGCAAACAAAGAAATAAACTCAAAATAAATAGCGCAAGCAAAACCACACCTTTTCTGATGCCATCAACCTGCAGTTTGTGGCACTGGTCAGCTGTGCTTTTTAATGTTCCTTTCATATGAGTTCACTTTCTCTGCAATTTTAACTGTTCTTCAAGGATCCTATTAAAAAAGGAATCTTTGTACAACACTGCAGGTATTTTTACTGCACTGTAGAACCATAAAATACATCATCTGCATATCTTCATCACGTCTCATTTCCACCGACAGACATTTAAGATTGGATGAGAGTTATTGTTCTTGTGCAGCAAAGTCTGAACCTGGAAAGGTTTCGTGGTGCTTGACAGGAAAACAGCTCTCAGGACCCCATAATGGACTTCATTTCCCAAGCACTCTAAGCGCTGCCGGGAGTAATCACCATGGCATAAAAATAACATGTGGTTGGGTAGCAAGCAGTAAACAACAATTAAGAGACCCCTTGCGTAGCTCATGAAATGAATCATTGGAAATGCACTTGTGCCATGAAGACAGCTTCAGCCTCTCAGCCCTAATTGACTATGAATAATTCAGCTGGCAAATGGGATTAGCAGCACCGCCAGTATGCTATTGATTGACATGTTCCTGGTTTTTCTTTGTTGTCTGCAAAAAATAGTTGAGGTGTAGAGTCTTTACAGTGAGCAATATTAGCATTGAAAGAATCATCTGGAATCTAGGGGAAAGAAAAACCATTGCATTTCGCTGCTGACAGGGCAGGGACAGTATATTGTGATATGCTGTCGCTGGTTCAATTGACGGCATGACTGTGTCAAACTGAACCTATAGGAAGGAGGGAGGTTTTAAGTCAATGTGACACAGGTGACATGAGAGTAAAAGTGGGTAAGTAGGAGAAATATGGTCGAGGGGAGTGAGCACACGTTTGAGAAGAGAAAGTGACACCCTATGTGGCATGGAAGGACCAGCAGTAACACAACACTATCTGCTGCTTGTTCATGTTTGCAAGTGAACAAGGCCAGCAACGACCGCAGGACATTACATCAATCAGCTGAACGGGGACAAGATGAGGACCACAGGCATCGAGGGGATTGTTTTCCTTGATTTGGAGCTCTGACAGTCTGGGCACAGTTAAGAGTATAGCCATGGAACACAGCAGCATCCACCTGTAGGCCCTTGACTCTACTAATCTCTGGGGGAAAATGTCTGCTATTATCACTCTGCAATCTCAAACATTAACTATTCTGCAGGGCTGTATTCTCATGTAGATAACCTTTTATTTGTAAGATTGCCTGATAGAACTGAATATGTCATAGTGGCAAGCAAATAGCGTAAGCATTTAACATGGTGAAGAGAGGGCTGGCACCAAAACCATTGTGACTATGACTGAGACCTGTCACTTGAGTTGTGCAAAAATGCTAGGAAGTCAAAAACCTCCCATACAAATTCTTCCAAATGAAGTCACTTTAAAATACATTTGTAATACAGGAATCTGCTGGATGCTTGTTTTCCATGTTAAAGCTTTGGTACAAATTATCAACTGACTAATTTTTTTTTTCAACTCTGCAACACACTGTGAAATTCAGTTAAACATCAACGAAGCTCTGCAGAAATACACAATGGAGAGTGTGTATTTCACACCAACAATATGCCTGAAAATCCATTTTCTCTGCATCATAGAAGTTACCGGCAGCAGACAAGCTGAAATGTATTACCTACAAAATCAGAGGTCATCCTTAAAATGAATAAACCAACACCAGTTGATGATTGATATTCCCTTGAGTGCACGATTAAAAAAAACATTATTTATAAAAACTAGGGCTGTCCGTTAAATGCGTTAACGGCGTTAATGCAAACCCATTTTAACGCTGTCAATTTTTTTATCGCTAGATTAACATTCTTTCGGATCTAGCTAGACCGGAAACAAAACGGACACACACCGCGGCCGCACACGTGTTTGGGCTTGCGAGCCGCGTAGCTAGTAGGCTCGTCACGGCGATTAGCTTCGGAGCGAGTAGTGACTCTACAGTCAGTGAGAGAAACAAAGTGTCTCCTCTGTTCTTTCAGACCACGGTGGGAACCTGGAGCAGGAAAAGTTAAGCCTCTCCTTGTTTTTACGTTGTTTATGGAGGACAACCAGGAAATGAGTCGGGGGAAACCATAGTCGCTATGACGACCAGCCACGATCACCTCAGGCATGAGGCAGTACTATCTGCAATGGAAAATGGAGGTAACAGTGTTACATTATGTGACAGATTATTAGCTCCAAGTGTGAATGTTAGTGTGAAATTGAATATTACGTATATGACAATGTTGTTTTCAAAACATTTGCACAAAGCAAGCCAATCCACTTTTCCATGTTGATAAGAGAATTAAAAAGAGAAAATATAATGGGACAAAAAGAAATCAAGGGACATTTAGAATAGATAAAAATGTGCAATTAATTGCAATTAATCGAGAGTTAACTATGACATTAATGCGATTAATCGCGATTAAATATTTTAATCATTTGACAGCACTAATAAAAACTTATAAAAGACAGAGATATCTGCTTAATAAGAGCTGGTAAAATTGTCTATGTGATAAGGAAAGGTGCTGCATGCTTGCATGAGTGTAAGTGCTGTCGGATTCTCCCAATTGTCTTTATGAATTCTCCTTCACATCTTTCCTTGACCTCATGACGTTTTTCATCAGGGTTAAGGAAAAGTGGTTAGTAAAAGGCATAGGAGGTAATTTGTTTTGACTATTCTAGCCCAGGAGAGAAATGTTTGGGATTAAAAGTATTGGTATCAAACATGGCATACCATGATGAAGCACTTGGACTAGCCCTGTCTGTTGATATATAAATGTGAGCTGTGGAATCTTAAGTTAACCTTCAAACACAATTATGTAACTGTCATGTTGAACAACAGACAAGTGTAAAAATGTTTTTACATGGCATGAAATTAGACATATCTTTTTGCCCTTGGTAGTGTTCACTGCTTCTCTAGATTTGAGCAGTCTTTTAGTTTGACTGACTGTCAACTACCTCAGTAACAAGGACACAGTGATAACACACACACACACACACACACACACACACACACACACACACACACACACACACACACACACACACACACACACACACACACACACACACACACACACACACACACACACACACACACACACACCTGTTGATTTTAAAGGACAACCATACACCCATGTGTTGTTACCCTGGCAACAAAAGGCCAACTATTCTAAGTCAAATAAAAAGCAGGAAGTAGCATCTTTCCATGCAGTGTTCCAAGTACTGTGAATGACAAAGCCCACTCAACTTCCCTTTATTTATTACTAACATTCTTGCAATGTCACTCTCACTCTTGAACCCATGTATTTAACCCTCTGAGGGTATTTTCAGACACGGATAATTTTGGCATGCTCTGACATTGTTGTCAATGGAACAAATGTAGGATAAGCAGTATTTTCAAAAAAACATGACTTTTTGTATTTAGCACAAGGTCCGCTACAATAATGTCTAAGTAGAATGTATTGCATTATTGTACAACTGGTAAATAAACCTCAAATCCTTTGACCAGCGGGATTAGAGACAACAGCAAATGAAATGTCGACTCCTGCTAGCAATGTTTGTCTGAGAGATGTATAAATGGCTATTTGACCTTGATCATTTCATCTTCCAAGCTGTTCTGTGATCACTGGGCGATGCTCGCAAGTCAGGAAGACCTAGCTCATACGGACCTCATTCTGCTGATTAGCAGATCACAAAGGGAGAGAGAGGGTGGAAAAAACGGGTAGTGCTAACACTAAGGGAGGGGCCAGCAGTTTCAACAACTCATTCACATTCCCCCGTTGTCAAATATCGACCGTCTCATAATGCAGCTTTTGGAAGAGAATCCAATCAATTGATATTGGATAGGCAGATTCAACTGTGATCACAATCTTCCCTCAAAAGTCTTTAATTCAAAAGACTTCATTTTATCCCGGAAATCCACCTTTCCTATCATTATGCAAGCAGGGAAATGTATTTGCAATATTGAAAACTTCAAATTGGTTTTGGCACTTGCACGCCTCACATACACAGCCAAAAAGAAAACTTTAAAATCAGTTTTCAATCTGTAACAGATAAAAAATAATGAAAAACTGTCAACATGTGGGTAATTCTAAATTTGTTATTACAATTTAACATCTCAGGGTATCATTGCAGCCCCTGATTGAGTTTGATGATCCGGTAAGTAGGGGGTAGGGTGCCGGGACAGTTTGCACAGTCCTGCTGGTTGAGTGTGCCTGTGCACCACAGGATCTTGTCACCAAGCTCGTACCCAACACTATAGTGCCATTAATAGACTTAATTAGTAACTATTAGCGTGATATCCACAACATGTCCACTAACAAGGATGCCTTTCCCAACTGCCAACCCCTTTCAACACTTGCTAACTGAGATTGGGGAGCTAGATTGGTTCAAAGTCAGGACAAGGTACTGGCAGAGCACAAAGGGCCTAAACCAGTTTATTATTGGGGTTGTGAGGCACAACAGGGTATAAAGGGCTGAATCTGGGAGAATGATTCACAGCCATGAACTCATTTGGTAACCACAAGGAATCATCAAGCCTCAAATCACATCAGTTGAGGCTGAGAGCTTCTGTATAGCTGCCCATTAAAAGCTCTGTGTCACTTCTACTGCTTGAATCTTCCTCTTGTCTACTTTAACTGCTTCTCTGGCTCTCTGTCCAATATCCAACTTCCTTTTTTATTTTAAGTTGCACAACAGTAAGCCTAATGAGAAAATGTGAAGTAACTGTGTAATGATTCATTTCATTGACCTTGGTGTTTACTTGAACAAAAAAATATATAAAAAAAAAGGAAAAGGAAAAACGTTTCGGGAAACGCGGGTTTAGATGAATGGCAGAGAAAAGTTGTTGCTAAAAGGCTATGGTGAAACAACTGATTTCCTAAAGTTTTATTAAAACTGTATTAGTGGCATATAAAGCATTGTGTGTATTTGACAGATAGACTAACACCTACACCTCATTTGTCCCTGAGCACAACAGTGGCATTAAACAACCCCATTGGTATCCATTAGTGTGACAAAATCAACAAAATGTCCTCAAATATAGAAGCTTTCCCAGTGCCAGCTTTTGCTAAATGATCGAAGGAAGATGGAAAGTCAGGTCTGGGCCATGACAAAGCACAGTGGAACTGAGCTAAATGAGCTTATTAATGAGATTGCAAGAGGCAAACTTAGGGTTTGTTGAGAAGGTAGTGATGTGAAAATTGACCCAAGACAGATCAGTCTTATGAGCTAGATTAGATTCAAAGGCAGGGTATCTTAATCTAATAAGTGAAGAAATAGAACAGTGATATATATATATATATATATATATATATATATATATATATATATATATATATATATATATATATATATATATCCCAATAAAATTAAATATCCCAATTATTATCTCAATATCACTATGTAAGTGGCTTTACTAAAGATGTCAAAATTGTAAGGGTGCTCCGATCGATCGGCCACCGATCGGTATCGGCCGATAATGGCTTTAAATAGTTTGATCGGTGGTCTCCATAAATGCCGATCAGATAGGCCGATCAGATGACGCACTACCATGGATGTATTAAGAGCGCACTACTCCTGAGAACATTTTCAACATGGAACTAAAATGGCGGCGTTCCTACATTCAGCGGTCTGGCAGTTCTACAAGGTGTCTGAACGGCGGCAGAACAGCAGTTGGCCCGCGGCCGGCCGCGGAACGAAGGCAGTAGGAAGACGGTTACCGCTTTTAAAAAGCGTCTGCCACCCGTGGTGCTCCGGCCAACGTGTTTGCGATTACGCAATTATGACGCTTCTACTGCCTCTGGAGCACCGCCGGTGGTCCGCTGACTCATTGCTATCTGGGAAAAAGACAATACATTAGCGATTAGCAACGTGTGTGCCAAGGAAATACCACGAGGCGGAAAGCTCCAAAGACATTTCAACACCACCAACCTCATCAGACATTTGAAGGTTAGTCACAGAAAGGAGGATGAGGAGTTTTCAAAGTTAGCTAATGCTAAGGCAGAGCGGAGTCGTGTAGCTAGCAGCTCCGGCGTGTGTGTGTGTGTGTGTGTGTGTGTGTGTGTGTGTGTGTGTGTGTGTGTGTGTGTGTGTGTGTGTGTGTGTGTGTGTGTGTGTGTGTGTGTGTGTGTGTGTGCTGAAGAAATGTCTGCAGTGATTGAAAGGACATTTTTTTTTGATTTTGAGTTGGGACAGAAAGCCAAACAGTTACTGATACATTCTCTAAACATGTGTGACTGTTACGTAATGGCGTAATTTTCAGTTCATAAAAGTGATCGGTGATCGGTATCGGCCGATACATCTTCCAGCAATCGGTGATCAGCCCCAAAAATCCTGATCGGAGCACCCTTACAAAATTGTATACTAAAACAAACGAGACATGATGACAGAGACCCATAATATCTTTGGATGAGCATTTTTAACAGTAAATTGTGATGCTTTTCATTCTTTCTCTCAGTTAAAAAAAAAAGATATAAAGAGATATTAAGTCTAACACAGTAACCATGGTTGTATTTGCCATCTATGCTGATCTATTCAGTCTCATTACTTTGAGTGGTAAGCCCGATACATTTCTGGCAAATAATGCCAGTGTCAAAAGTCTGTCTGAGTCTATGTCATAATTGGAGCCATAATGAAGTGGTAAGAGGTGATGGCATTGATATACCTGTGTGACATAGACTTGAATGCTGCAAGGCAGTGAAGGGAAACTATCTTCTATGCCAGTTAGACTCCTTGGACTGAAAATAAATGTGATTATTACATATAAACCTAAAATATTTCTATACCTGGCTATGTGAAACTGGCTTTAGACATTGCAGGTACCTGTCTACTGTCTTCTATTATGCACGTGCATCAAAATCCCACAAGATATAATTAGTAGACACTTTAGTTTCACAAATGTGCACACACACACACAAACTTAAAATATGAGGCTGTTACTTCAATTTACTGCAGGTGTTCAAGCCACCATGAGGGTTTCTTAGAAGAAAGTCACTCTGAAAAACATTAACACTTAAACAAAAAAAAAATCCTTCAATGTACCTTGGTATCCATTTATGTTCTAAATGTAAATGGACTATTTATATTAGCGCTTTTCTAGTCTTAACGACTACTCAAAGCGCTTTAACATAGTACAGGAACCATTCACACACATTCATACACTGTGGCCGAGGCTGCCGTACAAGGTGCCACCTGCTCATCAGATAAACATCCACACACATTTTCACATACGCAGCATCGGGGACAACTCGGGGTTCAGTGTCTTGCCCAAGGACACTTCGACATGGGACTGCAGGGCCAGGTATCGAACCACCAGGCAACCGCTCTACCACTGAGCCACAGCCGCCCCAGTTAGTGGAATTTTTTAGTTAGGTGTTAGGTGTGTGCATTTAGTGTTAGTAAGATTTTTCCAACTGTTTAAAATGTCAGGTTTTACTGTTCCTTAAAATCAAAGTAGAAGAGCTTCTTTCTAAACTCAATTTTGCACAAATATTCAACGACCACACAAAGAGAAATCAGTTAAAAGAGGCAGAAGTATTTATCTCTCCACCATCTGTAGCCTAAAAAGAACGCAGACATGTTACATACGTGAAAACGGGACAAGTTTCCAAGCCGTATTTATAATTGGAAAAAAAATGTTTGTTAGTAACTGGTATAATGCAGTCCTGGGTAAAGGCAGACACCGCTTTCTGTTTCCCTAGTAGGAAATGTTAGCATGTGCCAATGTTGATTCAACTTCCACCATAAAGGGATATTGCAATTGGAAGCATGCGATTGGATCTAACAAAGGCTTTCACAAACATGCTACTTCTGAAGAGCATCTGATCTGACATGTGATGGGATTTTACAAACAGCTTGGCTGAATACTCAATCCTGATTGGTCTAAAGGTGGGCATTAATTCTCAGTTAAGGGACACCTCCTTTCACCAAACTCATTTCAGTGTTTCAGGACTTGTTGAAGCTATAGATAGTCAGACAGACCTAACCAGAGAGACTCAAATACATTCCTCGTATGAATGTATGAATAACCACACCGAATCCCTCTTTTCTCACTCACTGCTTGGTATAACATCAACAGACAATGGCTAAAATGTAGCTGTTTTGACAGACTGCCAATTGTGCAAAAAGATGCTCTGGTGAAAAGAAAAAAGAATATCAGACACAATATCAACAAAGAAGATCCTGTTTTACTTCTGCTTCAAACAGGGCTCTGCTCTCCATAGAGTCATCCTTTGAGAGGAGCACCCTGAGCCAATTTTTTTTAGAGGGCTGCAGTGACCTTGTTCCTGTGGGGCCTGGAGTTTACAAGAGCGCAACAGCAGTCCTCCAGAGCTTGTAATGCTGAGGGAATAGTTTCCACTAGTTAAGGCTTAAAGGAGTCTTAGCAGAGGAGAGGCACAGCCCTGCTGCTATGACACCAAAGTTATCTTCAGATTCACCGCAGTATAGGGGGAAAGTTGTTTTTGCGTCACTTATTGTTGTGAATGGTATTAGACATCCAAATAAAGCCTTTACATTGTTTAAACCCCACTTTCAGATTTGTGATCCCGTTATTTTATTAATGAAGGCTGAGTTTACTGTGTTTTCTTCATTCAAACAACAATAGAGCAGGTCTAGCTTAAAAAACCCTACTGTACATTTACACTTGTCAAACCTTGACTTCCGTTTCAGATTTAGGAAAGCTTTTTTTCTCCATCTACACCACATCAGACCAGGTCCAGATAAATAAAAAAAAATACTACACTTGCCAACACATTTTCAGATTTGTGAAACCTTTATTCCATTTGTGAAAATAGAAACAATTACATTGTTCATCCAGACCACATCTACAGCTCTAGATCCAAAACTATTTTACTTAGACTAATAAAATAGAACAAAGGTTTTACAAAACTGACAGTGTTTTAAACAGTTACTGGAGTCTTAATCAAGTAGGGTTTTCTAAAGCTAGACCTGGCTTATTGGTCTCTGGACATGTTTGGGCTTTCATTAATAAAATAAAAGTTTCACAAATCTGAAAGTAAGTTTAAACAGCTATAAGGCTTTAACAAGGATGTCTAACGGAGAATCGTAATATTAACTTTCTCCATAACTTCCGAATGCTGCGAAATGGAAACGGACTTCAGCGTCGCCCTGCTGCTGCTCTCTTGTGTTTACACTTCATGAAGACACAAGTTTACACCCAAAGCTGTGGCAGCGGCGGATCAACCTCAGCAGAAGCCTCCATCAAACACATAGCTCTCTCTCTCACTCACTCACTCACTCACACACTCACACACACACACACACACACACACACACACACACACACACACACACACACACACAGGTACTGACTGTTATTTGAAGAAAAGTGTGTAACGTTAGAGGATAATTTTGAGCAGAGATAACATTACTAGGAGACAACCTTTTACTGCACTAGTACAGTTCAACGTGTGACGTACCTTACTGGTAAACAAAGAACTGGAACTAGTGACACAATTCTCTAATTCATCTGTTAACTCTCACTCAAAAAAGGAAAACAACATGACAACGTACGGCGCTTTGCTGCAGCACCACTCATAAAAGGAAAGTGAAAAGTTTGTTTTTTTTTGGGGGGGGGGGATAGTATCGTCCGCTGTCCATGGACGTCACTTTTCCGACATGAAATCCTGTTTCAGACGAGTTTGAAACAATATAGCTAGCTTAACAGTAGGATTAAAGTCCTACTCAAATCGTGCAGCTAAGGTGGCGCGGTGTTGCACAACACGTATAGTCGACAGTTGTTTTTTTTAAACCACCCCAAATTGGTAATACTGAACCACAATGCCTGTATTAGCAACACTTTCCTTCTGCTTAATATATATTAGCCAACGATACGAAAAGAAAAAGTCAAGTGAAGAAGAATAGGAGTAGGCTAACTGAGTTTGACTCCGAGGAGGAAAAGCGCAGACACCTAACGTTACAACATAAACATACTTTTTGAGACATGGTTGAAACGTCCAAGCCACGGAGAAGACTGTTTACTTGTCTTTTACAAATACAGAAAATAAACACTACCTGAATTGAGCACCCCTTGGGGCAAATGGCTATATCCCCTCCAGTCTCCAGGAGCATCCACAGGCAGGGTTTTAGGACCCGTCGGTACTGTAAAAATCATTCAGCCAACAGCTCCGCCATACTGAATCAATCACGTGTCGGGACGGCCTCCTGTATTTCCGTAGGAGGCGGGGTTTGCAGGACAGGATGACTGACAGCTGAGAGGAAAATAATGTCAATGAGAGTGGATGAATGAATGAATTCTGTCATTTTGCTTTCCATGTTGTTGAAGCAGACAATATGCCACACAGGTGTGTATCACTATTGTTTGTGTCTTACTTCTTCCAAATCAGCATTGAGTCACACTGAGGTTTAAATGTTTAATTAATGTGGGCTTCTTATGTTTGGGGTTTCCAAAGTGTGGTCCGGGGACCCTAGGGGTCTAAAACCAATAGTCAAATGGGGAACCTGGGTAAAATCTATTTACATGGGGGTCTGTGGTCTAATTTGTGTCAGTTTAGGGGATGTTGCTTTACCACCATAATTATATTGTCTTCTTTCATGAGACTCAATAGTGAGTAACTGTATTTTGTTACCCATGTTATCATTATAATGTGAGTTAATGTATTTTATTACCCATGTTATCACTATAATATTCATTTGGTATTCCAGTAGGCCTATGCTGCTGATGTTCAGTATATTGAATTTATTCTATCTATTTTTTCCTCTTTATATTACAATTTCCTACATTCCACAGAGACATAATGCATAATGATAGGCTACTATACAGTATATAGGCCTACATTTTATTCATCTTCTATTGTAATAAATTAATTAAATATGATCATATGTTTGTCTGTGGAACGCAACAGTAAATTTAAGATTACGCCAGCCTACAATACAGTTTTAAAGGTTATTGTGTTTTAAAGCCCCTGAAACCTTGCTATCAATCTTTAGTATTTTTCCACAACATTGAATATACATGACTAAATAAGTAACAAGATTCAGAAAAGCACATCCTTAGCTATTATAGGTTAAATCTTTAACAGTCACAAACTGTTCATATCCTATTAATCAGAACGTAATTACAAGCAGCCAAGTCAGAAAAAAACATTCACGTCAACCTCCAAGTTGTAATTCCAAGTGAAAGATATCAGGAGTTTTTGACAGCTATTATATTGTGGATATCCTCACTTGGTCAAAATAACTTAAGAAGTGTCAACAAACTGCTGGCAACATGGCTGCATGCAAAGCATCCATTGCTGACCATTACATCTAAATAAAAGGGAGCTTTATACTGTTTGTACCCAGTTTCTCTTGATAGCTAACTGCTACCAATGTGTAACACAACAAAAGAAACTAATTTAAGCATTTCAATTAATGTGACTACAAGGCTAGTAGTGGGGGGGAGCAAGTAACCATCTGGTGATGTGTAAATAAGTCGGAACAACAGGAGTTTGTTTTGTCCATCCCATTCTGCTGACATTTCGTGAATGCAATATAAGCAAACAACTCCCTAAATGCCATACGATTCAAATATTGCTCAGCTCTGATTGGTGCCGAAAGTACATGCAACATACATCAACTTTTTCCAGCTAAACTCCACCCACTTCCAACCTTGAAAAGACTGCATGTAGAAATGCAGAAATGTCTCATGTTAAACAACCAAAACTATTGCAACATTGGCAAGAAAAGAACGTGTCTGATCATGTACTGTAAACCTCCCTACTCAAGAAGCTGTTTGAGAACATTTGTTTTTAGCTTCTTTAGATTAATATATTGTATAAATATAGGGTAAAAGTAATTCCATAAAACTAAAGGTCATTATAAAACATCATATGTAAGCCACAAAGATCTAGGTAGACTCCGAGCCTGAAACACCCAACATATAATACACACTATCCTCATAGAGATTTATCATCACAAATCTACAAAGTTCACTTCTTGCGAGGGAATTTTGTCATTTGCTTCCTTGTGTAATCTCAGTCTGCATCACCTTATTCTGTTTCACTTGGTGATTTCCAGGCAATCTTTTCAAGAATGACTTTTGACAACTGCAGAGAACATGTGTCAACTTGTTGCATTCAGCAACTGGTTGGTTACCTTAGGTGGAGAGACGTAAACCAATGGAAGATTTTCCTTTTGAGAAACAATAGACTTGTATTCGTTATTTAAAGCATAACACGTTTGCTTATGGTGGCTTTGCATCACTGTTGGTTCAGAAAATAATAATATGCTTCCTGCTTACTTCTTTTACCGCAAAAGTCAAAATGAAGGCCAAGTTTGAAGATGGTTGTGGTCCGAGCAAGGACGCCTAGGGAAGAGGTCTTTGGCCCAGCCATTGTACGCCCTGGCCCGATAACCATGCCAGATACAGTCACAAAACGTTACAGGTGTGCAGTTGAGATCAAAATGAAGGCTGAGTTCGAAGATGGGTGCGGCCCAAGCAAGGGTGTCGGAAATAAGGGGGGTAGGAAGAACGAAAAGGACCATTGGCCCGTCCCACTTTACGCCACTGGCCCAATTTGGTGGCACGACTGGTGTGAAACCAACGCAAGATTGTCTCTAGTTACCATTAGCTTTGCTTCAGCTACCACACATTTAATCTGTAGAGGAATACAATGTAGATGTTGGTGTCAGGATTTTGCCACACTGTAAGTCACACAAACATTAAACTCTTTCAATTCTTCCATACTAAGAAGAGAAACTTAGGTGTGATTGTCCTCCGAGAAACTGAAGCAGGTCTTTGATGTAAGCAAGCTTTCCCAACACTCCCATAACACAATATCTGGCTCAGGCTCATTATGTAATGTTGAATGAAAGTAAATACGAATTGCCATTTCCTGGTTTTTATGTTGAATATCCATGATATCCACTTCTCCTCACATACAAAGCACTTAATAACCTTGCCCCTCCATACCTCTCTGACCTCCTCACCCGCCACACTCCCGCCCGCCTCCTCAGGTCCGTCGATGCTAACACACTCAAGACCATCAGGACTAAGCTCCGGACCTGGGGCAACAGAGCCCTCTCAGCTGCTGCACCCACCCTCTGGAACGCCCTCCCCGACCACATCAAAAACAGTCAAGCACCTTACCATCCTTCAAACAGACCCTCAAAACTCACCTCTTTGAACTTTTTTATACTTTCACAATATTTATATAGCCCCTCATACTTTAAAATAAAAACAGGAAATGAAAATGTCACTTTTTACAATATAAATACGTTATTTGTTTCTTCAATATTAGGTAGTAGGTATAATTTAAAAAATATATTTTGAACTAACATTACCATAGTCTGTGAAGAGAACCTTTAATTATCAAGTCACACACATCTCCCCAAACTTTTTAATAAACAGTTGTCAGCATTGGGGTAGTAACACATATCTTGCAGCTTAAACAAGTAGCACTGACATCACTGACAGGTGTTACCTTGAAACAAAAATGACACAATGCAGCTAAAATAAAAACAATGTACTAGGGGAAAACAATTATAATTAGGTGGATGAAATAGAAAACAGAGTTGTGAATTTCTTTTCCTCATCCCTTTAAAAATCTACCACATCCATTATCCAGAATCAATCTCTGGAGTTGATTATGGGGACTGGATAGGAGATAATAAAGATTTCTTTTCACAATTAAAGAAAAACCTGCAAAGCCATTCTCTATGTACAAAATGTATGGACTAGAGAGTGAAAGCAACAGAGGGAACATGACTAATACACAAAGTGACAAATAAATGCAGTTATGTGGTAACTGTCCATCACTGATATCCAGCAGTGTACAGTATGTGCGCAAGCCGCAAAGTCAGTGATCCAAAGCACGTACTGTACAACAGTGGACTATATAAATGCCAGGCTTGAAAGGACACATGATGCTGCCACAAATTATGTAAACACTGGCATCTTAGCTTTAATAGTGGGGGTTCATCTAGAAAGAAATGGAACAACTCAACCCAGTGGAGATGTTCTCTAAAAAAAACACTGACAGCATAATAAGTATCCTCTCAAACAGGCCTGTCCATGATAACAAGTGGAGATAGCTGATTTGAACATAGATGGGACAACTCAACCCGGCCACACTATCCTCTAAAAGGATACCACTGACAACATAATAAGTATTCTCTGAAACTCGTCTGTGGCGGTGTGAAATGGGATGCATCCAGAGTTTATTTGCTGTAATGGAGGCAGATTTGGCTTACATGTGATGCCATACCATGCAATATGATATATGACCCGCACTCGGGGCATTTACAAAAGATTTTATTATTCCATCACCCATTAGCACACAACATATATTTAATGCAACCAATGTATTTCGTACAAGGATTCATAAAGATCGAGACGTACTATACATTGAAATTATTGGCATGCTTCTCATTTTGCAATCTGAGGAGAAGTTATTAAAAAGAAAGATCAGTAGAGGAGAAATAGAAGAAATAATGTTCCGGCACATTTGTGGTGTTAAACATGACACCAGGAAAAAAAAACAGACATACTCATCTACTGGCAAGGGAAAAGGAGTCTTGGGTATTTTAAGCAGGTTTAACCATGTGTAAAAAAAAAACTGAATATACACGCTAATCTTGGTAGAAAAGGGTATTACTGATCTTCACTGATTTGCTCCTTCCAGCTCTTGTTGGTTCCACCCATCATTATACTGACAGATGGGGTGAGGAGAGGTAACGCACGAACAGAGTGGAACTCTCTGTGTTGAGAGCAGGAAGAAGAGGGAGGGCATGTCAAACTTTGACTTATTCCAGAAAGAGGAGTGGCCTGAAGGAGATACTGTGTGTTTAACCATTGTTTCAAACATAAAGTGCAGAATATGACTAATACAAATGTAACACAGTATCTTGGAAACACAGTTAAAAACAGTACAAAGTACAAATCATTTCAAAGATAACTGATCCCCTTAGATTCAGGCATTGATCACTTTTGCTACTGGTTCAGTTTTCAGAAGACATTGATTTATGGTTGTGCAGAGGCTCCACACAGAGCTTTTGCCGTAGCCTGCGTATGTGGCCTGAAGTTTATACTTGTGCATTGGTGTGTGCGTTGATCTCTTTAAGAGAATAGCAGGGCCGCCATGTGTGTGTGGGGCCCGGGAGTGTGTGTAGAGCGAGTGACGGCAATTAGCTTCGGAGCAGTAGCAACTCTAGAGGCATATGTGGGAGAAACAAAGTGTCTCCCCTGTTCTTTCTGACCACGGTGGGAAATCTGTAGCAGGAAAAGTTAACCCTCTCCTTGATTTCATGTTGTTTATGGAGAAGGAGAACCAGGGGGAAATGCAATGCTACCAAGCCACAGCCGAGTGACGCGCGTCGCTGCAACATGTAGTTACATTTTTTGAGAGGTGCACGTCAGGCTACGGCGTAGGGTCCGGCGTAGGGTCCGGCGTAGGGTCCGGCGTAGGGTCCGGGGTAGGGTCCGGCGTAGGGTCGGTATCTCCATGTACCTATGTACATAGCCACGGCGTCAATTTAACGCAGAAGCATAAATCGGCCTTCACACAGTCACTAGCGTGGCTGTAGACAGACTGAAAAGAAAGTTTATATAAAGTGTTTTATAAAGTGTCAGAATGGCAAAATCTGGCACAATAAAGAAACAAAAGTGACGTTTATTTTTCTAAGTTTGACTGACAAGAAAATGTGGCAAGAGAGACTTTTTGTCACCTGTGTTGACACTCGTCTTGTCAGCCTTGTCGGGATCTGTGACACCCGTCTGGGCATCAGAAGAAAAAGTGACAGAAAATAGAGGCTTTTATTGGAAAGTTTAGCTCACTGGAATTGGAGACCAAAAATAAACTTAAATGCTATGACAAAAGGGAATGTTGTTATTGGTAGAGACCCTGCAGCTATGCTGTATAATTTGACATTTTGTTTTAATTTAGCAAAATGATGTCAACATAAACCTGAATGAGTCACAGTCTTCACAATAGCATTTTTTTGCTGTCATTTGCAATAGTTACATTTTTTTTGTCATTCACTTGTCAATTTACTGCCAGAGGCTGAATGGTTTATAGTGAGAAAAGAATGTCTCTGAAAAGTGTGAGATGGGTTCAATTTAATAATTTTTGTAATTTATTTTTGGTACTAATAGAAAACGCTACCCTGAATAAGACAAGAAACTAATGCATGTTTAGGCTATTTATGACTAGACTGTACTGTACAATGTTAAAGTTAAGATTTTGGGGGTAAAACGTGAATATACACTACATGCTTCATAATGTGTGGCCATTTGCAGAGTGAAGTAGGCAGGATTTCATATCAAACTATAAAGGGGAGAGAGTAACAAAATATAACACGTAGGTAACTTTCATTAATAAGTCATCTAAATATTTTCATATTTTTTTTTAGTTTGTTGACTCTTTGTTAATCTGTATATCACTTCTTCCTCATGCAAATAATGAAAGATCACAGTGCATTCTTCAGTGTCCATGCACTCCTTTGGTTTTTTGAAGGGTAGATCAAAAAAGACTGCTTCAGTTTCAGAGTAATGAAACTCCACTTGAAATGGAGTCAAGGAATCAAAGTGGAGCGGAGAGGTCAGTGAGGATTTTACAAACAACAACTGGAATCTGCTGTACCTGTGGAATTACACAAGGGATCCTTAACACTCTCTACACAACGGGAAACAAAGAATAACTGTAATCCACACAGAGATTGAGTTTAAATCTTTAGCAGATGGTGCAGAATATCATTAGAAAAAAATAAAAGCAACAAAAGCCAACGGCTTTATTCTAGTCAGTAAAAACAATATGTATTTTGTCTTCATTGCACCAGTATGGATAAGCCACAACTAATACTCTACTAACAGGAGCATTTTGTAGCCCTAACAGCTGTCAATAACCCTCCAGAAATGCCAATACAGGCCTTTTAAAAGACCTGCTTCATCAAATCTAGCTGCTTTTCTTCCAAACACGACTGGTAATTCTATATGAATCATCCAAGATCTGCAGGAAATATACACTGTATGCCTTTATTGTAATATTGCTTTGACCGCACCGGAGGGATTTCCTGCACGTTATGACGGGAAGATCAATTCTTCCAAACCCATGATAGCTGAGCATTCTCCAGAGAGCACAGCATTATCTTTTAGGAGATAAGCTAACGTTGGCACATTTGAACACTAGGTTATAAAGTGGGACAGAGGAGCAGAGGGTAGATGCTCAGCCATGCAAATGTGGCAACCATGATAAGCAGGGGAAGTTGCTGGTACTGCAGTAAACTGCTGTGAGACAACAGAGTTTTTTCTTGTAACCCTTTTGGAATAATCTAATAATGTTCTTCTTTTCCATTATCTTATTTAATTTCAAGATTTCAGCCACCCACATAAGAAGGGAAAAGACTAACAGGGCGTGTGTTTGTGCATCCAACTAACTTAATTAAGGCCCGGGGTTTTAGTCCTGTCATGAATGCTCAGCTCATTGATTTGGCCCAATGGTCCAGCACAGAGACAAGTTTCTTTCAGACTCAAATGATTTTTTTTATCCAACATGGTGAAAAGCAAGATTTCTGACTCGAGATGGGGTCACAGTATGAATGCATACTGATTTCTGTTTCAATTGAATGGGAAGCAGGTCTGCAGGTTGTAATTTGTTCTTTTGTCATTTCAGCTGTCAAATGAAAAGCTTAAAGAAGACAGTGAAGACTCATCGAGGAATTCATATATAAAGGAGAAGTAAGCTACGTTTTTGACTGACAATTTAAAATGTTCATTTTTGTTTTTAAGTTGAATGATTTTGGCTTCCTTTGTCATCAAATTCCCTTTTAAAATCACTTGCTTTTTCCATATTGTGCCATAAGATATTGTTACAATGCAGGACTAGAATAGAATAGAATAGAATGCAATGCAGGTTTTCCTGTGCTGCAGGTTTAAAGAAGGGATAACCAAAAGGAGATAGCAACAGCTTGCTGTATATTCTTCCTCCACAGTTTAAGGTGCAGTAAGTGGATAAAACAGATTAATGGTATCCAAGCCACAACACAGCAGCCAATCCTGTTAAGACAAGCCAGGCATGGTGGCAATAGTTCAGATGTGTATGGCTTCAGTGATCCCTCGTGGGTTTCCTCCTGACACTGAGGATCCCCCAGATGACTTTTATTGCATATGCCTGCGTATGTAACGTCTCCCCATTGCATGTTCCCCCGTGTGTCTTTTTTTCTTTGTCTTTCTCCTTCCTCTCTGTCTCAATTTCTCAGTACAGACTATTGTGGCAAGACCATGGACATGTCCATGTTTTCTGTCTTTCGTTTCCCACACCGACAGTCTTGCTGTAGTCCATGGTGTGATGCAATATTCCTCCTTTATGTGTTCGTATTTTGACATTCCATTGTATCATGATGCATTTGGTAACTAAGTGAGATGGATTTGATTAAGTTGAGCCAGATAAAATAAATTTAATCTTAAGTCGATCGCAAACCATTACATCCTATAATCCTATTCTTCTCCCAAACCACTAATGCTGACCCCTGTGATAATGATACAGCACTCACTGGACTATTTCATCCAGCCACACAGATGCTCAATTCATGGCCCATCCATATAGCAAAATAATCCTTCCTAGATTTACAGCAAAACCCGGAACAGTTTGGTTCTCACTTTCCACTCAGTCTTTTATCTGATGTTTTTCATTAGATTTAGCTTAAGAGTTCAACACAAGAAGATGAAACGTGTTATTTTAGTGGATTAGGTGTAGACTTGTTTCTGGAGTCGTATAATCCGGTCCCCCCAGGTTCTGAATGCAGACGCAGAACCTGAAACAAGAAATGCAATACATTTTGTATGTCTAAGCTTCAGAGAATATGTTCCACACTGAATGCTTGTTTACAATAATGCTGCTCAGGAACACCTGAAAGGGACTAAGGTGTGGTGCAGCAGAGTGAAAGTCCTGTTACAGTGTGATAAACATGAAGCTCAAAAATTGTGAATATTTATTCATAATACACACATTCGTTGTGCCTTCTCATATGCAATAAATGTCCCATTACAATACATTTGACAGGTCATTCAAAATAAAATGCGATTAAAATCAAGCAATAACTTTGCAGCTCTGTTTGCACCACATCATTAAATCAATCTAACCCATGTAAGATAACACTGGAAAACATTTGGTTTAATGTGGTACACAAACAGTACATGGATCCTCAAATATTCCATTTAGAGTCTTCACTCATTCCTCGCTATTTATAATGTGTTTGTAAAGCTCTCGCCTGTTGAAGGTATGCTATGTTTCAAAACACTGACGGCTCAAGCCAATTAAGAATCCATTTCTTTTAATTACTGCACTGGACAATTATACAGAATTAGAACCCGAGTTCTGGTATGCCATCTTTTAGATATATTCATATTATGACAAATGCTTACTGTCAGAGTGTTCTCTCATTATGAAGCTAAACCTGTTTCGTTAAAGTCAAGACGATCTCCTACATGCATGCGCAAAAGCCTGCAAACCCCACAAGCTGTGATCGTAAATCAGTGCCTGATTGTCTTAGAGGGTAACATTTGAATATGAGAACCACTCATGCCCTGCATGATTCATCTCCACAGCTAATCACATAATACTACGCTACTAAACGTGGGCACATATTTAACATATACATTTGCACCATATTTCGTAATTATAAAACTGAAGGCAATTTAAACTCCCTTACACAAGCTCAGTACAAGTGCCACTAGTCTGTTGACAGCATGTGGGAGAAAGGAACACTCTAATTGGATACAAAGATACTTTAAACTGTGGATAGAATGTATGAACAATATTGTGATTTTAATGTGTTAAATAAATACACATGGGCCATTTTTACAGATGTAATTCTATTTGACTGATAAATCCATTTCTGAATAAAGCATGTTGTGCTCACCTCAGTACACAGAAGGAGCCACACAGTGAACACCTACAGGGAATTTTACAGAGCACTCCAGTCAACAGTGAAATCCGCCAGGGCAAGTGTACCCCTCGCTCCTAATTACTATGTTCCCCGGTGAAATTTAAACTCATTTATTGCTTTTGTTCCCTGATAGCACTTTTAATGTAGAGCCCCTTGAAACATTTTAATTGTGTTTTCAAATCAAGAATAGCAATTAAGTAGAGAACTGGTTTATTGACAGCGGGGTTGAACCCCATGCTACAACAGGAAGTTTCATTTATGCAATCTGTTTGTCAGACATGTGCAGCTGATCTAGTTAGCTCTCTGTGTAATAATTACCATAACTAAGGAATACGTTCACTGCCATTCCTGCGGCTCACGGCACTACATCATGTTTCCGATTACCAGAAGTGGAAAGTAATGAAATACATTTACTCACGTATCTGTATTGAGTAGTTTTGTTGTGTATTTGGTATTTTTCAAGTAGTTTTTAAAATGGGCAAAATGTTGATTACGTTTTGATTGAAGTATTGTATTTCGCTACATTATAAATCCCATCTGTTACTTAAAAAATTGCGCCCGGAACCACTACAGTGACGAATGATCAGCTTCTAGGCTGCCTACCAGCCGCCAAGTCTTTCTGTAGGAGATTGAGAACGAGATGGAGGTGGATCAGGCAAGCAACGGCGGTTCAGAGGCTGTTTCAGTAGTAATGCTAGCTGAAACATTGAATTCTGCTGCCCAAAACCACGGAAATCCTTGGCTACTTTTGAAAGACTTTTTTTTTTGTTTTCATTTAAATTCAAGAGGGCCAATAGTATCATTATGCAATGCCAGATGTGCCTGCCAAAGGTGACTTAATTGGCAGCATTCAATAACTCCACATCTATTCTGCGGAAGCATGTTTTGGTAAATATTTGTGCATTGGTACTTCAAACAAAGTTTTCATGATTAATAGCAAATTGCCAATTAGCAAAACATGTTTCGTAGCATTGCTAATTTTTGTCTAGCACTAGCAACCCGTAGGACAAGGCTAAATCACCCTGCCCCATTTTACAGCTTTTTTTAATGTAACTAAGTAACTTTTACTTTACATTTTACATTTTAAATGAACTTCTTATTACTTTTACTTGAGTAATTTTTCAGATAGATAATTTCACTTGTATTTGAGTAACATTTCATCAAAGTATTGGTAGGCCTACTTCTACTTGAGTACAATAATATTTTAGTACTTTTTCCACCGCTGCCCATTACTCACCGTAAAAACAAGAGTCCACTGCCATGGTAGCGACTCTGACGTTGTACAATACTAATATCACCAAGCTAACATGCTCACAATGAAACATGCTAACAGGTAAAGTTTACCATGATGACCAACTCTGTTTGGCATGTTAGCATGCTAACATCTTTCAATTAGCAGTTTTAGCAAACATAACTAAGCATAAAATACAGCTACCAAAAACCAAAGTATTGGGGCAAAAGGACGTTTTAACCAGATTGTGGAGCTTGGCTAGATGACAAAGTGGTTACATGCTGCCAGTCCGAGATACCGCCACTCTGACGTGCTTCTATTCAGACATGCCGCTATTCCGACATCCTGAGAAGTGCGGATGAGCTGTAATGTCATCTGCACCCGCGGCTAAATATCAATAACCCTAACCCTAATGGAAACAAAAATTGCCGGAGTGGTGGGACATTTGAAAACAATGGAAGTGCCGCCACTCTGACAATTAGACGTCAATGTCGGAGTGGGGTTATGTCGGAATGGATGGCGGAAGCCTGACAAAGTCAAGTGACCAAAGGTATTACAATTCTTCTTGAGGGGGACACAAATGTGTGCACCAATTTTGATAATAATTTGTCCAAAAGATATTTTATCAAAAACCAAACACCTCAACCTCACAAGGCATGGGATTATCAAAGTCTGTAGGACTGAACCTATAGTTAGCATGAATATCTTTATTGGATAGTTAATGGAAATCCTTCAATACTGCTTGAGGTATGTCAGTCTGGACCAAAGTGGTGAACCAACCAACCAACGGACAGACAATGCCATAATCGTGTGAATATTGCTGTCATTAAAACAGTTTAACCTTTAAATCAGATTAAGCCAGTAAAGCATTGATTTCTCCCTTTCCATTCAGAGACAGTTCCTCATACTGGAATATCTAGAAATGGACCTCAGCAGAACAGTAGAGGTTCCCTCTGAGAAGGCAGTTTGTGGCCTGGTTGTCATAAGCCTTTTTGAAATGTATTTAAAATCTGAACATGCTTTGCTCATGCTTGAGTTTCACTACATTTGACTCTGTCTCACTCAGGTGCAGCAGTGGAGGCAAGGGATGGCATTTGGATTCAACTGGCAGCCCTAAAATACATTCATTCTGCATGTCACAATCACGTCCATTGTCAACTTTACATAATTAGGTAATATTCATAAGCTGTTTGGCTACCAGCTGACTAGAAACATCAAATCTTACTCTGCATATACCACCACATCAACACCCCAACCTCCTCCATGTGTTATGCTTTTGTTATCAAGATCTAATGTTAATGTAAGTTAAGACTAGTTTTCCTAGCAGAATATTCAAGGGAAGAACTTTTTCTGTCAAATGTAACTATGGCCATTTGCTCTAAATTACAAAATAAAAAAAATGATTCTCAATTGATGTTCATATATCTCAAATATCCAATAATCCAAAAGCATTTTTCTAGTACATCGCAAATTCACGATATCAAACAACAATAAACCGTGAATGGAAACTCTGGAGTAGACTCAATTAATGTCAGCATGAAAGAAAAAGCAGTAAGCAGGTGGGCAGTTGAAGCAGAGCATTTATTGGCAGAAGGCACTGTTAGTGATCTTGCACCTGTTAGGGCGGGACAAACGACACCTTTGTCATCCTTATTGGTAGAAAGAATTTGTGACCTAATGAATTCCTATCAAAGCTCCGGCCCATCTTCAAACTGAAAAGAGTCTAATCAGCCAGAATAAATGAAAACACCTGTGTGGTTGTTCAGAGGCTTTAACAATAAATACAAACATTACTTGTGTGCATTAATGACCATCAAAACCAATCAATATTTAAGCAAATCAGCTTACAAGACTGAGGCATCATGGTTAGTTAGGTGAAAAAGAGTGAACAAAGGGAGGAAGGCTGTACATATAGCCTCTAATTAAGGGGATTGATTTCACCTGAAGGGGGCGGGTCCTTCCCATGAAGGAGTGTTTGATTTTAACTTATACTTCTCAGGTGTGGTCAGGTGACCTCTGTTTGGGGACTTTTAACACACAGGATGTGCTGTAGAGCCAACTCTCATAGAACCAAATAAATCGATCTTCTACGACAAATGTGTCAAACTCTGCCCCCTCGCAGATTTTGATCCGGCCCGCATAGGCCTATCAATTTTGGTTCACAATAAATTTTGACCTGCCTAGTTTTTGTTGCTTTTTCTACGTATTTGTCTCTTTTTCCAAAGTTTTTGTTGCTTTTTCTGACCTTCAAGGCGCTTTTTTCTTGATGGCTGAGGAACTTTTTTACTGACTTTTTTAGGACTTTATGTCGACCAAACTGTACGTGAGAAGACAATATGAGACATGCAATAATACAGTCAAAGATATTTTACTTTTTCGATTAAATAAAAGCATGTCAATAAACTATATATGTCTGGCTCTTGATGTGATTGTCATTTTCCAGTGTGGCCCTTAGTGATATTGAGTTTGACACTCCTGTTCTACGTGATGATCCTTAAAGTTCCTCACTGTTTGTTGTTTGTCTATTTGTTTGTCTTTGAGTAAGGAGTCAGTAGCATAGGTTCTACTCAGCAGGGTGAGTGAGCTCAGCAGAAGAATGGCAGACTACATCCTGTCACGGTGAGGCTGTTGCTAATTGTTTCCCGTAGACCGGTGGCACACCAGACAGCCAGACCTCATTAGAGTTTTTACAAACAATCCAACCTGCCAGATGAGGATGTTGAAACCCATTCTGTGAGCGGAGACACACAATGACTTTGCAATGATCTTGTCAGAACTGTACAGTCATACACAAACATTTATTAAAACGTGTCATATACTGTTACATACTGGCCTAACAGTGAAGGTTGTCTTGTATTTCAGTATTATCCTGTTCCATTATCCATCATGGACATATCTGTAGCA